>CM056049.1:330273430-330752148 GCA_029574335.1 Rana kukunoris
CCCTGTTTTATAACGTAGACATTTTTTTCCCTGTTTGGTATTGCTGTGGTTTTTTCTCTTTTCAGTACCTGTCACTATGGTTTTGGATACAAATAGAAATCTCTGATCACACAGGCCTCTGCATTTTTTTTTTAGATCTATGTGTTATTTGCTAGTGGTTGTTTTTTTTATGTGCATTTTGAGATTTTGTGTAAACCCAGTGTTGTATTGTAGCATCGAAATATGTATAAGTATGTTTGGATAATAAAGATGTGCATTATGTATTTCAACCAACAGAGGACAACCCATTTTTCTATTTGATTTTTTGAGTCTCTCTTCCTCATTTTTTAGTCACTGGGGTTTTGTGCTCACTTAACCACTTTCCCCCCGGAGACATTTGTCAGCCTAAAGACCAGAGGTGTTTTTACAATTTGGAACTGCGCTGCTTTAACTGGTAATTGCACGGTCATGCAATGTTGCACCGAAACGAAACTTGCGTCCTTTTCTTCCCACAAATAGTGCTTTTTTTTTATGGTATTTGATTGCCTCTGCGATTTTTATTTTTTGCGATATAAACGGAAAAAGACCGTAAATTTTGAAAAAAAATGATTTTTCTTATAACAAAAAGTAAAAAATATTGAATAAACTAAATTTTAGTCAAACATTCAGGCCAAAATGTATTCAGCCACATGTCTTTAGTAAAAAAAATTGCAATAAGCGTATATTTATTGGTTTTCTTCATCAAAGTTATAGCGTCTACAAACTAGGGTACATTTTCTGGAATTTACACAAGCTTTTATTTTATATAACTGCCTATCTAATTTCTTGAGGTGCCAAAATGGCACATGGCAGGGCTATACAAAACCCCCCCCAAATGACCCCATTTTGGAAAGTAGACACCCAAAGGAAATTGCTAAGGGGCATGTTGAATTTTTTTTTTTTGTACCAAGTGATTGAATAATGACCAAAAAAAAAAAAAATTACAAAAAGTTGTCACTAAATGATAAATTGCTCACACATGCCATGGTTATATATGTGGAATTGCACCCCAAAATACATTCTGCTGCTTCTCCTGAGTACGGGGAACCACATGTGTGGGACTTTTTGGGAGCCTAGCCGCGTACGGGGCCCCCAAAAGTACTGCCTTCAGCATTTCTAAGGGGTGCAAATTTTGATTTCACTTCTCACTACCTATGACAGTTTTGAAAGGCCATAAAATGGCCCAAATAGCACAAACCCCCCCCCAAATGACCCAATTTTTGGAAAGTAGACACCCCCAGCTATTTGCTGAAGGCTATTTTGAGTCCATGGAATATTCTATATTTTGAAACAAGTTGCGGGATATGATTTTTTTTTTGCACAAAGTTGTCACTAAATGATATATTGCTCACACATGCCATGGTTATATGTGGAATTGCACCCCAAAAATACATTCTGCTGCTCTTCTCCTGAGTACGGGAATACCACATGTGTGAGACTTTTTTGGAGCCTAGCCGCGTACGGGACGCCCGAAAACCAATCACTGCCTTCAGGATTTCTAAGGGCATACATTTTTGATTTCACTCCTCAACTACCTATCACTACTATAGCACCGTTTTTGAAGGCCATAAACATGCCAAGGTGGCACAAAACCCCCCACTGACCCAATGACCCTATTTTAGAAACTAGACACAACACCCAAGCTATTTCTGAGAGTATGTTGAGTACATGGAATATTTTATATTTTGCCACCAGTTGCTGGAATATGACAAACATTTTTATTTTTTTGCACAAAGTTGCCACTAAATGATATATTGCTCACACATGCCATGGGCATATGTGGAATTACACCCCAAAATACATTCTACTGCTTCTCCTGAGTACGGGGATACCACATGTGTGGGACTTTTGGGAGCCTAGCCGCTTACGGGACCCCAAAAACCAAGCACTGCTTTCAGGATTTCTAAGGGCACAAATCTTTGATTTTACCCCTCACTGCCTATCACAGTTTCGGAGGCCATGGAATTCCCAGATGGCACTAAACCCCCCCAAATGACACCATTTTGGAAAGTAGACACCCCAAGCTATTTGCTGAGAGGCATGGCGAGTGTTTTACAGCGCTCATTTATTTTTGAAAATGAAGAAAGATATTATTATTATTTTTTTTTATTTTTTTTCAATTTTTAAATCTTTGTGACAAAAAGCAAGAACTGCAAAATACTCCCCATACCTCTCAGCAAATAGGTTGGGGTGCTACTTTCCAAAATGGGGTCATTTGGGGGGGTTTTGTGCCATCTGGGGCATTTCCATGGCCTCCGAAACTGTGATAGGCAGTGAGGAGTGAAAATCAAAACTTACACCCTTAGAAAGCCTGAAGGGGTGATTGGTTTTTGGGGTCCCGTACGCGGCTAGGCTCCCAAAAAGTCTCACACATGTGGTATCCCTGTACTCAGGAGAAGCAGCAAAATGTATTTTGGGGTGTAATTCCACATTATGCCCATGGCATGTTTGAGCTATATATCATTTAGTGGCAACTTTGTGCAAAAAAAATAAATAAAAATAAAAAAAGGTTTTGTCATATTCCAGCAACTGGTGGCAAAATATAAAATATTCCATGTACTCAACATACCTCTCAGAAAATAGCTTGGGGTGTCGACTTTCCAAAATGGGGTCATTTGGGGGGTTTTGAACTGTCCTGGCATTTTATTGCTCACAACATTTAGAAGCTTATGTTGCACATCACTCACTCGTCTTTCTAACCACTTGAAGACAAAGCCCTTTCTGACACTGTTTGTTTACATAAAAACATTTTTTTTTTGCAAGAAAGTTAATTGAACCCCCCAAACATTATATATTTTTTTAAAGCAAGGCCCTACAGATTAAAATGGTGGGTGTTGCATTTTTTTTTCCACGCAGTATTTGCGCAGCGATTTTTTAAACGCATTTTTTGGGGAAAAAATACACTTTTTCTTATTTTAAAGCACTAAAACACACTATATTGCCCAAATATTTGATGAAATAAAAAAGATAATCTTAGGCCGAGTACACAGATACCAAACACGACATACTTTAAAATTTCGCACAAATGCGCAGTGGCGACAAACTACATACATTTTTAAAAGCCTTTAAAAGCCTCTACAGGTTACCACATTAGATTTACAGAGGAGGTCTACTGCTAAAATTACTGCCCTCGATCTGCCCTTCGCGGCGATACCTCACATACATGGTACAATTGTGGTTTACATATGACTCCAGACAGACGCTTGCGTTCGCCTTTGCGCAAGAGCAGGGGGGGACAGGGATGCTTTTTTTTTTTTTTTTTTGTTATTATTTATTTTGCTTTTTTAATTTTATTTTTAACTGTCCCTTACTTTTTTTTTTTTTTTTTTTATAATTTTTATTGTTATCTTTTGGCATGTAAATATCTCCTATGATAGCAATAGTTAGTGACAGGTACTCTTTTTTGAAAAAATTGGGGTCTATTAGACCCTAGATCTCTCCTCTGCCCTCAAAGCATCTGACAACACCAAGATCGGGTGTGATAAAATGTTTTCCCACTTTCCAATGGCGCGTTTATATCCGGGGAGGGGACATTCCTCTCCCACTGCTTGTAAAAAGCAGTCTAAAGGCTAATTGGCCACTAGAATTGCTTTTAAATGAAAGCCGACCGCTGGCTGAAAAGAATGATACCAAGATGATACCTAAACTCGCAGGCATCATTCTAGTATAACACCATTCAAAGTCCAGCAACATACCATATGTTGATGGTTCTTGTTGGACATGTATTGTAATCTTTTTTTTTTTCCATGCAGCCTGTTGGCTGAACGAAAAAAAAAGATTGATCGTGGGTATGCCCACACATAGAATACCTCCCTTCTCATCCACCCACTTCTAATGATGGGCATACCATGCACCAGTTATATATGCCGAAGCATGGGGCATCCTCCCCGCAAAAAAGTTATGCCGCTCACACATGTATGTACGCGCGCATAAAAAGTTATGGCGCATACACACGGTCGGAATTTTCCACGGGCAAGCTTCCGACGGTATTTCGATCGTATGTACGCGGCATTAGGAGCAAAATCGCTCCTCCGCCCCTAATGCCCCCATGCTTCGGCATATATGCTCTTTTTTTAACTGTGGTGGTGAAATCACCTCACACAGTGTTGGAGTCGCGGCTTTAAATATCGTGGGAGCAAACGCTGTTGCTGTCACGCTAAATAAATCCGCGATGCAACTGAATGGAGTACCTGCTAAGCAAATGATGGTTAACATTAAAACAAAGTAACATTACATTTTAACAGTAAGATCTTACCATACCATACCTGCAAAGCAAATACCAAAAAATAAAAAAACAGTAAAAAATAAATTAACGTAACCTGTGCCTAAAAAATATATATGCCGAAAGCATGGGGCATCCTCCCTCAAAAAGTTATCCCGCCTACACACAGTTGAACTTTTCCACGGGCAAGCTTCCGACGGAATTTCGATCGTATGTATGCGGCATTAGGAGCAAAATCGCTCCTCCGCCCCTAATGCCCCCATGCTTCGGCATATATGCTCTTTTTTTTAACTGTGGGGGTGAAATCACCTCCTACAGTGTTGGAGTCGCGGCTTTATATATCGTGGGAGCAAACGCTGTTGCTGTGACGCTAAATAAATCCGCGATGCAACTGAATGGCGTACCTGCTAAGCAAATGATTGTTAAAAATAAAACAAACATTACAGTATAACATACCATACCTGCAAAGCAAATACTATAAAAAATTGTAAAAATAGAGAGAATAGATATAGAACAATAGTGAGTGGACAGTAGAGAGTGAACATAAGAGAACAACAAAGAGAGGAGAAAAATACAACAACCACAACTATTTTTGATTTTTTATTTTATATTTTTTTGTGTTTTTGTGTGAGTTTGATTTTTTTTCCACCTTTTTTCACTTTTATAAAAACTGTAAACTGAGCATTGCAGATTACGGTCTCTAAATGTGATGACCATCACATCTTCCGAAACCCTGTGTTATTGTGCCTAGGACTGTGTGGTGCTGTACCCTACGCTAAAACTCAACTAGTGTGTGGTAGCGTTTGAAACATTCACCAATGCAGAGACCAGGTTGGTCAGGACAGTCGGGACATAATAAAAGTGGGTGTCCACGCCTAAATCCGAGTTTTGCTGCAGACACAACATTCTTTTTGCGGGTTTTTGGGGCAGGGGTACCAGAGAGGATAAAAGGAAATTGCCTCTCATACAGCCGGCTCACTGCATTTGCGTTGGGAAGGTGGGGCAAAGCACCGTCTGAAAACAGAAGGGCTTCGACGATCTCTTCCTGGAATTTTAGGAACGATCCAGTCTGTCCTGAAGCTCTGTATAGCACATGAGCGTTCAGCAAAGCCAATTGAAACAAATAAACAGAACACTTTTTTGTACCAGCGTCTGGCCTTACGGGCAATTAGGTACGGCACCAACAACTGGTCATTGAGGTCCACCCCTCCCATGTTAAGGTTGTACTCGTGGATACAGAGGGGTTTCTCCACAACACACAGTCGCCGTAGGAATTTGGACTGCCGTGTCTGCGTGCGAAGTGGACGGACAGAACGAAAAACAAACGTGCAATTCCTCCTCACTGCTACACTTATTCACTGTCAGCAACACAATTCCCCCTGTAATCCGGCTCTCTCCCCCGACTACTAATACGGGAAGCCGTTGGGGGAAGCCCCGGCGATTACGGCTGCTGCATGTGCCACATGCGCCAATTCCATAATCAAAAAAGATGACTAAAAAGTGGCACGCTCGTGTAATAATTGTCCACGTACAAGTGGTACCCCTTTCCGAATAAGGGTGACACCAATTCCCAGACTATCTTACCAGCGCTCCCTATGTAATCAGGGCAATTTTCCGGCTCTACGTGACTGTCTTTTCCCTCGTAAACCATAAAGCTAGATGTATAGCCTCTTGCCCTGTCACAGAGCTTATACATCTTGACCCCGTATCTGGCACGCTTGTTGGGAAGGTATTGTTTGAATGACAAGCGACCAGAAAACTTAATCAGGGACTCATCAATGCAGACAACTTGATGGGGATTATACAAGGCTGCAAACCGTTCGTTGAAGTGGTTTACGAGGGGCCGAATTTTGTAGAGCCGATCGAATTCAGGGTCTCCCCGAGGACGACAGAGTTGATTGTCACTAAAATGCATGAAGCGCAAGATCTGCTCGTATCGTGTCCTGGACATGGAGGCAGAGAAAATGGGCATATAGTGAATTGGGCGCGTGGACCAATACAACCGCAGTTCACTCTTTTTAGTAATGCCCATGAGGAGGGTAAGGCCCAGAAAGATCTTAAATTCGGAAACCGTAACTGGCTTCCAATCTCTGGCAAGGGACAGGTGGGGATTAGCGGCGATGAATTGACCAGCATACAAATTGCTTTGGTCCACAATAGATCTATAGAGATCTTCCGTGAAAAACAGTGAATAAAAATCCAGTGACGTAAAATCAACTGTTTCCACCTGAATTCCGTGTTGGCCAGTGAATGGGGGAAGTACGGGTGCTGTAGAAGTGACGGGGACCCAATCAGGATTGGCGAAAGCACCAGGAAGGGCACTATGGGCACGAGGGGCCTGTCTTTGTCGTCTTCTTCTTCTTGGTGGCAGCGGGACACTACTTGTGCTTGCCACCTCGCCAGCTTGAACTGCACTTATGGGACTCGCCACGTCACCAAGTGTTACTGCAGTGCTGGATGTATGTCCAGGATGTACTAGGCCGCTGGTGCTTGCCAGATCACCAGAAGGAATAGCGGCGCTAGTACTACTCTGCCCCATACGAGAGCCCTGCGGTTCTTGCACCTCAGCGACAGCAGAAGATCGGGGTCTGGTACACCTGACCCTAGCAGGGACCACTCCGTCGTCAGATCTATCTGTCAGGGAGCCACTGTCGTCTACAGGATCATATGAGCTAGAATGAGCTAGAATTTTGACAGATGCGTGACCTCCTCATCACTATCTGACAGGCTCATAAACAAGTAGGCCTCTTCATCACCGTACATTCGATTTGCCATTTTGGGCTCTAAATTTAGGGGTACGGTGGTGAGATTCACAGGAAAAAAAGCACCTGACCTGTTAGCGACAGTCAAACGCTACCAAAAAACTGTTAGCGATCGCAGAGATCAGGCTGACTGACTCTGCGAATGCTGCAGTTTTTTTGATGTGTTTTTTTGTGTTTTGTGTCAGTGATCGATCGATCGATACTGCACTTGGTTGGGCTGGGCTGGGCGAAGGTGCTAAACGCAGGTGCTAGCAGGTATCTGGGCTGATCCCGCTAACAATGCGTTTTTGGGAACCCTAAACTGCAGGGGACGCTAGTATAGATCTGATCACATCAGGTATCGATCAGTTTAGATACTATACCACTAAGGGGGGGTGTATGGTGCGTGCGTGGGTGTTAGCGCTACTGGCACTAATCTGACGCTGCCTGGGGCAACGCAGACCCTATCCGGCGCTAAAACCAAACTTTGATCACCCGCCGGGCAACCAGGGGGTTAAAACTTTATTGCAAAAAATATGGCGGGTGCCTTGATGCTATAAAAAATAAACTAGCTAAACTGCGTCACCCGTGACACTTATACTGTGATCACTGGTGACAGGGGGTAATCAAGGTTAGGGGGGGTCCCTAGACTTATTAGGGTCTAAGGCTAATTACCCTAACAATTATTTTAGTCACTAATGACACTTGTACAGCGATCAAAAAAAAATCTGATTGCTGTACTGAGTGACACAGTGACAGGCAGTGAAAGGGTTAATTTGGGGGGTGATCGGGGGGTGATCGGGGGGTTAAATGTGTACCTATGTGACCTGGTGTTAGTGTAGTGTTGTGCAACTCACGTTTAGATGCTCTCTCCCTCTCGGTCAGGAACGGAAAGACCGACACGAGGGAGAGAGCAGCATTTCCCCTAGCAATGTTTACAAAACATTGGCAGGGGAAAACAATCATTGGCTGAGGGTGATCAGCAGGTCCAGGCCAGATTTTATTGGCCTGGACCTGATGAGTGATCGGTTCTGTATCGAATCCGATCGTCGGGAACGGCGGGGGGGGGCGCGCGCGCGCCCCACAGCCGTTCATGTGTCGGACGTAGAGCTACGTGCTCCCGCGCAGTAGTGCCACCGCCCCGCAGTAATATGACGGCGGGCGGTCGGCAACTAGTTAATATCATTCAACCTCTTTTAATATCATTCAACCCAATTAACCACTTTAAAACTGGGTCTTTTTCTGACATCTGTTGCTTACAAATTAAAATTCACATTTTTTTTGCTAGAAAAATTACTTTGAACCCCCAAACATTATATACTGTATATTGTTTTAGCAGAGACCCTAGGAAATAAAATGGCAGTTGTTGCAATATTTTATATCACACTGTATTCGCACAGTTGACTTTTAAACACAATTTGATTGGAAAAAATATACTTTAACCACTTGCCAACCAGCCACCACAGTTTTTCTGCAGCAGCATGGCTCGCTGGGCAAAACAACGTTATGTTACGTTGCTTCACCCTGTGGCCACTAGGGGCACGCGCCACCGGAGGCACACACACATGCCCACTGTTTGCCCCCGGAGCTGATGCGAGTGCCCAGCAGGTGCGATGACCGCCGGGCAATCACGATTTCCCATGACACAGTGAGAACCGGAAGCTGTATGTGTCCCGGTTCTCTTAGGGGAGAGAATGTATGAACAGCGATCTGTAACTTCCCCTAGTAAGTCCCGTCATGCCATGCAGAGGGAACACAATTAACCCCTTGATCACACCCTAGTGTTAACCCCTTCTTTGCCAGTGACCTTTTTACAGAAATCAGTGCATTTTTATAGCACTGATCGCCGTATAAATGCCAATGGTCCCAAAAATGTGTCAAAAGTGTCGCAGTCCCGATAAAAATTGCAAATCACTGAAATGACTAGTAAAAAATATATTAATAATAAAAATGCCATAATTCTATCCCCTATTTTGTAGACACTATGGGGCAGATTCACAGAGAATTAGATTATCGTAGCGTTTCCGAAATACACTATGCCGCTGTATTTTACCTGGCTCTACGTGGAATCCAGGTAGATTTTGTCCAGTAAACGACGGCGGCGTAGTGTATTTCTCCCGGCGCAATCCATCTATGCGAGTAGGGGGCGTGAAGCATTTAAAATAGGCGCGTTCCCGCTGCGATCGAACTGCGCATGCTCCGTTCCCAAATTTCCCGCCGTGCATTGCGCGAAATCACGTCGTTACGTCGTAGTAGCGTCATTTACGTACATTCCTATTCCCGAACGAGTTACGTTAAAAAAATAAAATAATTTAATTCGACGTGGGAACGACGGCCATACTTAACATGGGTTACGCACTGTTAGACCAGCAAAAAGCTGCTCTAACATTACGTAGCCAAAAAATGACGTAGGCGATTGCGAAGGACACTCGTACCTTCGTGGATCGCCGTAAAAACTCATTTGCATACCCCGACGGTGAAAACGACGCGGACTCCACCCAGCGGCCGCAAAAATATCGCAATGTAGATCCGAAGGCTTGCGAAGACGTAAGCCTCTCGGATCGAAGCCCGAAGACGCCGTATCATGGTTTGAGGATTTAAACTAGTGATACGGCGCGCAAAATTTGAAATTACTCCTGTCTAACACCAGTTAGACAGGCGTAATCGCTCTCTGAATCTGGGCCTATAACTTTTGCGCAAACCAATCAATATACGCTTATTGCGATTTTTTTTTACCAAAAATAACCAAGAATACATATGAGCCTACACTGAGGAAAACATTTTTTTACAAAAAAAGTGTGGGATATTTATTATAGCAAAAAGTAAAAGATATTGGCCCAGATTCACGTACATCGGCGCATTATTGGACCGGCGTAGCGCACCACTTTTCCGTTAGACTTGCGTAATCTAGCCGCGTAATCCCACGATTCACGAAGCTTTTGCGCAAGAGATTGCGCAAGCGTAAGGTTTTTTCCGGAGGCGTAAGGAGGAGTAATACAAATTGGGAGGGACGTGGGCATGTTACATTGAAATGAGCCGTGACCCCATGCAAATGAAGGGCCGGCCGACTCGCGCATGCGCGCGTGAAGGAAACCATGTCAGCTCCGTTGTGCGCATGCTCACAACTCGGGAGCGGCGCAATCAGTGAAATTGGACATGGACTAGGGCAACGTTGTGAACTACGCAGACAGCATAAATAGACACACACAAACGCACTTCCATTGCAAAAGTACATCCCTTTGTGTCCCTTCCCATTGAATCAAGTGCTTTTGCTCTGTTGTTCGTTAGAGTGTGTTTTGTAGTTGTCAGATTAGTGTTCTGTGTGATCTAGTGCTTGTTGGTAGTTTTGTGAAAGTGTGTTTTGATAAGTGTTTTTTGACTGTTTGTTTGATTGATAGATTTCTGAGCGTTTGTTTTCTTGCTTTATTTTTTCATCTGATTTTTTTGTGTCTGTTTCTTGCTGAGTGCTAGTGTGATTTTTGGGTGTTCTTTTTCTCTTTGTGTGTGTTCTTGTCTGGTTGTGCTTGTATTTGTGACAGATTTTTGGTGACTGCTAGTGAGTTTGTTTGGAAGTATGACTGAGAGAAAAAGAAAGCTTAATTTTACAGTGGGGAAAAAATAATTCTTGCCCGGGCCATTACCGACTATGGGCGTTTTCTCCACGGCCCGCAGAGTGCCACCACCACCCCGGCCAGGAGGAGGGAGATATTGGATATGATCACGGAGCAGGTCAATTCATCGGGGGAGGGGGAGACACGGACCCGGTCTGGGATTGAAAAGAAAATAAATGACCTCCGGCGTGAGGTGAAAAAAAAACTGGCCGCAATAAATGCCCATGCCAGGGCACAGGAGGGGGCCCACCATGCCGGGTTAGATTTACAGCGACGGAGCGTGTGGTGGCCCTGACCTTTCACCGGCATGAAGTGGAGGGCCTGCCAGGCTTTGACACAAGTCCGGTCCCCGCGGTGCCAGGTAAGGTTTTTATTTCTCTCAGGTGTGTAGCATGTGTGGGGGAGGGGGTGAAAGGGAATATGTGGCAAGTGTGTGGATCCTCCAACCTGTGAATGGTTTGTGTCATCCACAGATGTGCAGGAGGGTGCAGGGCCATCTGGCCTGACCGCTCCAACGCCAGGACAGCAGCCTAATGAGGCCCCCCAAACAAGGCCAGAGTCCGCGGAGGAGGAACAAGAGGAGGAGGAGGATCATGCGGAGGACGATCATGAGGAGGAGGAGAATCATGAGGAGGAAGAGTCCATGGCAGGCACTGGCCGTTTGGTTTCTGCGGACTCTTCCCCTCTGGCTGCAAGAAGCCTGGCCTCCCTAAGGGTGAGCCCCCCCCCTCCTCCCCCAACATGGCTCCCCTCACAAGGGCCTCCCCTTCTCCCCGGCCACAACCATCAGCAAGAGCCAGGAGGTCATCCCAGAGCACCAGGGGGGCGCCCAATCTCCTGCCCGCCAGTCTGAGAAGGAACCTGGCCACCCAGACCCGCCTTCTGAGACAGCTCTGCCAGACTATGGGGCGGGTGGATCAGAGCCTGTCCTCCATCAACGATAGGCTGGGTAACCTGGACTCCCACTCCCGGGCCTCCACAACCTGCCTAAATGACCTGCAAACTACAGCAGCAGGCGTTGGGCAGGATGTGAGGGCCCTTACCCAGGCTATCCAGGGCAACACGGCAACACTTGGTGCTGCCCTGGACAGAATAGCCGTGGCCTTGGAGGGCAGGCCGCCAGGTGGGCAGATCTCAGGGGCTGCTCCTCCTTCCCCGGCTTTTCCCCTCCCCCATGCGTCTCCCCTGAGGGTCCGGGGCCATGGCCGGGGGCGCCCCAGGCGTGACTCAGGCAGAGGGCATTCATTTTTTTTTCCCCCTTTTTTTGGTTTGAAAGCATGTTTATTTTTGTTCTCTGCATTTTTTTTTTCTATGCATTTTTTTTTTTTCTATGCATTTTTTTTTTTTTTGCTGACATTTTTGGAATTTTTTGGGTTGTGAATGATGTTTGAATGTGGGGGTGACATTCCTGCTGGAAAAGGGGTGGCATCCTCAATTTGGGTGGAGAAGGGTTCCCCAGGACCAGGGAGAAGTGATTCCCAGGTCCGTGTGAATGGTGTATGAATGTACAGTGACATAATTGGAGCCTTGACGTGGCGTTACTGCTCACCAGTCTTGCATGGTGGACTGGTGCCAATCCAATTTGATGAGGATGTGGGGTGTGTGTGCTAGGGACCATAGTGGTGTGCATGCATGCATTCTCATTGTGCCATGATTAATGTGTGTGTTTAACGTGCAAAGATGCATAATGTGAGCTGGCATGAGATGGGGTCATGAGATGGGGTTCCAGTTCATATGCAGAGTCACCTTGAAGGGAAAAGACAGGAGGATGTTAGTCATGCATGTGCCACTTGTGAGGTGTGCATCACGGGAGGGGATAGTCATGCCTGACTCCCATGTCACTCACCAACCAGCCAGCTGTCCCCATACATGTTCTGTTTGAAATCTGTGGGGATGGGGCTCTGATTGTATATGTAGCTGTCATGGGTGTCATGGGTGGTGCCATGTGTTGGGCTGATGATGTCCTCCTGCAAGGTTGTGGTAATTCCACGATGGCATGAGGGGTGAATCTGAAGATGCGAGACACCTCAGAATCTCTCATGCCAAAGATGTCTATGCGTGTGTGATATATCAAGTGAAGAGTGAGGGGCTTGTATCAGATAAGAATATTGTATTAGATTAGATTAAATTGTAAATTTTATATAAGCCAAAAAATAAAAAAATAAAACATCTCCCGTGCCCTCCTTAGTGCCATCCTCCGTGCCCTCATCCTTCTTTGTTCATCTAAAGTCAGTAGTATAGCTATGCGCGACGATGCCCCTGGCATGTTGGCATACAGATTGTTGGGCAACACGTGTGACTGCTGAACTCCTCACTAACAGTGTTGCTTTATCTGACAATTAGACTTTTTTTCAAAATTTAGACCAGCTTTTAGGTCCTCTAACTTTAGACAGAACATTTTGCAGTTGCGCACATCGCGTAGCCTGCGCAGCAACTGCGTTTTTTTGTGAATCCCCGTAACTCCCTCATTAGCATATTTGACTAGCAAATCAATGGTGTGTCTAGCGCAGTTTTGCGCGAAGGGAAGCGAAGGTCTAACTCAATTACGCCGGACCAAAAAACGTAGATTTCTGGCGTATATTGTTTTGTGAATCGCGTCCAACTATACGCACGCGCACATTTAGACTTACGCACGCGCAACAGCAGTTGCGCAGGCGTAATCGCTCTGTGAATCTGGGCCATTGTGTTTTTTTTTAAATTGTCGCTGTTCTTTTGTTTATAGCGCAAACAATAAAAACCGAGGTGATCAAATACCACAAATTATGCAAATTTTGTTTGGGTTCAACGTCACATGACCGCACAATTGTCAGTTAAAGTGACCCAGTGCCAAAATTGTAAAAAGTGCTCTGGTCAGGAAGGGGGTAAAATCTTCTGGGGTTAATGAATTAAAAAAACAGTAAAGCCCACATTTTGTATAATGTGAAATATGTTGTTACGCTGAGTAAATAGATACCTAACATGTCATACTTTAAAATTGCGCATGCTTGTGGAATGGCGACAAACTACGATACTTAAAATGTTCCATAGGCGATTTTAGAGTTACAGAGGAGGTCTTGCACTAGAATTATTGCTTTCACTATAATGATCACGGCGATACCTCACATGTGTACTTTGAATACTGTTTACATATGCTCACTTTTATTCTTATTACAAGGAATGTAAACATCCCTTGTAATATAAATAAACATGACAGGTCCACTTTATTGAGAGATCTGGGGTCAAAAAGCTGTAAATTTGACTTTAAGAAGAAAAAATAATCCCTTTAAGGCAGAAGTGACGTCAGACGTTGCTCTGGTCCTCCGAGGGCACAGAGCTAAGTGGGGGCTATCTTGCCCTCACTTGGCTTCCTGCCCAACCACTTTTTTTGTTCCGTTTTGTATCGTTCCGTAGGTTCGTTTCCGTTTGTTTTTCGTAAGACGCCCGTTTTCCTGTTCGTTCCCGTTCGTTTTTTGTACAATGTGATTTTTTCGTATTCCGATCTTTTCGTATTTTCGTTACCGTTTTATTTTCGTACATGCGGGATGGTTCGTTATTCTGTTTAATTCATGTTCGTTACTTGTTAGACAATAATTTTCGTGAATTTTCGTCAATGATTTGCATTCTGTATTTTGAATTCCTTTTTCTGTTCGCATTTTCAGTCGCATGTTCATATGATATCTATAACAAAAGATTTGCATTCTGTATTTTGAATTTCTTTTTTTCTGTTCGTATTTTGGATTCAAAATACAGAATGCAAATCTTTTGTTATAGATGTCATATGAACATGCAACTGAAAATACGAACAGAAAAAGCATTTTCGTCATTTTGTACTTTCGTAAATATATCGCGGGAGACTTTTTTAACAACAAACATAAAAAGATTGTTTTCCGTTCGTTCTCAGAAAATTTGTTCGTTTTTAAACTCCATCAGAAAACCATTTTTGGGTTCAAAAGTCTGGCCAACTGATCTCCCTTCAGATGAAAATCCACAGAAAAGTTTATTTGGCTTTACTGTACTACTCACTGTACTAGTGTACTCAGCACAAAAGAAAAGCTGCTTCACTAACTACACTCACTCACTGCTCATTCAAAAAAACAAAAATGACATCTATAACAAAAGATTTGCATTCTGTATCTTGAATCCTTTTTCTTTTGGTATTTTCAGTTGTATGTTCATATGACATCTATAACAAAAGATTTGCTTTCTGTATTTTGAATGCAAAATACGAACAGAAAAAAGGAATTCAAAATACAGAATGCAAATCTTTTGTTATAGATGTCATATGAACAATGAACATATGACTGAAAATACGAACAGAAAAAGGATTAAAAAAAAATACAGAATGCAAATCTTTTGTTATAGATGTCATTTTCGTTCTTTTGCCGTTTTCGTTTCGTCGTATTTTCGTCGGATCGTTCGTTCGTATTTGCGGTTGTTCGTTATGCGGCTCATTCGTAATCCCATCGTTTTCGTATTTTACACATTATCCCGTGGGTACGAAAATGAACATTTTCGTACGAAAAGAACATTCATACGAACGGGAATGCACATATCTACCAACCACTGATCGGACTGGATCTGAGTTCGCCGACGGCTCTGGTGAACCCGAAGACACCGGGAAGCGGTGGGGAGAACCTTTCCCGCTGCCTATGAAAGTGATCTCACTGCAAATCTTCCACTGAGACCACTTTTATATGAAAGCCAATTGCCTGCTCTAATCAAAGATTCAAAGCTAGCTGCTACCATAACTCTGGTATTTAACGTCAAAGCAATGACGTACATTTAGACTTTTATTTATTCTTTGCTTTCTAAATTCTCCCTTTTTGTATGTACTGTTGAGGCTTTCTATTTCTGTTTGACATGAAATCAAGGCTTTGTCCTTTGCTGGATCAAATTGAGGGGTGGAATGCAGTAAGTTCCATCTCCATTTCTGGTTTAACCCTGTTTTTACTACTATAGATATTACATGGTGACTGGTCGTGGCTTCCGCACCCCCAGTGATGTCAGATGTGATGAATTGTGTAGGGTGGGGTGATTACTTGTGATGTCACCACGCATTTCATAACCAGGAAGTGGCACGTCTGACTCCCGGGACCTACTCTTTAGAGAAAGGTGCTTATCCTTCTTTTAACCTTGTAAGTTATCAGAGTTTTTCTTTTAAATATGTAAAGGAGAAAAATTACCGCGCTAAGAATACAAGTAAAACTAAAATAACATAAGCTGCAACAAAAAGTGTTATACACACCAAAAATACAAGAAAAAGGCTAAAGTTGCACTGTGTGAAAAATAATAAAATCTAAAAAACACATATAGAATAATATTAGTCAATAATGCACTTATATGATGTTAGTCCAATATTAAAGCGGATGGTTCACCTCAAAAAAATATTAAAAGCCAGCAGCAACAAATACTGCAGCTGCTGACTTTTAATATTAGGACACTTACCTGTCCTGGAGTCCAGCGGCGTCCGTAGCAGAGGACGAGCGATCGCTCGTCACCCTGCTGTTCCCCCCTCCATCCACGGTGAGGGAACCAGGAAGTGAAGCGCTGCGGCTTCACTGCCCGGTTCCCTACGGCGCATGCGCGAGTCGCGCTGCGCCCGGCGATTGGCTCCCGCTGTGTGCTGGGAGCCGAGTGTTCCCAGCACACAACGGGAAAAGCCCGTCTTTTTGCCCGAGACTGCGGGCCAGAAGTGGTGCAGATACCTGTCTTTAGACAGGTATCTGCACCCCCCTCCCCCCTGAAAGGTGTCAAATGTGACGCCGGAGGGGGGGAGGGTTCCGATCAGCGGATCTTCACTTTAGGGTGGAGATCCGCTTTAAGACAAAGTACAGATTGCTTGAGCAAGTCCAAAAAGTACAATAATTTGTGCAAAAAATCAACCGTGCATCATGAACGTTGGGAACAATCCTGATGATATGAAAGTCCAACAAACAGTGTGAATTCAAGTGCCACCACCAACAAGACACCTTAGAGAAATGGAGGCTTACCAGAAGGCAAGCATAACCAGTTTTCAGCTGTAAACCCCAGCCAGGGCCTTTAATGAAACATCAGCAGGTACAAATAAGCTGGAGATCTTCCAAATGGGGCATCGACAGTTGATCATAGAAAATAATAATAAAAACTCACATAGTGAAGTTCAGCATACAGTGAGTATAGATACATGCAATCGTGATATGAATATAAATAACCACCACCACCACGAGAACACCCAATAGGATGGAGGCTTACCAGAAGGCAAGTGTAACCAACTTGTGGCTATAAACCCTAGCCTGGGCCTTTAAAACCAGCAGCTGACTTGGATTCCCTATGAGTCCTCCAGGTATCCCGTCATCGATGGTATACAAAAAAGGAATAATGGGCCCACATAGTGAAGTACGTAGAGTATTGCCAAGTTTAATATATAAAATTGCACTTACAAGAAAGTAGATGGATAAAAACAAGGATAATGTAAATCCGGCCGGCTTACTCGAACGCCCGTTCCGCTCGGATCGTTACGTCATACGTCAGCACGTCACTTTCCCGATGTACGTTTCGTTATACAATTGACGTCGTACCAACAGCCACCCCTTCCCCAGCGGACTTTTAAACCCAATAAAAACTATAGCGGTGGGAGAGGGCGGGGCAATCCGCAGAATCATTCCAACCCTAATCAGGGGCGAGCCCCCCAAGTGAAACCACAGGGGAATCCCAATTATATGGGAGGCCCACTGCCATTGTTGCCACTATCCAGGGGCCCTTCGTTCCCATACCCACCCCCGTATGGTTATAGTATGGGCCATAACCATTTTGTACCACCTTCCATATCTGGAAGAGAGAGTGAATACCAGGTGGATACTCAAAATAGGTTTTACCCCCTTCATGACAAGGAGGGTCCTGTGGAATATTATCATAGAGAGACTTCCCCCTATCCGTCGACCGTGAGAGGTGCAACTTTGTCGCCTCATATTTTGCCAGGCAACAACCAGTATCCTTATGGGGGCCCAGGCTCCTTTGGCCAAGACCCCCAACAGTGGGGTTTTCATCGGCCCAGCCAGGGCATCAAACGAGCCGGAGACCCAATAGAGGAGTCCGGGGGGGAAGAAGGTTACGACTTAAAAAGAAAAAAAAGTTTAACTACCTCTGGCATTTTTAATTTCAGTACTGTGACTTTAAATCAATCTGAAAAATCAATTTTGGATAAGGGTTTAAAATGTTTGTTACCTCGCAAACTTAATAAGTTCGAAACATATATGGATATTCACAAATGTATACGCAAGTTAAACATAAAAAGATATATGCTCTCTAATCCTATTACCAGCCTACCTTTACTAGTTTCGTACATACTGGCCTTTCTAATGCCTCTTTGTACAACCCCCCAGGTGCAGTGGCCCCTTCCATTTTTTAGGGATATTCTACTCAGAGATCTGGACAGGCTTTCGGTGTGATCGAGACCTCAAAGCTGGCCTGGATTCTCTCTACGAGAATAAGGAAATTGTAATTAGGCCTGCAGATAAAGGGGAAGGGATAGTCATCCTTAATAGGAGCGATTATTTGACTGAAATGGGTAGGATTTTGGGGGATAGGGACACCTATACCCCTCTGGCTTCTGATCCCAAGACTGTTTACCTCAGACAACTAGAAAAAATAATCCATAGAGGTTATAAGGATGGGTTTCTAAATAAAAAAGAGAAACTCTACCTTATTCCTAAAGCTCCAAGGACACCTGTTATTTATTATTTGCCGAAAATTCACAAGCATTTAACCTGCCCCCCGGGACATCCTATAGTGAGTGGGATAGATTCCCTTACGTCCCGGGTGGGCAGGTGTATTGATTTTTTTCTTCAGCCTTTAGTGTCCAAAATGCCCTCTCACCTAAAAGACTCCCGTCATGTGATTAATTTGTTGTCAGACCTTAAACCTACTAAAGATATGTGATTGGTCACTGCTGACGTGACATCTCTATACACTGTGATCCCTCATAATTTGGGCCTCTTAGCGGTTGAGTATTACCTTAGACGTGATTCGGAACTATTTGATGAACAGATCTGCTTCATATTGGAACTGTTACATTTTGCTGCCTCTCGGAACCATTTTTGGTTCCAAAATCAATTTTACCGCCAAGATAGAGGTGTAGCAATGGGGGCAAAATATGCCCCTAGCTTGGCAAATCTCTTAATGGCAATGTGGGAGGAGGATGTCGTCTATGTTTGCCATTAGCCCCAGCTTATGTTGTGGGCCAGGTACATCAATGACATCCTCCTCCTATGGGATGGCCCACTCAGTGATCTCCAATCCTTCATGGGGTTCCTTAATAATAATACCAGAGGTATTCATTTAAGTTTTGAGGCTAGTCAGTCTAGCATCAGCTTTCTGGATCTCAAGATCTCGATTCTTCAGGATAAATTTCCACCTGTACCCACTTTAAGAGCACGGACAGAAATTCTTACATCCCGGTGGATAGTTGCCACCCTGAGTCTTGGCTGAAATCTGTCCCTACGAGCCAATACTTGCGCATTAAGCATAATTGCTCGGACGAGGTAGAATTTCAAAACCAAGCTGCCATTCTGACTGACAGTTTCCTGGAAAAAGGGTATAATTTGAACTCCCTTATGTCCACCTTGGAGGAGGTCAAATGAAGGAACAGAGCTGAACTCCTGATAAGTAGGCCCCTGCAAAATGACAGGCTACCAGTTGTTCCATTCATTACTACTTACTCAACTCAACACTATAGTATAAAGAATCTCATTAGAAAACATTGTCACATTTAAAAAAATGATCCCATATTGAGTACAGTCTTACCTGAGAATACACAGGTGATCTATAGGGGGGCGTCAGCCTTGAGAAATAAATTATCCCCCAATGTCCTTGAACCCCCTACTATTAAAACCACATTTTTGAACTCCTTCACAGGTTTTTACCAATGCAGAAAATGTCGGGTCTGTTCCCTCAGTGGATGTACTCATAGACATACACATAAATTTGTTTCTACAACTACGATGCAAGAACACAAAATTGAACCCTTCATTACCTGTGCAACTGAGGGGGTGGTTTATTTACTTCAATGTCCTTGCGGACTTCAATATGTGGGCAGGATCAAAAGACCTCTTTCAGTAAGATTAAACGAACATATCACCAATATTAAAGCTGGTTTTCCGAAACACTCAGTTTCAAAACATTACCTCTTGGCCCACAATAAGGACCCCTCTAAAACTATATTTTTAGGAATTGATAGGTATAGCCCACATTGGCGTGGCAGTCCATTGGTGCGAAGTATCTCAAAACTAGAAATGGCTTGGATACATAAAATAAAATGCTATACCCCTTTTGGGCTTAACATCAAGGTCGATGTCAATGCTTTCATTGATAATTCATATTCTCTGTAATTTTGATCTTTTACGTGGTGAACTTGATCTGAGTCGACTAAGTGGTCCTTATGTTGTGTTTTTTCGTTGCCCTATATGGTCATTATATATTTCTATACAATTTACAATATAAATGTATTACTCTCGGGTAAAATAATCTGAGGTTGGTTAGCACCACCTCTTTACATATAAGTGGGTTTCTATCCCCTAATTGATTTACATCATTGAGTTGCATATGGAGGACTCGTATCTTCTATATAACAATCTTTTGCAAATCTGTAAGTAAACTTTCCTTGGAGCTTATTTTATATTTTACATTTTATGTTTATACCTTTTAATAAATTTTATAGGTGTTTTTCTTTCCAGATCGTTTTTACAATCTGATTGTACAGTAGTTTGGTGCCGACTTAGAAAACACATAATATGGCATCCTCTTTTTGTTTTTTCAATGTGATTCGATATGTTGTTTAAACCTTAAGTTTAAAACAACTTCTACCTGTGAGTGGACTAAATTTTTAACTCCAAGTATGGTTTCTTCTCTTCGGTTTTGATCCGATCTGCGGATGGTCTTTTAAGGCCACCGTAGATGGACACTTAGGTTTTCGACTCAGATCAAGGCTTGGTTTGTTCTGAGAAGCTATTTCACGCGATGCGTCAGTGTGTCGCCCGTGCCCCAGACGACGTCAATTATATACTTTACGTACTTCACTATGTGGGCCCATTATTCCTTTTTTGTATACCATCGATGACGGGATATCTGGAGGACTCATAGGGCATCCAAGTCAGCTGCTGGTTTAAAGGCCCAGGCTAGGGTTTATAGCCACAAGTTGGTTACACTTGCCTTCTGGTAAGCCTCCATCCTATTGGGTGTTCTCGTGGTGGTGGTTATTTATATTCATATCACGATTGCATGTATCTATACTCACTGTATGCTGAACTTCACTATGTGAGTTTTTATTATTATTTTCTATGATCAACTGTCGATTCCCCATTTGGAAGATCTCCAGCTTATTTGTACCTGCTGCTGTTTCATTAAAGGCCCTGGCTGGGGTTTACAGCTGCAAGCTGGTTATGCTTGCTTTCTGGTAAGCCTCCATTTCTCTAAGGTGCCTTGTTGGTGGTGGCACTTGAATTCACACTGTTTGTTGGACTTTCATATCATCAGGATTGTTTCCAACGTTCATGATGCACGATTGATTTTTTGCACAAATTATTGTACTTTTTGGACTTGCTCGAGCAATCTGTATTTTGTCTTAATATTGGACTAACATCATATAAGTGCATTATTCACTAATATTATTCTATATGTGTTTTTTAGATTTTATTATTTTTTACACAGCGTAACTTTAGCCTTTTTCTTTCTTTTAAATACATATTAATGTATTGTTTTACGCTGTGTGGCTTCCTTGGCTCTCTTTCCATAACATGGTCAAGCATTTTCTGTTGGTTGATGCCTATGAGACTATAGTGGGAAGCATTATCCCGAGTGGGGTCCATACGGATATACAAGTGCATGTGACTCTTTATATTTTAAAGAGTTCACTTGCTCTGGTAAGAGTTTTACTATACGCAAGGTGGTGAAACACCTGAGGTGTCATGATACTACTGATATCATACTATTGTGTGAATCAAGATTTTCATCCAACTACTCATGCACTGTTTGGGACTATTTATGATATTTTCAGTTTTGGGGACTATCATCTGTATCATTAGTTGCACTTATATGAAGATTTGCACATAATTATTTTATTCATGCCACTAGAGGCATGTTGTTTTTATTAGCGCTGCATTTTTAGATTCATGCTTTTCATATTTGTTTTACTCCACCCAACTTATAACGTTTCCATCAACATCAAAGGCAAAAGTTGGTTGAGCTTAAGCTAGTTTTAAAACAGCTGTACAAACATGTGCCACCCATCGATCAAATGCCTTCACACACAACTGATTGTTACCTCCAGAGAGTCCTGTGAACCTTTCTCCTTGTTCAGTGCTCGCTCTGTATATACACAAATGTACACCAGTATCAGAGAATGCAAAATAAAGAAAATGTAAAGGATAATTAAATCCAAAACCCAAAATGTTGCAATATTGCAGCTTAGCAGCAACTAAATGTGGCAGCTAGTTTTAACTTTTTATGTTAAGAAAATTTTCAGCAACCACAGAAATTACCTGTTGATCTTGCCACAAGTATAGTCTCCTTGTAACTTGCTTTAAATTGAACTGAAAGCATAAATTACCAATGTTTCCTTACAATTATCATCTGTAAGCTACTTATTCTTTCCCCTACATGTAATGGAGATAAAGGGAGGAAGATGTGTTTGTAGTACAGCAGCCTATTAAAGTTATCCCATTTTTTTTGCATAATGTGAAAGATGAATTTATGGCAAGTAAATAGATACCTAACATGTCACGCTTCAAAATTGCACACGCTCGTGGAATGGTGTCAAACTTCTGTATTTAAAAATCCCAATAGGCGACGCTTTCATTTTTTTTACTGGTTACATGTTTTGAGTTACAGAGGAGGTCTAGGGCTACAATTATTGCTCTCGCTCTAACGTTCGTGGCAATACCTTACATGTGTGGTTTGAACACCGTTTTCTCGTGTGGACGGGACTTACGTATGCGTTCGCTTCTGCGTGCAAGCACACAGGGGCAGGGGCCCTTAAAAGAAAATGTATTGTTAATTTTTACTTAAAAAACGATCACCACTTCACAGCCGAAGCGGCGCCGTTTTTTTGAATGCAGAAGCTGGGCAGCCTCCGGAAATCTGATCCTCCGAAAATCTCTATGATCAACATACGGTGACGGCGGATCCTGTCACTGATTCACCGATTGCACAGGTGAGGGTGGCGGCAGAGGGGACTTCCCCTCTCGCCGCCCATAAGAATGATCAAGCGGTGGAACAGCCGCTTTGACCATTCTTATGGTGAAGGAATCACCGGCTGAAAATGACGATATCTGAATGATGCCTGTAGCTGTAGGCATCATTCAGATATACCACCACAAAGCCGAGGACATTATATAATGGCCATCGGTCGGCAAGTGGTTAAAATAGTTATGTGGAATATGGGAAAGTTATGTACAAGACAGGGTCAAACAAAAGTAATTTTTTTGCCCTCATTAAAACTGTTACCTATAACACATAATGTGAAGTTATTTAAAGTTCATTCTTCCAAAAGTCACAAATCTGTTGGAGAAGTATTATCAGGATGAGGAGGGTTTGAGCTAACACAGCTTGGTGCCATACTGTCTCTACACAGGTGTTTTTAATTGGACAAAAACAGTTATAAATCACTTTAACCACTTGCTTACTGGGCACATATACCCCCTTCCTGACCAGGTGAAATTTCAGCTTCTGGCACTGCGTCGCTTTAACTGACAATTGCGCATTCCTGCGCTGTGGCTCCCAAACAAAATTGACGTCCTTTTTTCCCCACAAGTAGAGCTTTCTTTTGGTGGTATGTTATCAGCCCAATTAAAAAAAAAAAAAACGTTTTTTTCCCAGTCTAGACCGATACGTATTCTTCTACATATTTTTGGTAAAAAAAAATCGCAATAAGCGACTGTTTTGCGCAAAAGTTGTAGCGCCTACAAAATAGGGACAGAATTTTTTTTTTTTACTAGTAATGGCAGCGATCTGCGATTTTTATTGGGACTGCGACATTATGGCGGACACATCGGACACTTTTGACACATTTTTGGCACCATTCACATTTATACTGCGATCAGTGCTATAAATATGCACTAATTACTGTATAAATGTGACTGGCATTGAAGGGGTTAACACTAGGGGGTGAGGAATGGGTTACATGTGTACCCTGCATAGTGTTCTAACTGTGGGGGAGGGGGACTGACTGTGGAGGTGATCGATCTGTGTCCCTATGTACAAGGGACACAGATCGGTCTCCTCTCTCCCTGACAGGACGCTGTCTCTGTGTGAGCCGGCAATGAGAGATGATCTCATATGTTTACATTTGAGATTATCTCTCATTGGCCGCACAGATCGCGCTGTAAATAGCCTCTATGATTGGCTATTTACTGCGATCTGTGATTGGCTGTGTCCAAGGGACACGGTCAGCACATAAGTTCCCCGATGAGCGCTCGGGAGCGCGCATCGGGGAACGAGGAAAGGGGTGGCCGTCAAAAGACGGCGTCCCAAAGAATTAGAGCCACCCTGCGGTCGTACATAGTCGTACGGCCGTCAGGAAGTGGTTAATGAACATATAGGAAATCTGGGAATAATTAAGTTTATCTGGTTGTAGGACATGTGTTACATTGACGTAGATCTTAGCAACCAATCATATCTAGGAGAGATGGCTAAGATAATGCTTGTAAGGGTATATTAATGCAACTCTATGTATGCTGCCCTATTGCACTGGTCATAGAGGTCAGAACCAGTGGCCAATTATCTGTTCCGATAGGCGTCTATCAGGCTAACTAGTTGTTTATGCAGCCCTATTGCAGGGGTGGCAGGCAGTCAGAACCAGTAGGCAAATATCTGTCCTTATGTCTTCTCGTATGAGTCAAATAAAGAAAACTTCTCAAGTTGATCCAGAGTGTGGTCTCAGGTGAATTTCTCTAACATATAGCTAGGGGGTCCAAGTTTGACTCCAGAGCACTGCTATTGTAGATGGTAGATGCGGGTATACGATACACCCAGAAGTATCAGATTGAGGGTATTATTTTGGTGCCTCTTACTACATAAGTATAATAATAAAGGTTAGATGTAATAAAACCACTAATGGTAAGGGCACATGCATTCATAGCCATCTAAAACTATAATAATTGACATAATAAGTATTGATAGAATCTCTTTTTGTTGCCTTGTCTTACTCATAAATTACCTCATGAAATAATGGCAACATTTTTGACAATTTAGGTTAGTTTTTTAGCTTACTTGAATTCCTAAAAATGATGTAAATAACACGGCATATTCCTTAGCATAGATTTGTTTTAGAGGTGCAAATTTAAGTTATATCTTAAATTACATTGAATTTAAAAGTGTGTCATTTAAAAACATTTGATTGTTTTATACAGTTTTCATGTGTGTGTTCATTAAAAGAATATACAATACTGGCTTTGCTCTAAATCTGAAGCATAACCTTGCTCTTGTGTCTCATGTTTTTCTGCAAAACTCAGTGTTTGAAGGATTGTTTGTAATATACATAAACACATCCTTGATATTTATCATTTTATATGACTGAATCTGTTTTTCTTGAATTGATGTTCAGCAAACAAATATTTTCAGAGAATAAAAAGATGATAAACTTGAGCTTCTTGACACTAGTTCACTATAAACCTTTACTACTATGTAATATAAAAGCCCAAAAGCATATAGTCACTCCAATTTTAATTGACAGTCCCACAATGCCAATATTTAATACAGATTGTTTTCTGGTTATGTAACTCTTATGTTACATAAACCTTACTTTGCATTGTACCTCACTGCTTTAACCTGGGAGTCCTTTTAGGTATTGATGGTCAGTTAGCATATGTGAAGATTATAGCTCTAAATAATTACCTGTTCTCCATCTGAGCATGTCTCTTCTTAATTTCTGCTTCACTGCCATATAATAAAATAGATTTGCTAAAGCAGAGTTTAATACGTGAATTGTGAAGAAATTCTCTAAAACCCTTTTTTTGCAAATGGTGAGGTAGACCCAACTTGTTGGATGTGGCTTTCAAACTAACAAGGCCTGGCTAACGGCTTTGGTACTTTCCTCCATTAACTGTCTAGCTGTGGCTTTCTTATAGACATGTGCAATTTTGGTTCATTCCAATTCATTTTTTGGAAAAACAACATGGGGGTCCCTACATACCAGGCCTTTCGGTTCTGGAATACATTTTGAGTGAAACCCCATGCCAAAAAAAATGGTGTTGGGTCTCCCCCAATATTCATACCAGAGCCTAACCTGAACATGCATTCTGAAAGGCTAGAAAAGGTTGGGGGACAAGTGAGTGCCCCCCCATGTTAACCCCCATGTTTACCTGTCCTTCGGAAACTGACAGGACACCCTTTGCCCCCCCCTTTCTTGCTTGATGGGCTGCATGCTCAGATAAGGGTCTTTTAAGGATTTTGAGGGGCAGCCCATGCCATTTGTTTATGTTAGCATGGTATTTCCCTCAAAATCCATATCAGAAGCCTAGTAACAGAATTACAGAATTACACTACATCTCAGAGACGTTTAATCAACACAATTTACCCTAAACAAACCATATACCTCCGGGCTGGATCTAGCCCATCTCATGTGGGGGTAGAATAAAACATTTCAGGGGAGCACAGGATGGGAGGTCAGCAGGGCAGTATGCAGGGAGTCATCAGAGTAGAAGATAGGGTCAGCAGTATGTAGGGCAGTGTACAAAGGCTATTTGTTTGCAGGGTAATGTACAGGGGTCAGCAGGGTGGAGGACAGGGTTTAGAATGGCAGTGTATGAGGTCAGCTGGACAGAGTACAGGGGTCAGAAAGGCAGCAAAGGGGGTCAGCAGGGCAGACAACAGATGGTAGTTGAGCATTAATCCAAGGGTTCCAGATTTTTTAAAGACTGAAATTTGATCCCTTTCTATTGCTAACATTTTGGCGTGAGACATGAAGTCATTTACTCTACGTATGGTCTAGGATATCTCCAGGTTAGGGGTCCTCCATGCCCTTGCTATTGTTTGCTTAGCTGCCGTAAGAAGTTGAGTGAGGAGTTTAAATTGTTTATGTGTAATGAGATCCGGTTTTAGATTAAGCAAGGCTGTGGCTGGGTCTGGTTGCACAGTGAGATTAAATATTCTGGAAGCAGTTTCAAATACTTTTTCCCAATACATTTGTACTAATGGGCAGAACCACTGAATATGTAAGTGGGTGCCTGGATCAGGACAGCCCCAGGAGCGTTGGGCTGTTTGGTTTGGCATAAGTTTGGCCAACCTGGAGGGAACAAGGTACCAACGAGTTAAACCTTTGTAGTTGGTTTCTACTGCCAGGATATTTGGTGGGGAAGATTTTGTTGCAGACCAGATTTTAGACCAATCAGTCATATCAAATGTTCTTTCCAGGTCCTCCTCCCATTTACGTGCATAAGGTGGTTTATCTAAACCAGGGTAAAAAAAAATGTGGGAATATATAGAAGATATTATACCTCTTAAATGAGGGTCTTTCAGGCATGCTGATTCAAAGTTCAAAATTTGGGATAGAGAGGTATCAATACTTAACAATGGTGCATACAAATGTTTGATTTGGAGGTATCTAAAAAGTTTGGAATTTGGTAATTTATAGGTGTCGCAAAGGGTAGGAAATGTGTGAAAGGATAATGAAGAAATCAGGTTACTAAGCCGCGTAATGTTCAATGAGTTCCAGATCTTAAATGATTTGGGTGGGACCCATGCTGGGTAGAAAGCAGGGTTTTTGAGAAACAACAAAAGAGGGCTGTGAGAAGATTGTAGCTGGTGCTTTAAATCTAAGTTTGTCCCATAAAGATAAAAAATATTTATTAATGGGGTTATGCAGGGTTTTGCGCTGACCCTCTATGCGGCACCCAGAGCCTTAGTAAAAGTAAATGGGGTATACTCTGAACCCCTAGCAATTACAAATGGTACCAGGCAGGGCTGCCCCTTGTCGCCCTTACTATTTGCACTGTTAGAACCACTATTAAATAAGATCCGACAGAATAGAGACATAGGGCCAGATTCAGGTAGATAGGAGCATCTTTGCTCTGGAGTAACGTTTCTCATTTACGTTACTCTGGCGAAATTTTAGGAGCAAGTGCTGTTATTCATGAAGCACTTGCTCCTAAAGTTGCGGCAGCGTATCGTAAATGAGCCGGCAGAATTCAAATTGGGCGGGTACGGGGCGTGTATTATTTAAACTAAGCGCGATCCCGCGGCGAACGTACTGCGCATGCGTCGACTGTCAATGCATCCCAGTGCGCATGCTCCAAATTCTGTCAGTGAACGTCAATGACGTCAAATCCCCATTCATGGACGTTTTACGCAAGCGATGCAAATTTATTTTTTTCGACGCGATGACGACGGCTATACTTAACATAGGATACTCCACTAGGGGGCTGCTTTATCTTTACGCCTCGTATCGCTTACGGAAACGTCGGAAAGTCACTGCGTCGCGCCCGAATACGATCGTGAATTGCCGATTCCCGCTGATTAACATATTTTTTCAGCGTAAATCAGCGGGAACGCCCCCGGGACCATTTTTAAATTAAAGTTGCGATGCGATGGCGAAATTCAATTACGCCGATCGCATCGGAACTCCAACCCGGCGTTTCTTGTTTTCTGGTTACAGAAAACAGAAACGCCGGCTTAAAGTGACAGTTAGGCTGGAGTATCACTAATACTCCAGCCTAACTCTACCTGAATCTGGCCCATAGTGGGTATTCAACTAGGGGGAAGGGAATATGAAAGACGATATGCTTTTTTCCTTAGTAAAACCACAGATATCCTTACCAAATTTAATGAAAGAAGTAGAACTTTACGGGAAGATGTCAAATTTTAAAATAAATTATAGTAAATTGGAGGCGATGGGGTTGCTCTCCCGGAGTTGATCAAAACCGGTTTAGAACATAGCTTTAAATTCAAATGGACAACTAGGGCACTGAACTACTTGGAAATGTCACCAGATTTAAAGGATACTTTTGAGTTAAATTTTAACCGCTTGCCGACCAGCTGCCGCAGTTATACGGCGGCAGGTCGGCACTCCTGCGCGAGAGCCCGTAGCTCTACGTCGCCACCCATCGCTCGCCCCCGAGTCCCGTGCGTGTGCCCCGCGGGCACGATCGCCGCCGGGCACACGCGATCGCTCGTTACAGAGCGGGGAACGGGAGCTGTGTGTGTAAACACACAGCTTTCGTTCCTGTCAGCGGGGGAAACGCTGATTTTCTGTTCATACAATGTATGAACGGAAGATCAGTGATTTCCCCTAGTAAGTCCACCCCCCCATACAGTTAGAACACAAATAGGAACACACTTAACCCCTTCCCCGCCCCCTAGTGTTAACCCCTTCACTGCCAATGCCATTTTTATAGTAATCCAATGCATTTTTATAGTATTGATCGCTAAAAAAGTGCCAATGGTCCCAAAAATGTGTCAAAAGTGTCCGAAGTGTCCGCCATAAGGTCGCCGTACTGAAAAAAACGCTGATCGCCGCCATTACTAGTAAAAAAATAATAATAATAAAAATGCCATAAAACTACCCCCTATTTTGTAAACGCTATAACTTTTGCGCAAACCAATCAATAAACGCTAATTGCGATTTTTTTAACGAAAAATATGTAGAAGAATACGTATCGGCCTAAACTGAGGAAAAAAATTGTTTTTTTTATATATTTTTGGGGGATATTTATTACAGAAAAAAGGAAAAAATATTGCATTTTTTTCAAAATAAAAACCGCAGAGATGATCAAATACCACCAAAAGAAAGCTCTATTTGTGGGGAAAAAAAGGACGCCAATTTTGTTTGGTAACCACGTCGCACGACCGCGCAATTGTCAGTTAAAGCGACGCAGTGCCGAATCGCAAAAAGTGCTCTGGTCGTTGGGCAGCAATATGGTCCGGGGCTAAAGTGGTTAAACCATTATTTTGTACAGTTAGAACAATGCTGGATGGATGGAGTAGAGGGATGCACTCATGGTTCGGGAGATCCAATATTTTAAATATGAGTGTAGTGCCAACATTTCTTTATCTTTTCCAAGCTCTACCAATTCAGATCCCCATGTCATACTTCAATCAAGTCCGGGCTTTATTTATGAAATTTATTTGGGGGAGTTAAAGGCCTAGGATTGGTAGGAAACTATTGATCCTACCCAAGAAGGCTGGAGGAATATCAGCACCGGATATGTTAAAATACTATCAGGCAGTCCAGCTGGGAAGGATAGCTGATTGGAGCAGACATGGGGATTATAAACTGTGGATTACTATAGAGCAACAAATGTGCCCCGTACCATTAAAAAGGGCAATATGGTGTTATTCAGCATTACCCCTTATAGTTAAAACCCACCCTACGATAGGTCCAACTTTATGGACAGAAATAAAGTATGTTATAACCCGATATGGCAAGTGCGACAGGTACGACATTATTTGGAGACTCTAGGTGGTGCTGAAAAGTATAAACAGCACTTACAAAGTTTGAGGAGTATTGTGGAGGAGAGGAACCACTATATGGTCTTGAAAATGTATACACTGTTGACCGCACCACCGGAAGACTTTAGAATGTCGAGCCTCGCCAAATGGGAGAGACTTAGGCCAAACCTTTTCCCCAATACAATGCCAAAATATTATAAATTTAGCGTTAAACTCCTCAAGATGTACGAAAATACAAGAATTAAATTATAAAATATTAACAAGGTGGTATTATACGCCAGCGTGTCTAAATATATTCTTTCCTGAAATGTCAGATGGATGCTGGAGAGGGTGTGGGGAGAAAGGGACAATGTTACATACATTTTGGGGATGTCCAATAATACGACAATTTTGGGAAACAGTACGGAGAATTACCCAATCACTTACGGAACACCAGATTCCAGATGACCCCTCGTTCTTCCTAATACACCATACAGAAATTTCTCTGAAAAGATATACGGGATCAAAGATATGTCATCTGATAAATGCGGCTAAAAGCTGCATTGCAATAAAATGGAAAGACCCTGAAGCACCTCCGATATCCATGTGGCTTAAAAAAGTAAGGAAAATAGGAATAATGGAGAAACTCTTGCCGAGGACAATAGATAAGAAAGAGCAAATTAAAATGATATGGGCACCCTGGGAATTATTTGTACAATCAGAGGAAGGTAAAAAGTTACTAGGGGAGTAAGAATAAAGACTAGAGGTCGAGGAAAGAAGGGAAAGGGAGGAGGGAAGGAAAGATTGAATCTCACACCGGGGGGGGGGGGAGCGGAGGGGGGAGGGTTGTTGTGTTGTGTTGTCTTGTGTGGTGTTTTTTTTTTATTACTTTTTTTTTTCTCTTCTTCTTCTTCTCCTCTTCCCTTCTGGTCCATGGGTATACACGAACGGAGGAGGAGAAGAGGTGGAGATGGGGGTCTTAAGGAGGGGATATGGGGGGGGGGAATGAGGGGATAAAACAGGGAAGGCAGTGTGACAGAGATAAAAGAGGGAATTTGGCTAATATATAGAGAATATATGGATAATTAGAGAGGAGATTAAATACCTGGGGAAGTGTGAAACTTAGTTAAAAGTTGTAATAGTATTTTGGTTACTACATCTCTCCTGGGGGGAATGGATTAAAAATTGTTTGTGACATAGAATATTATAATTTCCCTCGGTGGTAAACTATGAATAGTAAATAGAGTTTAACCACTTTAGCCCCGGACCATATTGCTGTACAAAGACCAGAGCACTTTTTGTGATTCGGCACTGCGTCACTTTAACTGATAATTGCGCGGTCGTGCGACGTGGCTCCCAAACAAAATTGGCGTCCTTTTTTTCCCCACAAATAGAGCTTTCTTTTGGTGGTATTTTATCATCTCTGCAGTTTTTATTTTTTGCGCTATAAACAAAAATAGAGCGACTATTGTGAAAAAAATGCAATATTTTTTACATTTTGCTATAATAAATATCCCCAAAAAAGATATAAAAAAACATATTTTTTCCTCAGTTTAGGCCGATACGTATTCTTCTACATATTTTTCATTAAAAAAAAATGCAATTAGCGTTTATTGATTGGTTAGCGCAAAATTTATAGCGTTTACAAAAAAGGGGGTAGTTTTATGGCATTATTATAAATATTTTTTTTTACTAGTAATGGCGGCGAGCAGCGGTTTTTTTCGGTACTGCAATATTATAGCGGACACATCGGACACTTTTGACACATTTTTTGGACGATTGGCATTTTTTTAGCGATCAATGCTATAAAAATGCATTGGATTACTATAAAAATGCCAATGGCAGTGAAGGGGTTAACACTAGGGGGGAGGAAAGGGGTTAAGTGTGTTCTAACTGTATGGGGGGGGGTGGACTTACTAGGGGAAATCACTGATCTTCTGTTCATACAATGTATGAACAGAAAATCAGCGTTTCCCCCGCTGACAGGAACGAGAGGTATGTGTTTACACACATACCTCCCGTTCCCCGCTCTGTAATGAGCAATCGCGGGTGCGCGCGCGCCCCCTAGTGGCCGAAAAGGAGAGGACGTAGAGCTACGTGCTCCCGTGAGACCGCGCCACCGTCCCGCAGTAATATGACGGTGGGCAGTCGGGAACAAGTTAAGAGAGAGATGTAATGTAATATCCATATATATGCTGTCTTATTGGATTTTGTATATTCCTTTTCTTGTGTTTCCTATGTTGCTTTCTTGCGTATAAAAAAAATAAATAAATATAGAATTAAAAAAAAAAGGAAATAGAAAGAGGGTCGCATTCTGCTGCTTCTATTATTACCCATAGGGTTATTTCATGTGTAGAGTGATACTTAGAGAGGCTGGCAATGTGCGCAGCTCTATAATAGCTAGCAAAATCTGGAAATCCAGGACCTCCTTTGAGTTTTGGTAAATGCAGCGTATGTAATGATACATGGGGTTTAACGGAGCTCTAGACATATGTTATTGTTCTTCTATGGAGTAATCTAAGATAGTAAAATGGGATTAGGATTGGCAAAACCCTAAATAAATAAATAAAGTACCATATTTATCGGCGTATAACACGCACATGCGTATAACACACACATGCGTATAACACGCACATGCGTATAACAAGCACCCTAACTTTAAGAGGGAAGTTTCAGGGAAAAAACCCCTGCGTATAACACGCAGGCACAGTTTGCCCTCTATTTTCAGGGTAAAAAAGTGAGTGTTATACACCAATAAATACAGTAGTTTTGGGAGAATTGTCATTCTGATTGCATTAATTTTACCTATCCATGAGATCGGGAGATGTGTCCATTGTTGTAAAAGTTTTGAAATTTGCTTGAGAAGTGGGGGATAGTTTTCTGCGAAAAGATCTAAATATGAGGCTGTTAGGTGAACCCCTAATTAGGGAATTGACCTCTCAGTCCATATAAAAGGGAGTGCATTTTTGGCCGATTCTGATTCTACTTTGTAGAGGGATATATCTAGGGCTCTGGATTTTTTAGGATTTATTGTGAGTCCCGAAATCATCGCAAATTTGTCTAAAATGGGCAGGAGGTTAGGTCCAGAAACTTGTGGGGATGACAGAAATAGGAGTATGTCATTCGCAAATAGACATAATTTATGATGGTATCCAGCAGTTTCAATACCACTGATTGTCGGGTCTGTGCGGATTCGTTGGGCTAAAGGTTCTACTAGGTAGGCGAATAGAAGGGGGAGAGTGGGTATCCTTAGCGAGTTCCTCTTTCTATATTAAATGGATTCGATTTGCAGCCAGCATATTTAATGTATGCAGTTGGTTTATTGATTTTCTTTTTTATATATATTTCTTTATTAAAAAAAAATCATGAAAGACATCTTTTTATTAGCCATTATCTCTTCTAATATAAAACCTACATAAATGAAAAAGCGTCAAACATAATAATAGACCCCTACACCCTTCCACCATATGTGTGCCATATTCCCTATTTCTATGCATCCACGCCAGCAAAGTTCTGATGTTTCCTTATTGCATTTATGTGCCTTATCTGGTGTTATCTACCAACGTGCCAGACACTTATAGTTTAACTCTGTCATCTTACTATTTACTGACGTGGAATGTACCCTCTACATTAATTGTTTTATCTCTAGTCCATTCAACTCTGTCCCCAATTCCTCCTCCCATTTCTTAAATTCAATAGATTTTATTGGAATATCAGAATAGACAACAGATTGTACATACGTTTAGCCACAATATAATGTAGCTTGTAATATAACATGGGTCACAAAGATGCCGAGTAAAGCATATCAGAACCAAAGAACAGAGATATTCAACAGGATACATCTTTGTGGTACAAGGAATATATTCAGTCAACTAAGTCCTAGTGTGGTCTAGTATGGCCCAGTGGATAGTAACAGTTGCATAAACAATAGGTGGAGCAGGATCAATGGCGGGTCCTGCACGATGTGCACGCCCCTGACAGGATCACACTGCGCTTGACAGCGCGCGGGCCGACCATACCGATGCTAGATATTCATCGAACCATATTCTACATTACCAAGACTTAATATCACATCATTCAGCATCAAAGCTACGTGGGACTAAACAGTATGTAGGGATACAGAACAGAGAGTAGGCAGGACAGAAAGGAAAGGAAAGAGGGGGGTGCAGAATAAGAGAGATAGATAGGAGGAGAGAGGGAAAAGAGAGAGAATAAGAACAATAATAAGAACAAGAACTGGATGTATTATTCCACTGTATATAAGAAGCAGCAAGAGAGTAGCAAATTTATCTAAAACCTTTTCTCATTAGATTTGAACCAGTTTACCCAGGGTTCCCAGATCTGGTCCCTGTTTCTAGGCCTGCGATAAGATGTTACAAACATTAGTTTATAGCTAATGTGAAGATTTGTGGCTCTAACTACTTCCCTCAGGGTAGGGACCTCTGTACATTTCCACTTCCTCGTCAGTTCTAATCTTGCACTTAAGAGGATATGTGTAACTATCGATCTGTAGGGTGTGGGAAATAAGTCTATTCCTAGCGATAGAAGAGCCATATCTATTCGGAAGGGGCATTTGTAGTTAGTGATTAAGTGTATGAGGTTAAACACTTCAGCCCAGTATCCCCTCAGCTTAGGACAATCCCCAAGTAAATGAATTAGTGAGCCTCTATGTCCACATAACCACCAGCATAGAGGAGAAGATTGTTTTTGAAAGTTTGCTAGTCGTATGGGAGTCAAGTACCATCGTAGCAAAATCTTCTGGTAGAGTTCACAGAGGTTGGCACATCTGGTAGCTTTGTACACTGATGCGATGGCAAGCTTCCACTGGTATACGTCGTATTTATTGTTAAGGTTCTATTCCCAAGATCTTATAGATGGTGTTTTAGTCATTAGGTTTTTTTGATTAGGTAGGCCATAAAATAAGGATATCCCCCTTATAGAAGTGACCGGGTTGGTGAGATATAAGAATACCCTCCAAGTCGACAGATAGTACCCGTTTAGCTTCAATAAGATGCGCTATTTGGATGCCTCCTCCCATTTCTTAATGCATGGCGGTATGTCCAGACTTTTCACCTCCTTCAAAATTGTATAGATCCTGGAGGTCACTCCCTTCCCTCCTTTTTATTCACTGAGTTTCTCCAAAGGCCGTAAATTCTTTGCCGATCTAATGAGCTCAGGAAATGCCTCAAAGTAATGTTTTAACTGGGCATACCCCCATTCATTTATCACTACCACTTCCCCTCTATTTTTTAATTCCTGATATGAACTCAATTTGTCCTACGTCATAACATCTTTCAACTGTGCATTCTCTTTTGTGATCCATTTTCAAATATATTATCTATACCTGGTGTGAAATATTTTGTGTCCGATAATGGTATTAGCGGGGAATTCAAATCCCTTTTTTCCCTTTTATGTACCTTATCCCAGATTTTTATTGAATTCCATGTAATACTATGTGTGTCCCTACTAAGTTCTCTATATTATCATCCCCAGTAATACCTTATTTATTTGATATTCCATGTTTACCCATCTCTTTTCTTTATTATTTTTAACCCTATCTATTATTCATGTAAGAATAGTCACATTATAATAATTTCTAATATCTGGTGCACCCCGCCCCCCTTGTGTCTCTTTCTTTGTCAGTGTTGCCCAACTGATACATGCTTTTTTCCCCTCGCCAGACAAATTTAAGCAGCATCGTTTGTAATGTTTTAAAATATACCCGTGGTAGTGAAATCGGGAGCATCTGCATTTTATACATAATTTTGGGTAGACTTACCATTTAAAAAATATTTATTCTGCCTCCCCTTGATAATTGGCCTGGAGTCAATCTGTTAAATTCTGCCTTAATATCATCTAATAAAGGCATACCATTTGCTTTATATAGAGTCACTGTAGTTGTTATTTTAACTCCTAAATATTTTATTTCTTTTTTACCCCAGAAATTCTTTTTGATAGGTATTTCTATTTTTGGAGTATTCATGCTTAGGGTTTCAGACTTGGTCAGATACATTTTAAAGTTGGATATCTCTCCATATTCTTTAAATGATTTCATCAAATTTGGTAGAGTTATTCTGGGACTGGTTGTATAAAATAAAATGTAATTCACATAAGCCACTAGTTTGTGTTCTTCCTCTCCTACCTTTATCCCTCTTATGTCCGGGCTCCTCCTTATCCCTCTTAATAGGGGTTCTAGTGCCAACACGAACAATAGGGGGGATAGAGGGCATCCCTGTCTTGTACCATTGTACATTTAGAATAATCCCAAGAGGGTCTTATCTACTTTCACTCTTGCCATAGGTCGGTTGTATAATGCCTTTATCTAGGTGGTCATTCTTGGTCCTACTCCGATTGGTTCTAAAGTACTATACATGAAGCCCCAGTCTACCCTGTCAAATGCTTTCCCAGTGTCGACTGACAGGAGTAGACCTGGGGTCCCGCTATCTTTAATTTTCTGTATAGCTAGAAGAGTTCTAATTCCGTTATCCCTCCCCTCCCTTCCTGGGATAAAACCAACCTGATCAGTAGGTATCAGGTCGTTCATTATTCTTTTCATCCTCCCAGCCAGTATTTTAGCAAATATCTTAGTATCACTGTTTAAAAGTGAAATTGGTCTATAGCTAGAGCAAAGTGTACTATCTTTACCCTCTTTCAGGATTATGGTAATATTGGCCTATAACGCCTCTCTACACATATCCCACCTTATTCCTATTCCATTCATATTAGAGCACATTCTAGGGATTAAAATATCTTTACATTTTTTATAATAAAGTATCGTCAGACCATCAGGTCCTGGGCTTTTCCCACTCAGTGAATTTTTTTATAATTTCCCTAATCTCCTCTTCTGTTAGGCCTTGTACACACGGTCGGTCAAAACCAATGAAAACGGACTGAAGGTCGGTTTCATCGGTCCAAACCGATCGTGTGTAGGCGCCATCGGTCAGTTATCCTTTGGTCAAAAAAAGAGAACTTGCTTTAAAATTTAACCGATGGACGCCTAACCGATAGGTAAAAAAACGATCGTTAGTACGCACGACCATCGGTTAAAAATCCACGCATGCTCAGACTAAATGAGGGGACGGGAGCGCTCGTTCTTGTAAAACTCACATTCGTTTTTGAGATGGCACATTCTACATTTTTAAAATTAGTGTCTCGTTTATTGCAGTGCATTTTTTTCTTCATTCTATTGCTAGAATAAACACGTTGTTTTGCTGATGCTATTTAGACAAAGTTCTCCCATACTGATTTCTTTTCTTTTTTGCTTGTGATCTCATGTTTTTTTTGTTTTTTTTAGAAAGCCAGATCTCCAAAATAATTTTTAGTACTCCACATATTTTTTTTTTTATTGGAGAAATGTTTTTTTTTTTTGGCAAGTTATCACACCAATGTTTTTTTTTTTTGGAGAATTTTTTTTTTGGCAAGTTATCACACCAATGTTTTTTTTTCACTCCCCCCCCTCAAGGAGGTTGTGTCCTTTGTTGATTCCACATTGTATTTCGGAAAGGTTTGATGGCTATCCACTAGAAAAAACACAATAGACAAGGTTTTAATGTAGATCAAATTACCATTTATTCTGGCAAACACAATGACCACTACACTGCACACTGACCACTACACACCCCACTGATCACTACACTACACACTGACCACATCAGGTCACAGAGCACAGCACATCAGGGTACAGGGCACAGTGCACATCAGGGTACAGGGCACAGCGCACATCAGGGTACAGGGCACAGCGCACATCAGGGTACAGGGCACAGCACATCAGGGTACAGGGCACAGCACATCAGGGTACAGGGCACAGCACATCAGAGCACAGGGCACAGCACATCAGAGCACAGCACAACAGGCCACATCAGGGTACAGGGCATGGCACATCAGGACAAGGCACATGGCACATCAGGGTACAGGGCACAGGACACAGCACATCAGGGTACAGAGCCCAGCACATCAGGGTACAGAGCACAGCACATCAGGGTACATGGGGCACATCAGGGTACATGTGGCACATCAGAGCACATGGGGCACATCAGAGCACATGGGGCACAATCGGGGCACATCAAGGTACATGCGGCACATCAGCCACATCAGGGTACATGGGGCACATCAGAGCACATGGGACACAATCAGGGCACATCAGGGTACATGGGGTGCATCAGAGCACATGGGGCGCATTAAGGCACATCAGGGTGCATGAGGCACATCCACGGTACATGGGGCACAATCAGGGTACATGGGGCATATGAGGGCACAATCAGGGTACATGGGGCACATGACTTCACAATCAGGGTACATGGGGCACAATCAGTGTACATGGGGCACAATCAGGGTACATGGGGCACATGGGGGCACAATCAGGGTACATGGGGCACAATCAGTGTACATGGGGCACATGGGGGCACAATCAGGGTACATGGGGCACAATCAGGGTACATGGGGCACATGGGGGCACAATCAGGGTACATGGGGCACATCTGATATCTATTTAATGTCTACCTGTAACATTCATGTTACGTGAGTGAAATTCAGCAGAGAGGGCATCGTCACTACAGCAATTATAAAGATATCTCGTTGCTGTATGCTTGCCGTTGCCTATCTGCAGTATCTCTTTTTCACCACAGTTCGTTTTTTATTTGATGTCTAATTGCAGCATATATGTAATGTTGTTTTGTGTGTTTCATGTGTCAGTGTAGTTAGTGAGAGGGACATTAGGCAAATGATGCATGTAGTATAGGGAACCAGTGAGATTAAAACTCTGTTCTACTTATCATATTATTTCTTTGAGCCGACGTGCGGATTGAGAATATAAAGGAGCACCGCACGCCAGGATTCATACGTCCAGACGAAGCTACGCAACTTGTTATTGCGAAACGCGTTGACGTAATATGCTGACGGACGCTGCAGCAACAGACCCCGTGCCATAGCAGGAGATTTTAACTTTATCCAGGAGTTAACCGAGGATTAAAGAGACTTGTTTCCCAAGGACATAACTTATACCCACCACACATGGGGGCGCATTGCCATTCACAGTCAGAGCATACTGTGCGCCGGCTTCTATGTGTCACTCTCGAACTTGGAGACTCTGCAAACAAATGCATGAATTGATTAGCCAGACGCCTTCTGTGGATACAGCAGTAGCAGATACACATCACCGTACACTCTGCTACGTGGCAGTCTGCTTTATAATTGAGACCCACGGCACCTCCTACCTTGGAAATTGGGTAAGATCGTTCAATATCACATCGATATATATCGATGCTTTCTAAGGGCTCAGCTCCTTTGCCATCTCTGTATAAGTTCTTGTCTTCATGTTTATTTGACACTACGACAACTTGTAGTGTCCACACTGACTCACATTGGAGTACCATACATGAATGTCTACAAGTTACAAGCTGATTCATTTACATTGGGACTCTGAAGCAATTTCATTGTATATGAGAAGAACCTGGCCACATTTTGGCCCACACAGATGATCACAAGTCTCCATTCACACATATCCTCTCCTTCAAAACAGAATTAGACATTGTTCACCTAGGATAGATGGATTCTACTCATTTACTTTGTTTAGATCACAGGGTTTAACTTATACCCCCACCAGTATCAGTATTAGATAGTTTGACCACTGGTCCATTTTCTGAATTGATTAGCCCCGCATCAACTCTATCTCCCTAGGGGTTGCCTCACTGTTATTACCTAAAACATTCTTGATATTACCTCACACTTCCATGATAATATCATCCTTGGGGAATACCAACGGGGTTGCTTTACATCAGCGTCCGGACTGCTGTTCATTTCTGTTGTCCCTGTCTGTCCCTGTTTTGTCTTGTGCGTCTATTTGTCAGCACCAGCGAGTGAAAAATAATTCCCTTTTTTTCATAAGTGCAGCTCTGGCCGGCCACTAATAGTTGATAATTTTAGTATATTCTGGTTCAAGCCATTGAACTTTTTACATGTCAGATATTGTCTATAATTATTATATACATTATCTCATTTACACTTTAATAAAAATTATTTTTGTACTCATTTATTGTCCGTCACTGCCTTGATAGCCGCTTGGTCCGTGGAGGCACCCTGTCTTGGTGTTCTCTCTAGGATTAAAAAAATGTTCTTATGCGTATGTCTTGGCTATGGTGGTGACCTCCCCACAGGAGGAGTGACTATCTGAATTACTATGTTTTATTGATTGCTTTTGAGGTGGTGTTCACTGTTGTTACATATATATACATGGGGCACATGACTTCACAATCAGGGTACATGGGGCACAATCAGGGTACATGGGGCACATGGGGGCACAATCAGGGTACATGGGGCACAATCAGGGTACATGGGGCACATGGGGGCACATTCAGGGTACATAGGGCACAATCAGGGCACATGTCAGCGTTTACTTGTTTGTCTTTTTTTCTTCACATGCAGAGTAGCGCAGGAAGCGTCTGTCATAAGTTCACTTCTCAGTCTCACGTTGCGACTGCTCCCCGCCCCTCGGCGGCCCCCCTCTCTTCTCGTCCATCCCAGGTGATATCACAAGCAAATGTGATTGGACGAGAAGAGAGGGGGGGGCGGGGAGCAGCCGCAGCGTGAGACAGAGAATTTATGACAGAGACGCTTTGTGCGCTAATCTGCATGTGAAGGAAATCTACTCCCCCCACTTCCGCGGCACCCCCTCGCCCTGCCTGCGGGCCATTTTTAACCGGTCCACGGGCAGCAAATGGCCTGCAGGCCGGTACTTTGAGACCACTGTTGTAGATACTAGTACCTTTGACCAAAGCCACAACAATTAATGGAGAGTCACAAATATGAATTACACACCGCAGAGAAAAGGTACAAAAACAACTGGCGCAACTTATTTGTGTACACCTCTGCGCTTAGGATGGATAATCAAACATAAGAAACCTTCACATTGATATAATAATAAATATGAATAAAAGCAGCTGCTAAAATAAAAGAGTCCAAATGTAATAGCAGAAAATGTAAACAAGACTCCCACAGAGTCAATCACAGTCCTGCAGCAGCGCTGCAAACTTCTACGCTTGCTGTACTCCTAGGCAGTGTTGAGGAAAAATTAAAGTGCTCCAATCACCAATGCTGTTCACCACGTGGGGATAAAGAGTCCCCTTCAGGGGATGCACTTACCAGATGGTAAACAGAAATCAGCATATAATCAACCTCTGGATGATGTGAACAGCTTATAATCCACCTCCTCCATATCCAAGAGATTTTCACCATTAAAGCAATACCCAGCATACATGGGGGAAAAAAGAATCCATATGGTGCAAGTATCGTTTGGATAAATTTATTGACAAAACTCCCCCTAAAACAAACATTCTCTTCTATATATATGCGTACCACAAAATGGTAAAAACAAGCATGTAATGCGCTTATCTGTATCCCGGTTGTTTCCTATTGTGATTTCCTGGTTCCTTCCCCGTGAAGCGCAAACGTCACTTCCGGTTTGTTGTGCTTGGATAGTCACGCCCTGACGCGTTTCGTCACTTCCAGACTTCAACTGAGGGCGTGACTATCGCAAGCACCTATCGAATTTAAATACTACAGCGTCCGCCCTTGATGGAATGACCACCCCCATTTACGTCGTATTCGTCATCACTCTAGCTTGGCCGTGATTGCTCACAGCGCTAAAGACCGGGCGGAAGTGCATGCATGTAGGTCGTACTGCACTACTAATGCCCATAACTGTTGCCACCATCAAATCCTCATCTGGAGGCCACAGGAGGCATAGACATATCCTACATATTGGCTGCAGACGCTGAGTTTAGTGAAATACTATTAAACAAAGGAAGAAAGTTATAACTCATAATTCAGGAGTGCTCCACCATTCAAATGTTTAAGATTGCTGAGCCTGGTGACACACATATCATATAATCCGGAATGCATGTGTTCACTTGAACACATACATCCGTATGTTTGCGGCCCCACATGTATTTCCATGCTCAGCAATACTGATCTATGTTCCTATAGTATTCCTTACCGGGACTGGGTAAAACAGAATACATATATAAAAAAACAGAATACACATATAAAAAAGTATAAATATATAAAACAGTATATATAAAAAAAACACACATAAAAATATCAATATCTAAATACATATATAAAAAAAATACATATATTAGAATATAAAATAAATAAAATGCAATAAAATCAGCCATCATCAAATCGAGTATATACAAAATAAAAGCCAGTATGTGTGCATATAAGTATAGAGTAGAGCCTGTAAGAAAAATTCCTCATAGTATGTTTTGACCCTGTGAATAATTAGAAACGGTTGACCACCATCAGTTCAAATAGTATTTTATAGAGTTTAGGTGAGGATTTTTCATTTACGTGTCACTAATAAAACAGTTGATATCTAGTTCAACGTTTAAACCTTTCGGCATTAATACATCAACTAAATAAATCCATTTTGTTTCACGTTTTGATAGTTCGCAGACTCTATGTGAGCCCCTCCAATGGGCTTCCAGGTGTTCAATCCCCCAAAATTCAAGGCCTGACGGGTCCGGGTTATGCCTCAATTTGAAGTGGAGTGAAACATTATGATCTGTAAATCCAATTCTTATATTCTTAATGTGTTCTGCTATCCCAATCCTGAGGAGCCTTTTGGTTCGACCAATGTAAAGCAGACCGCACGGGCACCTGAGGGCATACTGTACACCACATAATTGCTATTGCAAGTAATGAATTGTTTAATTTCAAATTCCCGGTTGTTGGAGGGTGATGTGAAATGGTCAATACCCCTTTGTAGGTGTTTAATTTCTCTGCAGGGTTTGAATTACACACCGGCTGGTGTGTGCATTTCATCTGTGTACTTGGGCTTCCCCAGCTATACAGGTCTTTAGCATCACTCATTTATACGTGTAAGTGGCCCTCAGTAACGTCTTTTAAGGGGTTTTCTTTCTTTTTGTACTATTTTACTTTATGTTCTATATAGGTCATTGACCAACTTAGACATAAATAGAACACTATGAGATAATCCTTTTGTGTCTATATGTATATACAAAAACCTTTTTGTTGAATACTGGGAATGTACTGGTGGGCCCTCACATTATGAGATAAAGGCTCAGACTGTGTGTTCCTCCTAATAGGATCACTCTTGGACACGGCCACACATGGGTCATACGTGATGCACTGTTGGTCTCTTATGATACAACAGTGGATCCTGTTATACGGAAAGTGGTTTAGCCTTGCTCAATAGGAGGATTCCTGAATCTTTTGGAGGTACTGGTTCGGTTCATTTCTGTGTAATAATACAACTACATTAATATAACTGTTTTTACATTTTATTTTATATTCTTTCCTTGCAATTAACACTTGTAGCAACATGCGATGATTATTTGTTCATGTCTTGTTATGAGATGTAATTCCTTATTTATTGTTGTATATACCTATGAAATTCTCTTTTGGTATTTATTGTAGATTTTTTCTATGTCCATGCGTCCCTGAAGAAGCCCTCATTAGAGTAAAACATGTAGGACTACTAGCATGGGATTTGCAAGAAAGTCTGTGCACTTTGCTCTAAACTACTCTTTCTTGGGTTTTTTATTTAAATTTGCACATGCAAAACATATTTATGAATTAAGCATTTGTTCTTAATAACATATCTGTGACTCTCCATGAATTGTTGTGGCTTTGGTCAAAGGTACTAGTATCTACAATAATAATATTTGAACATCCCAACATGCATCTATAAAATCCTACGCCACACCCGGGTATCGGGTATCTGTATAAATTTCTCCATTTAGGGATACAGATGCAGTTGGTTTTAACATTGTATTAGTGCATGCTCTATATCTTATCTATTTTTATTAGAGTTATTTTATTCACCTTAGTTCTTTTTTATTTCTCCGCCTCCGCCTTGATTAGTATTCCCCGTATGTTTTCCTTGTGGGTATCCCAGACAATGGCCTCAGACATATCCTCCGTGCTATTAATCTTAAAAAATTGTTCTATTGTGTCTCCCTTAACTTCAATTGTAGTGTCACTGGTGCATGGTCTGAGAAGGTCACTATTCCAATTTTGGTACTACTTACCATTTCCAGCAACCTATGCTCAATCAAGAAAAAATCTTACCTAGAGTATGTCTCGTGTACAGGGGAACGGAATGTATAATACCGCTGCTTATTATGTTGTATCCTTCAAACATCTACTAGTTGATGTTGATGCATTTTCTTTTTTAATTTGTTCATCGGGGCCATTCCGGTCCCCTGTACACGAGACGTACTATCTATCTCGGGGTCTATACATAAATTAAAGTCCCCTGCCAATAAAGTCCCTCCCCTTTTAAACTCCATGAACTCTGTTATGACCCCCATTAACCTCCCTGGCGGTATGATTCTTTCTGGTTTTAGGTGCTGAAAGCGGTACAATTATTTGCAATTATTTGCAAGGAAATTTGGCGTTTTATACTGTAGGCCTGTAATTCTTAGGAATAACTCACTTAAATCTGACCAAACAAGAGTCTAGTAGGCATCCCGGGTATGATTTAAAAAAAAAATCATAAATTATAATATAATAAATAATTATAACAAATACCCCCATAGCTCAAATGATTGGTGAATCTCCAGAGTACCATAGGGGGTAAGTCTGTGAAATTATTTTACGGTTTGAGCCTGCATAAAAATGAGTCTCCTGCAACAAGACCACGTCCGCATTCAGTGAGCTCAATTCTTTCAGTATGTTAGCACATTTAATTGGATTGGATTGGAATAAGTACTTATAGGGCGCCGAATGCGAGTTGTGAAACTCGCGTCTAAGCGCTTACCAACAAGCTGGGGGTATCCAGTTCCCAGGAGCAAAAAGAAGAAACTAGGACTTCTTAAGTAAAAGCGGGGAGCAGACAAGAAATAAACAGAGATATAAAAAGAAGGGGGGGTATCAGGGCACAAAAAGCCTATCACACCTCCCTAACCATGGACCGCAGCCTGGAATTAAGGCAGCATCCTGCTAAGGGCTTGGAAGGCCGAGTCACTATCTGTAGGCTTGTGGAAAAAAAAGTGTTTTCAAGCCCTTACGGAAAGGCCATCAAGGAGGAGGATGGTCAGAGCTGATGAGGGAGCTCGTTCCAAAGAGAATTCCCCAGTGTTTGGAGCCGGCGGCCACCTTTTGAAGCTGATCGGCTAGATTGAATAATAGCTAACAAGGCGTCAGTCGAACAAAGCTCTCTGGGTGGACAGTAGTGTTGTGTCATGTGCGATAAGTACAACGGACCTAGTTGCCAATAGGCCCGAAACACCAGACAGAGTGCCTTGAGCTCAACCCGTTTTACTATCGGGAGCCAGTGTAGATTCTTAAGCACCGGGGAGATGTGATTCCGCCTTGGGCAGTTTGTGACTAGTCTTGCAGCATGATTCTGTGCAATCTGCAATCGTTTTAACCACTTCTGTGGGAGCCCTAGAAAGAAAACGTTAGAACAATCTAACCTAGAGTGGATAAGTCCATGAACTAAGATCATACGGTTGTGCTGGGTGAAGAGATTCTTAATTTTCCGTAATAATTGCAGATGATAGTTGGCTGATTTTATGCAATATTTTACGTGAGGTCCAAAGCTTAGTTCAGCATCAAAAATTATACCCAGATTTTTAACCTGCTTAGCTGGAGTTGGGGCAGGGCCAAACGAGGATGGCCAGGCAGGTAAAAACGTAGAGTTGGCCTGTGGGCCGATCAGCAAAAGCTCCGTCTTGTCGGCCTTAAGGCCTAGTCTGTTTGTGTCCATCCATTGTTGGATGTTAGATAGTCCCTTATTCAGCTGCTCAGGCATATTAGTCCACTTGCAAGGTCTGCCAAGATCTGTGTGTCATCCGCATTGATCTGGCAGCCTATGCCATAGCTGGTAATAAGGTCGGCAAGTGGGCGCATGTAGCAGTTAAAGAATAATGGAGAAAGGGCCGAGCCTTGAGGTACCCCGCAGGTCAATGACTGGGTGTTTGAGTGGTACGACTCCATTTTTATGGAGTGCGTTCTTTCGGACAGGAAGGATCTGATCCAATTTAACACTGCGTCCTCACAGCCAAATAAGGATTGCATTCTGGAGAGAAGGATAGAATGGTCAATGGTGTCAAATGCTGCAGAGAGGTCCAGCAGCACCAAGGCTGCGAACCCCCCCGCGTCGCGGACACCCAGCAGACGTTCCCTCATATCTAGGGCAGACATCTCCATACCGCGACCGGGTCAAAATCCCAACTGACAGTCATGGAACAGACCGTGTGACTCAAACCGCTCCTGTAGCTGGATAAACACAACCTGCTCCAGGATCTTAGATAGAAAAGGCAGTAGAGAAATGGGGCGGTAGTTAATAAGTATCATGGGATCCAGGCACACATTTTTCAATAATGGGAGTATGATTTCTCTCTTGAATCTAGAAGGCACTATGCCCAGGCGGAGGGACAAATTAATTACTCTGCAGATGTCAATAACCAGAGTGTCTACATGCTTCTGAATTAACCAGGCAGCGCAGGGGTCATCAGGATAACTGGTTGGTTTCAGTTTTAAGATGATAGCTCTGATTTCCTCCTCTGACACTAGGCGAAATTTCTGTAGTTTTTCCGTGGTGGTTTTGGCTTTTGATGTTGCACAGGGGGGTGCTAAGGAGGATTGAGCACGGATTTTCTCCACTTTTGAAATGAAAGACTGGTGGATATCATTACATAGTTGTGGGGATGCCATAATCTTGGAGTGGAATCTTTTTGGCTCAAAAATCTCCCGGACTATGGCGAACAGTTCTCCCGTTTGATTAGGGGCAACACTAATTTTGGTATTATAATATGTTCTTTTTAGCGTTTTTACTGCCTTGGCGTAACCTCTGCAATGTATGCGGTAGGCTTGTTTGTCCAGGTTGCATTGAGATTTTAGCCATTTTCTCTCCAAGAGCCGTCTCTTTTTTTTGAGAGGGAGGAGGCTAGATGAATACCACGGTTGGGATTTCTGTAATCTCGGTCGGTTGTTAGCCACCTGAAAGGGCGCCACTTCGTTCAATGATTTTTTGAGCCTAGATTCAAAATCGTCCAAGGCGCTCTCTAATTGGAGAACACCTTCTTGGAGATCGTCAACAAGCTTATTCTCCTCAATCTCGTTCTCGGTTGTAATATAGCAGTTCTTGAATTCATCACAGTTCACAGGCTTAAGTTTCCGAAATGGGATTGACTTACGCATGTTATTGCCTGCCTGTATTCTTTTGAGAGCAAAGTCGGGAAGAACATACGAAGTCAAAAAATAATCTGACCACACAATTTTTTGTATCGTCACTTTTAAAATGGAAAGACCGTATAGGAAAAGGGCATCTAAAGTATGGCCCTTGATATGAGTGGGTTCCTTGATATACTGGGTGAAATGTAAAGCCTGCATGTCACCCAGGAGATCTTGAGCGTCCTGGTTCCGTACATCATCTAGCCATAAGTTTAGGTCACCCTGAATCACTACATGATTGGAAATCAATGAAAATTGCATAGAGAAATCGACAAAATCAGAGAGAAATTGGACCAGAGGGCCAGGAGGCCTATTGATGGGAGCTTTTAACCCTCTCACATTGTATGAAATTATATTTAATTTAGGCATTTATGCCAATATTCAGCTCTATTCACTCTATCATCACATCTCCTGGGGTTCCCCATTCCCATCTTACCGTAGACCCACCCTCTCCCTCACCCCCCACCCCCCTTTAAGGAAAAATTACCTCCCCGTGGCCCTATGAACCATGGCCATCCTCATTCCTCCCAGCCCTAGTTCCTCCCCCTAGAGGTTGAGCTCTGTGTTGACACTCGGAACAGGACCAAATTTTCACCCGCTTTCTGATCCTATGGATCCTATTTGGTCCTGTAAGTCCTCATCTTCTCCTTTCCGTTCTGGTAGCCCTCTGATCCCTAAATTTTTCCTACTATTCCTATTTTCTTGGTCTTCAAATTTATACATCATATATCTTTGTTTTCTACGCATCTCATCCATCTGTTACTTCAGACCTTTTATTTCAGACCCATGATTATCCAACCTTACTTCCACTTCCTCTACCCTTATTAGCATATGTTTCATATCCTGACGTAGGATTGCTATTACCCCTTTTATTGATGTTTCCAGCCTTGATTCCATTCTTGCCAACATTTCCGCCATTTTGCCTTTTGTTAATGATTGCTTGTTCTGTCTAGTTTCCATACCCACATCCTCCTCTATCTCTTCACTTAACGATAAGGGTGATTCAGATAACAAGTGAAAAACAGTGGAAAATACTGCGCAGGTCTAATATAAAACAAAGAATTGGATTGGTGGCAAGACCAAGCAATCTTAAATATGAATAAACGTGAGTGCTGCTGCAGCACAAATGTCAGATAAACAAAATATAAACAGTAAATAGGGTGTGCTGCGCTGCTAGAATTAATACATCAATACTATATGTGATAACAAAATGTGCATTGAATACAAAAAGAAATAATTAGAAAACCAACACCAAGTGCTCCAATGTATAACAAAATCACATAAAAAAGCAAACAGTGTTGACAAAGTTCATAAAGTGTTGGTATTCAGCTCCAGGGAAAATTCAAAGTTCAGTGAGTTCAGAGAAATATCCCAAGTAGGAGATTGTGATTCTACAGGACAGAAGAGAGCCTCCACCTCCACCTCTTAATGCAGATCTGCTTACCAGATAGATAATAATCATAAGCATCAACAGCACAGCAGGCTGGATTGCCTTAACGAGTATCAACGTGGAATCCTGTGTGAATCTCCAAACTCAGTCTCACATGCGGCTGGGTCCCAAAAAGCAATCACTCCCAAAGTGTAGCCAAGAAAAGAAAAGGGATGCCAACATAGAGTAGTAACGTTTTAAAAAATTTAATAAAAGAAATTCGATTGCACTTACAAATAACGAATCCTTTAGAAGCATATAAATAGTAAGCCGGCCGGCTCTCACAATCCGCCCGTCCTTCCGGATGGTCGTGAGGATAAAAACAATGGTGTCGTCAGCACGCCGTTCCTCCCTACGCCGTTTCGTCCAATAGCAGACTTCTTCCAGGGGCACGAGCGGCGTGCTGACTCGCCACCTTTTAATTTGTTTGTAACATTCTAAGACCGCCCTTCTCTGACGTCTGGGGATCATGAATGGCGATCGGCCATCTTTAAAGAGGGATCGCTTGCCAATAGTATAAGCACTGTCAGTGCTTTGAACTTTGAAATTTTAAAATCACCCTTTGTGATAAGGTCATCTTAAACAGACATGCGGGGAACTCAGGCAGCAATCAACCTTTTTAGAAAAGGGATCGCTTGCCTTGAACTTTGAAATCACCCTTTACAATAAGGTCGCCCTAAACGGACATGCGGGGATCTCAGGCAGCGATCAACCATTTTGGAAAAGGGATCGCTTGCCAGTAATATGTTAACAGGAATTAATATCTAAAAATAAGAATCAACCTGTAGGCAGAAAATATATATGAAAAAGCATCAATATGGAGTATGAGAGTTGTATGGCAAATACAGCTGGTATGACCAACTCAAATGATTCAGATAACAACAAAACCTGGGGAATGCCCAGGAAAAAAAAACAAGCTTTCTTACCGACTACCTTGCAGAACAACCAAATTAACCTGTCTAACAGTATGTGTTAAAAACAGGGGTTTTGTCCGCACAATATCTGTGTTAGCCTTCCTATGCCACTTACTACGATTGCCAGTAATAGATGGGGGCAGTGGACACATTTTTGTTTCACCTGTGGTGATTATATTGGTCCAGCAGTACACCAACACCTTTGCAGCCATTGTGCTATATGCTGGGTGTTTGGTGTGCTCCTGCACCTTTAAGGAGGGGTGGCTCCCCTTCAGTCCACCTGCCCCTATCTATCCATTAGAATGCATGTGCCTCCACTATGGGGACGCTCATTGTTTAGTGTTAGGACCACAGATTACAGGGTGCCTTGGCGCGTCTCTGTGGCTTACGCATGCGTTTGCAAATGCGTGCGGACAAAACCCCTGTTTTTAGAGTTGAAAATATATTTATTGGTATTTGGATAATACAAAACACAAAAAACAAAAACAAAAGACGAATAACTAGAGGCGTTACAGTCTACACACAACTAGAAGTGGGGGTAGTCAGCCTGAGGGCTATCGCCTACAGCAGAACTCTCCCCTAGAGCACATATCATAATAAGCCCCACCAACTGGAACTGCAAACAAAAAGCATGTGCAAACATTAGGGGCTCTTCCTCTTGGTAGAGCTGTAACAGCAACCTATAGTATAGAATTAATAACACAATAAAAGAAAAAACAGAAGAAAAGGAAAGGTAAGGACAGACAGAGCTGGGAACAAAGTAAAATTAGAAAGAAAGACATCGAAAAGACGGGGGAACAGGGGGCGAAAACAGGGAAGTGTGGGGAAAAGAAGGGGAGGGAGAGGAGGGAAGGGGTGAAAGGGAGAGAAAGGGAGACAGGTCAGGGTGGAGGAGAGGGGGAGCATGGAAAAGGGGGGCGTGGGCCGCCGACAAGACAGGTGGGGGAAGGCAAAACAGGGTAGGCGTGGGGGGAGAGACCCAGGAACGTGAGTCTAACCGGCCACAGAGGGAAAGGAAATGTGGTGTCGATCACGTCGAAGGGGACAACATGTTAGTCAGAGCATCAGAGGAAGAGAAATTAAGCCAGATGAGCCACAACTGTCTGTATTTATCATAGGTATCATTGTCAAGAGCCAGCATTTCCTCCATTCTCATAGTGTCATTCATAATCGAAACCCAATGAGATAGTGGGGGAGTAGAGGTCGACTTCCAGTAGGAAGGTATGAGCTGCCTCGCTGAGGACATAAAGAAGTGGAGGAGACTCCGCTTCTGCGATGTTATCGAGCCAGGAAGTACAGAAAGGAGGGCAATCTTAGGGGAGGGGACCAGCGATTCACAATAAGTCTTATTATAACAGTCAAATACCTGGGTCCAGAAGGGGCGGATCCTCTCACATTCCCACCAGACATGCAGATAGGTCCCAATAGCTGAAGAACACGCCAACAGGACGCCGGAGTGGACGGAAATATTCTGTGTAGCGTAGAGGGGACCCTGTACCATCTTGAGAGAATCTTGTAGTTTTTTTCTTGAGAGTAACAGGAAATTGTGGACTTATGAGTAAAATGGAATGAAGTCTGCCATTCATGATCTGAGACATCCTCACCCACGCCCTGGTGTAAGAGGGTAGCTCGGTATGTGTGAGTGCCTGAAGGAGACTATATATGGCTGATAAAAGGTGTTTAGGGGTCTCCGAGAGTGAACACAGCCGTTCAAATTCAGTACAGGGGCGGTGTATTTGTGAGGAGGAGTGTAGGTGTCTAGTGAGTGTAGAGAGGTGGATGGCATTTAGCCAATCATGCGATCCCGCTGGTATCACAGACGACCCCTCCTATGGGTGTACAAAGGAGCGCGCCTGTGGCCATGCGGCCCGTTTGAAGGGACCTAAAGACTGGACCCCGAGACCCTGAGGGAAGGAAGGATTATCAAACATAGGGGTCAATGGGGAAGGATCAGAGGACAGTAGGGAGCATAACCCCCTGTTATACCAGATCCTGAGAGATGCCAAAGTTAGTGGGAAGGGAGGGGGCATACGTATAAACTCTGATTTATAACCCCACAACAGAGCTTTAAGGTCCACGTGTGCCAGGTCCTGCTCTATGGCAACAGAGGCCTTCAAAAATGGACGCGGGAACCACTCTAGGACTCTCGCTACATGGGTGGCCTTGTAATACAATTCAAAATTGGGGAGACCAATCACGCCCCGCAATTTAGGACGGTTGAGCAAATTTTATTTCACCCTGGGCAGCCCTCGGCTCCACAAGAATCGAATGGCTAGGGAACGTAGGGAAATGAAAAAGGATTTGGGGACTATAATGGGAATCGTTTGAAGAAGGTATAGAAGCTTGGGGAGGGTGTCCATTTTCAGGGTGTTGATCCGCCCGAACCACGGTAGGGAAGACGCCCCCCCAGAGGCGGCCCTAGGCTTTGTGAGGCCTTAGGCAAAACTTAGCCATGAGGCCCCACTCACGCCAATGATGGGAAAAATAATTCAAGCGATAACAATTTACTGTACAAGGAGGATACAGTACAGGCGGAGGGTAAGTGGGCACACTACAGGGGGCAGGAGCATACATTAAAGGAGGGAGCAGGAGGGCACAGCACGGGGGGAGGGTAAGTGGGCACACTACAGGGAGCAGCAATATACATTAAAGAAGAGAGGAGGGCACAGTACAGGGGGTAGGAGGGTACAGTACAGGAGGAGCAGGAGGGCAAAGCACAGGGGGAAGGTAAGTGGGTACAGTATAGGGGGCAGGAGGTTACAGTACAGGAGAGCAGGAGGGCACAGCACAGGGGGAGGGTAAGTGGGCACAGTACAGGGAGCAGGAGTGTACATTAAAGGAGAGAGGAGGGCACAGAACAGGTGGCAGGAGTGTACAGTACAGGGGAAGCAGGAGGGCAAAGCACAGGGGGAGGGTAAGTGGGCACAGCAGAGGGGGCACGATGGTACAGTATAAGGAGCAGGAGGGCACAGCATGGGGAGGGTAAATGGGCACAGTACAGGGGGCAGGAGGGTACAGTACAGTGGTAGGAGGGCAAAGCACAGGGGGAGGGTAAGTGGGCACAGTAGAGGGGGCAGGAGGCACAGCACGGGGGAGGGTAAGTGGGCACAGTACAGGGGGCAGGAGTGTACATTAAAGGAGAGAGGAGGGCACAGTACAAGGAGTAGGAGGGTACAGTACAGGGGGAGCAGGATGGCACAGCATGGGGAGGGTAAGTGGGCACAGTACAGGGGGCAGGAGGGTAGAGTAAAGGAGGGAGCAGGAGGGCACAACACAGGGGAACTGTAAGTGGGCACAGTGCAGCGTGCAGGAGGGTACAGCACAGGGAGAGGGTAAGTGGGCACAGTACAGGGGGTAGGAGGGTACAGTACAGGGTAAGCAGGAGGGCAAAGCACTGGGAGGGTAAGTGGGCACAGTACAGGGGACAGGAGGGTGCAGTAAAGCAGGGAGCAGGAGAGCACAGGAGGGTAGGTGGGCACAGTACAGGGGACAGAAGGGTACAGTAAAGGAGGGAGCAGGAGGGGTAAGTGGGCACAGTACAGGGGCCAGGAGGGTACAATAAAGGTGAGAGCAGGAGGGCACAGAACAGGGGAAGGGTGAGTGGGCACAGCACAGAGGGGAGCCGGAGGGCACAGCACAGGAGGAGGGTAAGTGGGCACAGTACAGGAGGCAGGAGGGTAACATAAAGGAGGGAGCAGGAGGGCACAGCACAGGGGAACCGTAAGTGGGCACAGTGCAGCGGGCAGGAGGGTACAACACAGGGGGAGGATAAGTGGGCACAGAACAGGGGGTAGGAGGGTACAGTACAGGGTACAGGGTGAGCAGGAGGGCAAAGCACTGGGAGGGTAAGTGGGCACAGTAGAGGGGGCAGGAGGGTGCAGTAAATCAGGGAACAGGAGAGCACAAGGGGGTAGGTGGGCACAGTACAGGGGACAGAAAGGTACAGTAAAGGAGGAAGAAGGAGGGGACAGCATGAGGGTAAGTGGGTACAGTACAGGGGACAGGAGGGTACAGTAAAGGAGGGAGCAGGAGGGCACAGCACAGGGGGAGGGTAAGTGGGCACAGTGCAGGAGGGTACAGTACAGGGGAGAGCAGGAGGGCAAAACACAGGGGGGGGGGGTAAGTGGGCACAGTACAGGGGCAGGAGGGTATAGTAAAGGAGGGAGAAGGTGGGCACAGCACAGAGGGAGGGTAAGTGGGCAGGGGGCAGGAGGGTACCATACAGGGGTAGAGCACAGGGGGTAAGTGGGTACAGTACAGGGGGGCAGAAGGTTTTTGTATGGGGTAGTAGGAGGGCACAGCACATGGGGGAGGGTAAAGTAAAGCAGGGAGCAGGAGGGTACAGCATGGGGGTAAGTGGGAACAGTACAGGGGCCAGGAAGGTACAATAAAGGTGAGAGCAGGAGGGCACAGAACAGGGGAAGGGTAAGTGGGCACAGCACAGGGGGGAGCAGGAGGGCACAGCACAGGAGGAGGGTAAGTGGGCACAGTACAGGGGGCAAGAGGGTACAGTAATGGAGGGAGCAGGAGGGCACAGCACAGGGGTACCGTAAGTGGGAACAGTGCAGCGGGCAGGAGGGTACAGCACAGGGGGAGGGTAAGTGGCCACAGAACAGGGGATAGGAGGGTACAGTACAGGGTGAGCAGGAGGGCAAAGCACTTGGAGGGTAAGTGGGCACAATACAGGGGACAGGAGGGTGCAGTAAATCAGGGAACAGGTGGGCACAGTACAGGGGACAGAAGGATACAGTAAAGGAGGGAGAAGGAGGGGACAGCATGGGGGTAAGTGGGTACAGTACAGGGGACAGGAGGGGACAGTAAAGGAGGGAGCAGGTGGGCACAGCACAGAGGGAGGGTAAGTGGGCACGGGGCAGGAGGGTACCATACAGGGGTAGAGCACAGGGGGTAAGTGGGTACAGTACAGGGGGTAGAAGGTTTTTGTATGGGGTAGTAGGAGGGCACAGCACATGGAGGAGGGTAAAGCAGGGAGCAGGAGAGCACAGGGGTAAGTGGGCACAGTATCAGGGCAGGGGGTGCAGAACAGGAGAGTAAGTGGGCACAGTACCGGGGCAGGAGAGTACAGTATGGGGGGTGGATAAGTGGGCACAGTACCGGGGCAGGAGGGTACAGTAGGGGGAGGGTAAGTGGGCACATGGCAAGATGGTAAAGTAAAGGAGGGAGCAGGAGGGCACAGCACAGGGGGAGGATGAGTGGGCACAGTACAGGGGGAGCAAAATGATGCCTCTTACATTAGAGTAAACCCAGAGACCCCCATTAGCTCACATTACCTTATTGGCGGGAATAGGGTACCGCTGCAAGCAAGGTGTGAGAGCCGAACTTGGGGGGCGGAGCTGAGGGGCGGAGCGTTCTGCAGATTTTTCCTCAGTGTGCAATGCATATCCAGATGCAAAATTGGGTCATCGAGGCAGGCGGGGAGAGAGGCGCCGGGCGGAGGAACCGGAGATCGATGCCCGCAGACTGGCACAGCTGAGAGGAATCCTCATTGAGTGAAGCGCAGTACCGGAAGTTCGGGACTTGGTCTGGCATTGGCCCCTCCCCCCACCACTGGTCCCGATGGTGCAGACATGAGGAGGAACAGCAGCAGAAGCAGCTCTCTCTCCTCGCCTGCTTGAGAGGGGGAGTGTCAGCGCTGGCTGTACGTGAGCTCCGATCATCTTGGAAACAACCCGCTATCTCTCCATATAGCAGCGAGCGGACTCACCACTGTGCTGATGGCGGGCGCGGGAAGGAGATCCCGGCTGTCGGTAGAGGAAGCTCTTTAATTAAGCAAATTAGGCGGGGCGCCTGTGAGCGCGAGGACCTAGGAGACCGCCTAATCTGCCTAATTAGAGAGCCGCCTCTGCCCCCCCCAGTCCTCCAGATCCTTCCGGAGGCACGAAAGTAACGGAACATAGTTGAGGAAAAAAAAGGTTGGCGAGATTGGATGGAATGGTGACCCCAAGATATGAAATCCCCCGTGTTTGCCACTGGAGAGAAAAATTGGCTTTAAGCATAGTCATAGTGGCAGGGGGGGAGGGATACATTGAGGGCCTCGGTCTTTGAAACGTTAAGTTTAAAGTTGCTAAACGAGCCAAAGCGACGGAATTCAGCGAATAGGGATGGTAGGGAGAAAAAGGGGTCCTGAATATACACAAGGAGATCATCTGCGTATAGAGATAGTTTGTGATGCAAGGAAGGCGTTTGGATCCCATGTATGGAAGAGTTTTGTCTGATGGCACAGGCCAGATGTTCTATGACAATAATGAATAGGAGGGGGGACAGGGGACAGCCCTGTTGGGTGCCGTTGGAGATGGCAAAGGAGTCTGAGGTAGAACCATTAACCAATACCGAGGCCGAAGGATGAGAATAAAGAGACATCACCTTGGAGATAAAGGGCGCGCCCAGTCCTAACTGTTCCAGCGAAAGCCGAAGGAATCTCCAGTTTACGCGATCAAACGCTTTTTCAGCGTCAAAGGAAAGGAGGCAAGCCTTCAGGCCCCTGCTTTGGACAAGGGAAATTAAATGAATTGTCTTGGTGGTATTGTTCCTGGCTTCTCGGCCCGGGACAAAGCCCACTTGGTCGTTGTGTATCACACCAGGGAGTAGAGGGGATAGACGGTTAGCCAGCACCTTAGCAAACAATTTTATAGAAGCGAGGGGTGTATCCGTCTGGGCCGGGACACTTGCCTACCTTCAAGCCCTTGATGGCGCTGAGAAACTCAAACAAGCTTAAGGGATTATCCAATTCAGCCACATCAGAGGCGGCAATGGTGGGGAGAGCCGTCTCAACTATATAATCCCACATATCGCCATCAAGAGGAGCAGGGCGCTCGGTCGAGTCAGTGGGCGCAAGATTATAAAGTCTAGAATAATATTCCCGAAAGGCGGAAGAAATACCCGTCATATTAAACAATTTGATGTGGTCAGGGCGGGAAATATAGGGAATGGTGCAACGCGGAGATCTAGGGTGCAGGACCCGTGCTAGCTGTTTACCGCATTTATTGGACAATGAGTAGTGGAAATTGCGTGCCCTATCCCGAGCTATCAGCGAATGCGAGTCGAGAAGCTGGAGAAGGTCTCGACGGGCATTCGAAAGTCGAACAAAGACTGCAGGATCCAGATCTCGTTTATGCTGGGGTTCAAGCTCTGCTATAGTGGAAAGGAGACGGCGTATGTCACTCGATCGCATCTTTGTGAGATGAGAGCCATGTTGAATGAGAACCCCCCTAATGACACATTTCAAAGCCTCCCACTGAGTAGGAGGCGAGGTGGTGTCAGATAGATGATCAGAGATAAAGTTTAGGATGGTGGCAGAGACATCTGCAACACACTCGTGGTCTCACAACAAATTATCATTCAGTCTCCAATTTGAACCTCCCCGAGATGTTGGGGGACGTGCAAGGGTCAAGTAGACCGGTGCATGGTCAGACCAAAGCAGCTGACCCATGGAAGCCTGAATGGGAGTATCTAACAAAGATTGAGAGATTATAAAGTGGTCTAGCCTGCTATATGAGTTATGTGCCGCCGAGTAATAGCTATAGTCCCTCTCCGTGGGATGCTGGACACGCCAAACATCCACCAGAAGGGAGGAATGAAGGAGAGTTTTGATGCGCGTCAGTGTAGAGTGTGGTATGGAGGACTTACCCGAGGATGTGTCAGCAGACAGGGACATGACAATATTAAGATCTCCACCAATGATGTAACAGAGACCCCCGAAGGAAGATAGTCTGGTGAGAACCGATGAGAGGAACCGAGTCTGACCCGTATTAGGTACGTAGATGTTGGCCACTGTAAAGAGAAAATTGTTAAATTTCAGCTTGAGAAGAGTGAAGCGACCATTAACATCAATAAGGGTGTCTAGAACCTCTGGAGTAAAAGACTTATGAAACGCTACGGATACTCCCTCTGATTTAGCTCTGGGATTGGTACTGTGGAACCATCTCGTGTAATACTTATTACGCAGGGATGGAACAGAATCAGACCGGAAATGGGTTTCCTGTAAGAACAAGATGTTAGAAAGTTTTTTGTGGAAATGGTTGAAAATCTGGCTCTGCTTCTCGGGCATGTTGAACCCCCTACAATTGAAGGATGCCAAGGTTAAAGGGCAAACAGAAGCCATGATGTAAGAAGGGGAGGGATGAAGGGAAGGAGAGAAGGGGAACAGGAGATAGGATCATGTCTTGTCAGCAACCCACATAGAAAGAGTAACAGCCAGAACAGGGTCAGAGAGGGAAGAAATGGGGGAGGGGGGGGGGGAAGGAAGAAAAAGAGGGAAATAGACAGAAAATGCAAGAAGAAACACAGAAAAAAGGGGACCAGAGAATAAACAGGGACAAGATCTGAGCATGGCCACCGCTCCTAGCACCCTTATCACAGAATAGATAGAGCAAAAAATACACAAAAATAGAGGGTGGGGAGGGCAGCCAGTGTAACCAATCAATGGAAGAGGGAGAAAAAAAATTTGAAGAAAATAACAAAAAGAGCAATAACAAAAAAGGCCACTAGGTGGCTCCAAAAAGCTGCAAGGGAAGAGGAAAAAGACCTCACAGCAAGACATATAGCCAAAAGTTGGACAGTATCCATGGTGACACTGCAAAAAAAAAAAGGCAGAAGGCCAAAACCCCCAGGGGGGGGGGGGGTACAGCGGGGGTCCGCCAGGCAGGGCGGGTCCCTGGACCCTAGCTCCACGAAAAAAAAAACAAAAAAAAAAAAAACGACATGAGACAAAAAATAAGTGTCACCTGCAGGACATTTAAATAAAAAAAAAGAACAGAGAAATGGGAACAGAGCATACAGGATCAAACATATGCAGGGTAAAACTGGGCAGACAGGCATGGTGTACAATCAAGTGTAAATTAAGTACGAGACACAAAAAGGAAAGGAAAAAATAGAAGAGCAATGAAGAAGCTGCAAAAGAACAGGTGAGCTGTCTGGGGTTATGTAAGAGAGACACAGTCTGCTGGCAACTCTTGAGCTGAAATACAGAAACTGAGCGACCTGAGGAAAAAGAACCTTATGGTTAATAAAAGCAAAGGCAACGTAGCAGGCCAGGGCCCAGTGGGAGGGGAACCCAAAACATTACCAGTCACTGGGAAAGATGGCAGTCTATTGGTTCCGGGAAAGGTAAAAGCAACAGGAAAAAATATATAGCAACCCAGACAGCGTGTTGATCAGTGAAGCAATCCGGACACAGGGGATGGGCAGGCCACAAAAAGGCAATATCAAGGAAAGAGAAATAAAAACAAAAAACGGGAGAAAAGAATTGGGATTGCGGCAGCATTAACCCCGTGTCACACCAGGGGAGAGCCCCTGGGAAGGCAATATAAGCGTGGTATGCGAGGCAGATGGAACCAGTTCAATCTTCCGAGTCCCGGCGATGCTGCGATTTAGGGGTGCGTCGACGGTCTTGAGTTTGCCACGGGGAGGCAAAGGGCAAGCCAGGAGTAGATGGTGTGAACGGCCAGTCCGGGAGGGCCACCTGTGGAAGCTCCAGTGTGCTGAGGAAGTTAGGCAGATCTCCCAGGGTGCGAAAGATGGCGGTCTTGCCTGCTGGGTGCACTTGTAGGTGGAACGGGAATCTCCATTGATATTTCATCTGTTTGGATTGCAATAGCAGGGTGATCGGCTTCAGGGCTTTCCTCATTGCCAAGGTCTGGCGGGATAGGTCGGGAAGGAGCATCACGGGGATGTTATTGAACAGTATAGTGTCCTGTGAACTAGCAGCCCTCATAATGGTCTCTTTGACCTTGTAAAAGTGGACCCGGCATAGTGTGTCACGGACAAAAGAGGGGTCCTGGGTCCTGGGACCCGAGGTCCTGTGAACTCGGTCCAGTTCTATAGGGTCATCTTTAGGGCGTTGCAGCAGTTGGTTGAAGATGGCAGTCACAGCGGCAGGCAAGGCTATGGCGTCCACAGATTCAGGGATTCCGCAAATGCGTATGTTATTGCGACGATTACGGTTCTCAATGTCGTCTTGCTGATACGCCAACTGCTGCAACATGACAGTATGGGAGTTCAAGATTTTGTTGTGTGTCTGCACTGCATTGCTGAGGCCATCAGTGGTGGCATCTAAGTCCTCAAAACGTGCACCCACATCCCTTTTAAGATCAGAAATGTCTTTCTTGTATGCCTTTTCGATCCTATGGACACAGTGCTCAAAATTAGCTTTGATAGGCAGGGATCTGAGGTAACTGTGCAGGGAGCGGAATTGAGCTTCCATGTCACAGCCTTCCCCTGAGCCCCGGGAGGCGTTGGAGCGGCTCCTGGTGAGCACAAAATCAGATTCCCCGGGGAGAGAGAGGGGGCCATGTGTGCTCACCTGTGACTGCAGGGATGATTCAGATCGTGCTGGGGATGGAGGAGCCTGCGCCATCATGGCTTCAGAACGGCGCTGTGATGCAGCTTGAGATCGGGCAAAAAAGTCTTCCAAATCACCGTTTTTTCTACCCCCACCAGTACCCTTCTGTGTCCGGGACCTATCTTTACCCATGTGCTCAATCTGAAGCGGTTTTGAGTCGGGTGGCAGCGGTGATTATGTCCGTGAAGCTGGAGGTCCAGGGAGCCAGGAAAGAGCACACCCTATGGCTCCATGTGTCAAGCCCCCCCCCCGGAGGCAGAGCCCTCAGATGGCATCGTTATCTCATAGCGTTACATGGAGAGCAATATTGCGACAGGATTAATGCATGCAAAATAGCTTTAGTAAGGAAAGCAGTTCAGGGTGGAAGAGACACTTCAATAAAAATAAAAAGGCGAGCTCCCCAAGTCAGCAGGATGGCTGCAGGGTGATGATATGCAATGCAGGCCTCCAGGGAGATGGCCAAGCAGGTTCATCAAAGTACACAGACCCTCTGCCCCCCCTGATAAAGCTGGGAAAAAGCGGAAAAAAATTGGGTGTCTGGGGGAACAGTGCTGCGGATGGGTGTATCAAGATGGCCGCCGACCTCAAGCTGGAGGGTTTTGGGTGTGCTAAGATGGCCACTGCTCACCTCTGTACACGGAGTGCTGGCTTCTGCAGAGTGCCTCCGCTGGTCTGTGGGGCCTCCCTGTGTCCCTCCTAGATCGAGACCACAGCCGTAGGGGAGCCCGGGTGGAGTTGCGGCGCGTCCCACGATTGTGGCACTTTAGTGCGGTGGCTGCGGAGGCCTCGTAGGCCGCAAAATGGCCACGGAACCTTAGCTTTTGGAGCCGATCCCGGCTCAGATTGCAGACGGCTTTCGTGCAGCTCCAATGCCTGGTAAGCCTCTGAGGATGGGTCCGGGGAGGGTAGCCTTCTGGTCCGCGGCAGCAGCACGCAAGTGCGGTGTGTCCGGAGGCCTCGCAAGCTCCACAGGCCTCAAGATGGTGGCGGCCCCCAGCAGATAGAACTGACCACAGCTTGGATCGCGGGGCGAGCGGCCCGTCTGGAGGCCGAATACAAATAGAAATCTGCACAGGGTGAGTCCTGGAGTCAGGATAGGGGGTTTAGCGGTCGAAATGACAGAAATCCGTGTAGGATGGCTCTGGATTTTGTCGGGCCTGATAGAGCACTGCCAAGGCACGTCTGTCCCTACTCACATCCCCAAAACCCCTGTTTTTAACGCATACTGTTAGACGGGTGAGTGAGTGAGTGAGTGAGAAACTTATATAGCGAAGCACATGCAAACTGAATCACCTCTGGGTGCTTGGTATTCGTTGCCCGAGCCCTCAGAAGAGATGGGTTTTGATCATTCTCCTGAAGGTCAGATGGTTCACCTCCAACCGGATGCTGGTTGGCAGAGCGTTCCATAGTCTGGGTCCTTGGACCGCAAATCTTCAATCTCCTTTGGACTTGTATCTGGTTTTGGGTATCTGAAGTAGGTTTTGGCTGGTGGATCGCAGAATGTGATTGGTGTTGTGAGCTTTTAGTTTTTCGAATAGATATTGGGGGGCATTTCAGAAATGAAAGTGCCAATTTCACTATTTGTGATCGGTTTTCCAAGAGGGAGGAAAACCAAGATAAATCACATTCCGCAACTCTGGGTACTTCAACTAGCCGAGTTAGCAATAGTTTGTGGTCTACCGTATCGAAAGCTGCGCTTAGGTCCAGCAGTACTAAAAGACAAGATTCTCCTTCGTCTGCTGCCTCTAGAGCGTCATTCCATATTTTGAGAAGTGCTGTTTCTGTCCCGTGACCTGGACGGAAGACGGACTGGAATGGGTCAAGTATTTTGTGGGTGTCCAAATGATGTTGTAGCTGTTGTACAACTTCTTTCTCCATTACCTTGGAGAAGACATTTAGGCCTGTTATGGGACGGCAATGGTTAGGGTCTTTGGGGTCAAGGGTGTTTTTTTTAGAATTGGTTAGATTATGCCTTGTTTCAGCAGGGGTGGCACCATGCCCTCCTTGAATGACTGGTTTATGAGCTGCATGATAGCTGGTGCCAAGATATCGGCACATTCTTTCAGCAGTTTAGTGGGAATGATATCATTGGGCGCTGTGCTATTTCGCAGAGTCCTGATGATATTTTTAGTGGCATCGATGGAAATGGTTTTCAGAGTGAAATTAGATGATTGCGGCGGAATTGTGTGGGTATTTGATTTGTGATTTAGGGGGGGTGGATGGAGGTATTATTTTGTTGAATACTTTCTCAGATTCTTTCAATTTTATTGATGAAATGATCCGATAATTTGTTGCAATATTCTTGTGAATCAGAATTTGGGGCTTCTAAACAGACTGGGTTCATGATTTTGGTGACAAGATTGAAGAGTTCACGGGGACGATTTAGGGCATTAGTGATAATATTGGAAAAAAATTTTTTTTTTGCAATAAAGATTTCTTTATGGTATTTTTTTGTTATTATCTTCTAAATAGTTTGTTTTTCCTCTGAAGCGCATCTTTTCCAGGCTGCTTCAGCTCTTCTGCGCTCTTGTTTTAGAAACAACATCTGGTCTTTAAACCAGCTGGACGTGTTTTTCCGGATGCACGTTGTGCGTTTAGGCGCTACTAAGTCGGCTGACTGTAGTAGAGCCTTGTTTATGGCATCAAGAGTTTCTGTGGCTGTTTGATGTGGTTGGATTGTTTTTATTTTGTTCCCTAATGTAATTTTGAAGAGTTCTGAATAGAGCTTCTTCTGAGATCTGGTCCAGTGTGTTGTCACTGGTTTTAACATTTTTTTAAGGGGGCATTTGGGGTAATTGAGAAATTAATGGCATGGTGATTTGTCCATGGTTGCGGCTCGTTTTTCAGAATGTTGATTTCCAGATCTTGTCTGAAAATCAGACCTGAAGCATGTGTGGGCCCACATACTAGTTGCTGCAGACCTAAACCTTCCAAATGGACAGCGCAGGCGTCGGCGACAGGGTCCTGTGAGGAGTTGGCCCAGAGGTTAAAATCCCCAAGCAGCAGGAGGTGTTTGGTGTTTAGGGTATAGGTGGAGTTGAACTCTGTCAATGACATGAGCAGGTGTGTTTTTGGACCTGGTGGTCTATAGCACAGGAGTATGTGGATGGTGTCCTGGGGATTTGTTTGCAGTTGCAGAGTGAGGGTTTCCATGAATGGAAGTGAGTACTGAAGGACTGGTTTAGTGATTGAGAGGTGAGTCTTGTGGATCACCGCCAGGCCTCCTCCTCTTCGCCCCACTCTGTTTTCTGTTAGAATGTGATAATTCTCTGGCACCAGTTCTCCTAGAATGGTGTTACAGTCGGCTGTGTAGCAGCTTTCTGTGATAAAGAGGCAGTCTAACTCGTTTGGTAGAATGAAATCATGGATTTCTAGCCGGTGTTTTACTGCCGATCTAGTTTTGACCAGAGCACATGATATGTGCTTAGGTTGGGGTAAATGCGTGTAATTTTTGACTGTCGATTGTTGTTTGATTCTTAACAGTTGCTCATTCCTTAGAGCTTTTTTTTGTGATGGCTGGTAATAATGAGGCAAATGTTTTTAAACCCCAAATGATTTTTGCAGAGTATCTCAGATTAGACATAATCGCAGAAAAGGCCGGGGAAAGTGATATTGATCGGAGAGGAGTTTAATGATGGTGGGAAGGGAGATTTTCAAGTGGGATTCTCCACTCGCCAAACCTTCCCTTTCCGTTTGATCCAGAGGAAAAAAAAAAACCTTAGCCGTGCTATGCCAATCTGCAATGACTTGGGAAAAAAATTTCTTCCTGATCCCACAAGGGCGATCGTGGGGGCCCTGGATCAAGCACTAAGAGGATGATAGTTCCTGGCTTTGAAAACATCTGAACTTGGGATGGAAGGGGGGTTGGAGCCAATTCCCATCTTTTGGCTGGGGATGGGGGAGTGGGGGTATGTCTCAGCAATATTACTCTTGATGGGGTGTACCAAGACGGCCGCCGACCGGGACTAGGCCCGAGCCGGGGGCTGTGCGGCTATGTGAGGCATGGTTGTAAGGAGGAGGGGGATCTGGGGCACCGGAGGGTGGTGGTGGATATCCTCCTGGGCCAAGGGGGGGGGGGTTTGTGGAGTTTGAGGGGGTTAAATTAGGTGGAAGCACGGCGCGCCGCTAGGCCGCGGTTGAAGGTGCGGACTTTCCTAAATGCGGATGCCGTGTGCGATCGCGGATTGTGGCAGCGGGGGTGCACCGGAGATGCACCGATCGTAGTTGAGAGTGTGAGGGGATGGCGGTTTACTGGCCGGAATCGCGACTTATCCTGAAAGCGACTAAGGCCTTACCTTGCCGATGTTTCTGGGAGGAAGAGGGAGGCCAAAGGGGAGGAAGAATGGCTGTCCTGGATCCTGGCTGAGAGGAGATCCCTGGCTGAGAAGAAATCCCTGCCTTTCTGGTGCTAGGAGCAGTTTACTGGCTAGCACCGTGTTCTGGCCCTAGGAGTGAGAGCAGACTTAGGATGCAGTCTCTGGTGGGTCAGTGAGTCAGAGCTCATAAGGCACACGTCTGTCTGCTAGACTGTGTGACTACTGACTGGATTGACCTCATAGACCTCTTACTGTGAATACCCCAGAATCCGGAGATTAATTTGGTTGTTCTGCAGGCTGGTCGGAAAGGAGGCTTGGTTTTTTCCTGGGCATTCCCCAGGTTTTGTTTTTATCTGTGTTAGCCTTCCTATGCCACTTACTGTGATTGCCAGCAATAGATGGGGGCGGTGGACACGTTTTTGTTTCACCTGTGGTGATTATATTGGTCCAACAGTGCACCAACACTTTTGCAGCCATTGTGCTATATGCTGGATGTTTGGTGTGCTCCTGCACCTTTAAGGAGGGGTGGCTCCCCTTCAGTCCACCTGCCCCTATCTATCCATTAGAATGCTTTTCCCTTCACTGTGGGGACCCTCATTGTTTAGTGTTAGGACCACAGATTACAGGGTGCCTTGGCGTGGCTCTGTGGCTCACGCATGCATTTGCAAATGCGTGCGGACAAAACCCCTGTTTTTAACGCATACTGTTAGACAGGTTAATTTGGTTGTTCTGCAGGCTGGTCGGTAAGGAGGCTTGGTTTTTTCCTGGGCATTCCCCAGGTCATCGATCGCATGATCCCTTTTATAGGGATACACAATCGATGACGTCACACCTACAGCCACACCCCCTACAGTTGTAAACACACATTAGGGAACACATAACCCCTTCAGCGCCCCCTTGTGGTTAACTCCTAAAACTGCAAATGTCATTTTCACAATAAACAATGCAATTTAAATGCATTTTTTGCTGTGAAAATGACAATTGTCCCAAAAATGTGTAAATTTTTTACCAAAAATAGGTAGAAGAATACGTATCGGCCTAAACTAAGGACATTTTTTATATATATATATTTTTTTAAAGTGTATTTTGTGCGTATACTCGAGAGAGGAGCCGGACTGCAGGAGTTGGGAGTAGGCAGGCCTCCCCCAGAGGCAATCTGCCACCTTTCTCCATGCCCCGGGTGGCAATGGCGGGTGTGAGGGGGTCCTCCCACACAGCCCGTCCTACCTGCTCCTCTTTGAAGCCCAACGGGGCAGAGGGACTCCCTATAAGGGAGTGAGAGGATTTGCCAGCTCAACCAGCCCCGTTAGTCCTTCGCCTCTCTTTTTAGAGACCGCGTGGTCAGAGTGCGTGCATGTTAACCCAATTTCGAGTGCGTGTGTAAGTGTGATGGTTTTTGTGGGAGGGGGGTGGGCGTACTAAGCGCAGGCTTACCTCACATAGCACACCCACCGGGAGCCGGGCTGAGACCACCAAACTCAATTCACATGTAGCCGAGAGCGGGATCCGAACCCCTAGCAGCAGAGGTGAATGGCTTGTCAGCGCAGTGCCAATCGCGTTGAGCCACCGCAGCTCCTTTATATATATATATTTTTGGGAGATATTTATTATAGCAAAAAGTAAAAAATATTGTTTTATTTTTTCAAAATTGTCGCTTTATTTTTTTTTATAGCACAAAAAATAAAAACCACAGAGGTGATCAAATATCACCAAAAGAAATCTCTATTTGTGGGGAAAAAAAGGACGTCAATTTTGTTTGGGAGCCACGTCGCTCTACCGCGCAATTGTCTGTTAAAGCGACTCAGTGCCGAATCGCAAAACCTGGCCGGGTCTTTTAGCTGACTAAAGGCCCGGGTCTTAAGTGGTTAATGTTGCTTAAAGACAACTTCCTGTTGTCTTCTTCCGTTTGCAAGTAGGAGTCGTTTGTAAGTTGGATGTTTGAAAGTAGGGGCCTGCCGTATATACAGTACTCTGTAGAAATTTGGGCCCTAGGTGTTGGTGTTGCCACAACACTGTAAGCCCTCACAGTTAGTCTTGGTGGGCGCTGGAACGCCCTGCTGTAAACTATTGTATCAAGAATTGTAATTACATGCCATTGTTGAACAGTGGTAGAAAAATTGGGCCTTTGGTGCTGGTGTTGGTGCCACAACACTGTAAGTCCTCACAGCTACTCTTGGTGGGCGCAGGAATGGGCCCTGCTGTGAAATATTAGATCAATAATTGTAATTATATGCCCTGTTGAACAGGGGCAGAAAAATTGGGCTTTTGTTGTTGGTGGTGGTGGTGCTGGTGCCACAACACTGTAAGCCCTCACAATTACACTTGGTGGGCGCAGGAATGGGCCCTGCTGTGAAATATTAGATCAATAATTGGAATTATATGCCCCTGTTGAACAGGGGCAGAAAAATTGGGCTTTTGTTGTTGTTGGTGGTTGTGCTGGTGCCACAACACTGTAAGACCTCACAATTACTCTTGGTGGGCGCAGGAATGGGCCCTGCTGTTAAATTTTAGATCAAGAATTGTAATAACATGCCCCTGTTGAACAGGGACAGAAAAATTGGGCCTTAGGCACTGGTTCCACAACACAGCAGCCCCTCACAGATACTCTACAGTAGTTGGAGTGCACTAATGAGCCCTGCTGAAAAATATTGCATCAAAAATTTGAATTACACACCCCTGTTAAACAGGGGTAGAAAAATTGGGCATTAGGCACTGATGTTGGTGCCACAACCCTGCAATCCCTTTACAGATACTCTAGTTGGAGCGCAGGAATAAGCCATGCTGCAAAGTATTGCATCAACATTGTAATTACACTCCCCTGTTAAACAGGGGCAGAAAAATTGGGCCTTAGCCACTGGTGGTGGTGCCCAGAACCAAAAATGTTCTTACAAGCCATCAGCATGATCATTGAGGAGGAAAAGGATAGTCACTCAGCATGACAGGATAGTCACTCAGCATGACAGGATAGTCACTCAGCATCAGCATAGGCAGTCTTGAAGGGATCTGACATTTCCAAAAAAAATATTCAGTTGCATCAGCATCAGGTGCTTTGTAGCTGGTGGTGATCCAAGCCTGATTAATTTTTATGAAGGTCAGTTGATCGACCGAGTCAGTGGAGAGGCGCACCCTGTGATCGGTTACAAAGCCTCCAGCAGCACTAAATGTGCGTTCCGAAAGAACACTGGAAGAAGGACAGGCTAGTTGCTCAATTGCATACTGTGCAAGCTCTGGCCAGTGATCCATCCTCAAGACCCAGTAAGCCAGAGGATTTTCAGTGGGAAAGGTGTCCAAGTCTGATCTTGCCCCTAGGTATTCCTGCACCATGTAAAACAGACGCTGGCGATGGTTGCTGGAACCGGTCATACCTTGGGGCTGCAGACTAAAAAAGTGTCTGAACGCATCGGTCAGATGGCCACCTTCTCCACCACTCCTTTTTGACTGACCAAAGCCTCAGCAACACATTGTCCAGGACCAGGATTTTGAAACCTACCAGTCTCTGTGAATGCGTTGCACAGACCTTTCTGCAAGGCCTCCTGAAGATGTTTCATCTTCTGCTCCCTCTGTGCCAACAAGTTAAGGTCTGCAACCATACCCTTGTAACGTAGATCAAGGAGGGTTGCCAGCCAGTAATGATCCCCCTCTTTAAAAAACATGAATACAAGGATCCTTTCGCAGGCTTTGCAGGATCAGGGAGGCCATACAGCGTAGGTTTGCTGAGGCATTCGGTGTGGAGTCCTCTGGATCACAGAGGACGACATGATCCACAGCCACCTTGTCCCAGCCACGAATAAGTCCATGGGTTTCTTGGGACTGTAATTGATCCCTTGAAGACTGCTGTTGATGCTGAGTGCTAGGCTCCACCTCCATGCTGCCACAATCCTCCTCCTCCTCGCCCTCTTCCTTTGTGATAGGCAGGCAAGCAGGAACAATGTCTGGATAAAGGGGGCCTTTAGAGGTTAGGAAGTCCTCGTCTTCCTCCCTCTGTTCTGCCTCAAGGGCCCTGTCTATTATTCCATGCAGCGTGTGCTCCAACAGGTGGATAAGAGGGACAGGGTCACTGATGCATGCACTGTCACTGCTCACCATCCTCGTGGCCTCCTCAAATAGTGACAGGACAGTGCATGCATCCATGATCATGGCCCACTGACGTGGGGAAAAAACCCAAGCTCCCCTGACCCGGTCTGCCAGCCACTGGCATTATATGACCGTTGGAAATGCACACAGAGTTTCCTGGCCTGCTTCAGGACATCCTGTAAGCCTGGGTACCTGCCCAAGAACTGCTGCACCACTAAGTAGAGAGACAAAATCGCCTTTCGTGAGAAAAAGTGGTGCTTGAGAACCTGCCACTGAGGTACCGCACATTCCACAAACTCACGGAAGGGGACAGAGTCTACCAACTGAAAAGACAGCAGTTGAAGTGCTAGCAATTTAGCAAAGCTAGCATTCAACTGCGGGGCATGTGGATGGCTGGGAGAGAACTTCTTTCGGCACTGCAGCAGCTGGGGCAGGGAAATTTGCCTGGTACAATCTGACATGGTGTACCAATAGTAGATTGCTCGCAAGTACTTGGCTGTGACACACCTAATTCTACACCTTCAGTCCTATCAGTGCAGGCTTCAGAGAGGACTGAAGGTATAGTGGGGTTGGAGATCCCAGCTGATGAGGAGCAAGGAGAGGTCCGCTTTGTTCTTTGGTGTGGGTCTTTGAGGTACGCTTGCCAACGAACTGCATGGCTGGTCGACATATGTCTGGTCAAGCATGTGGCGCCCAAGTGGGTGATGTTTTGGCCATGCGAGATACGCTTGCGACATTTGTTGCAAATAGTAGCGGTGCGATCTGATGCACTCATCTCAAAAAAGCCACACCAAAGAACTTTTGGAATAACACAGAGAGACAGCACCGCCCTGCACATGCGGAGCTCTGCGTTGTAATGCAGTCGGTGTGCTGCCCTTAAGCTGGCCCCCGGATGGCATCCTTTCTCATTGGAGATGTGCCACCTCCTCCTCCTCTCTCCTATCAGGCACCCACATGAAGTCAGTGACCTCATCATCCCCTCACTCCTCATCACTGTAGAAAACCTGACAGTATGCTGCAGCTGGAGGAACATGACTGCCAGATTGCTGTCCTTCTTGGGCACCCCCTCTCTCTGGGCTGACGTTACTGCCTTCCTATAACTGTGTACCATCATCAAAGCCTTCAAAACGCTGCTCATCCTCCTGCAGCATGTACTCAACACTGTGGTCAAATAGTTCGGGGGACTCCTCAGGAGGACATGGTGGGGCTAGTGAAGGAGTGACTGATGCCATTGAGCAGAGGGCAGAGGCCGCGTTGGCAGCTGCTTTGCCAGACAAAGTACCCTGAGCCTGGGTGAGAGAGGATGAGGAGGATAAGGACGGCTTGGTCATCCACTCTACCAAGTGTTCGGCATGTTGCGGCTCAACATGGCCAGCTGCCGAAAAAAAGGCAGAGCATGTCCCACGGCCACGTGCTGATGAGGATGCACCGTGTCCACGACCAGCACTGTTGCCTCTAGATGCAGAGCCTGCTTGCCCTCTTTTATCGGCTTGTGACTCTCTGCCTCTCCTTGTTGTCCTTCCAGACATACTAATGGCCTGCAAGCAGATGTAGCTGCACAAATACTGATAATACTTGCTGATCACTGCCCGTGGTATTAATATGAGAACACCAGCAATTGTATTCCGGTAGCTTTAGGTGCACACTGTGCAGAGGACACAGTACACCAAGTCAAAATACTTGCTGATCAGTCATTGCCTGTGGTATTAATATGAGAACACCAGCAAATGTATTCACATAGCTTTAGGTGCACACTGTGCAGAGGACACAGTACACCAAATGAAAATACTTGCTGATCAGTCACTGCCTGTGGTATTATTATGAGAACAACAGCAATTGTATTCACGTAACTTTAGGTGCACAATGTGCAGAGGACACAGTACACCAAGTGAAAATACTTGCTGATCAGTCACTTTCTGTGGGATTAATTTGAGAACAATAGCAATTGTATTCACGTAGCTTTAGGCGCACACTGTGCAGAGGACACAGTACACCAAGTCAAAATACTTGCTGATCAGTCACTGCCTGTGGTATTAATATGAGAACAATAGCAATGATATTCACGTAGCTTTAGGTGCACACTGTGCAGAGGACACAGTACACCAAGTGAAAATACTTGCTGATCAGTCACTGCCTGTGGTAATAATATGAGAACACCAGCAAATGTATTCATGTAGCTTTAGGTGCACACTGTGCAGAGGACACAGTACACCAAGTGAAAACACTTGCTGATCAGTCACTTCCTGTGGTATTAATATGAGAACAACAGCAATGGTATTCACTTGGCTTTAGGTGCACACTGTGCAGAGGACACAGTACACCAAGTCAAAATACTTGCTGATCAGTCACTGCCTGTGGTATTAATATGAGAACAATAGCAATGATATTCACGTAGCTTTAGGTGCACACTGTGCAGAGGACATATTACACCAAGTGAAAATACTTGCTGATCAGTCACTGCCTGTGGTATTAATATGAGAACAATAGCAATGATATTCACGTAGCTTTAGGTTCACACTGTGCAGAGGACACAGTACACCAAGTGAAAATGCTTGCTGATCAGTCACTGCCTGTGGTATTAATATGAGAACAGCAGCAATTGTATTTACGTATCTGTAGGTGCACACTGTGCAGAGGACACAGTTCAACAAGTGAAAATACTGCAGCTAGCACAATCACCTGCCTGCCTGTCAGTATATTAGGAAGAGCGGATCTAGCTAAACTTAATACAGTGTATAAATTTATATACAACACCTGAGATGCATATATATCCTCTACACCAGGGGTGCCCAACCTTTTGAGAGAGCAAGCGCCACTTAAGCGACTCGGTAACCGGTCGTGGGCCACAATGAGAGGAGCGGGTGGAGGACAGCCCACTCAGCTCTATAGAGCCCACTCTACTCTCAGCACACCAAACTCGCAGGTAGTAGAAGTCTATGGCTCAGTGCAGGTAACCCACAGGTGTACTTCTTTGCACCTGTAGATCAGTTTGAAAGCAGCCCAGTAAACACTGCTGAACAGATTTGCCCATATATACACTGTGATATTAGTAATAAACTTACCTTTAAAAATTGTATTTAATTCTATTTTATTCCATCCCAGAGCAGGAGGTCACAGGCCACATCAGAGGGCTCCGCGGGCCACATGTGGCCCCCGGGCCATTTGTGGGGCACCCCTGCTCTACACACTGTAACTCTAACTGACTCACCTGCCTGCCTGCTCTATTTAACTCATAATAAATTACACTCTCTCTCTCTGTCTTTAACCATAGCAACACACTACACAAGGCCGCCACAGAGGCTGCCTTATATAGTGTGGGGCATGTACTAAACCCCCTGAGACATAATTGGCAAAAGCCACCCTGGCTTTGGCCAATTATGGCTCGCTGTTTTTTGCGCGCTGTGATTGGCCAAAGCATGCGGGTCATAGTGCATGCTTGGCCAATCATCAGCCAGCAATGCACTGCGATGCCGCAGTGAATTATGGGCCGTGACACGCCACTCGAATTAGGCGTGAACAGCCCATAACGTTCGTAGTTCGACAAACGGTCGAACATACGATGTTCGAGTGGAACATGATTTTGACTTGAACATGAAGCTCATCCCTACTGCTCAGTGATTGCAGTATTCTAGTCTGCATTTCCGCCATGTAATACATAAAACCTGGCCTGTTTATGGGCCCTGAGGACAGGGTTGATGACCACTGCTTTAATTGATTCCGTTTTATTACTAAAATTTATTTTATTAATACTTCCTCCTTTTTTTTCCTTTCCTTTTTTTCCTAGATCCTATTTCAATCAGTAGACCCCTGATATATGCCTTGTGCGCTTCCCAAACGGTGGCCTTCGTTATATCTTTTGTGTTGTTTAATTTTAAAATATTGTTCTATCTCTTTTATTTTGTTTTCCTCGAACGTATCCTGTATTAATTCTTAATTTAATCTCCATGTATTTGTTTGTCTTTGGGCCCCTATTATCTTCATTTCCATACTAACTGGAGCATGATTTGACCACGTGGTTACTTCAATATTCGTTTTGGTCACCAGTTCTATTAGCCTAAGCTCAACCATAATATTATCGATCCTTGAGTACGTCGCGTGTACTGGTGAGTAGAACGTATAATCCTGTGTTTAAGGGTGTTGCATTCTCCATATGTCCAGTAATTGACACTTGTATAATTTATTATTAATACTTTTCAGTTGACCGTTCCTAGTCCCCTGCACACGCGACGTACTATCAATACTTGGATCCAAACAAAAGTTTAGGTCACCTGTCAGAATCTCATTTCCCTTTTTAAAATCCATTAACTTCCCCAAAACCTGCCTCAGATAGTATGTTGGGTTCCTGTTGGGGCAATAGACATTTGCTAAAGTGCATTCCATTTCACAGAGTTTCTCCTTTAAAAAAAAGTACCGGCCCTCCAGATCTGTCATCCTTTCCTCCAATAGAAACCTCACTCCTCTTGCTATCCCGATGGCCACCCCCTTTGCTCTTCTAGTTTTAGAGTCCCCATAAAATCACATTGGATAGTCTTTCAAAAACAATTTTACACCGCTTTATGCTGTTTCATCTCCCTTACTGTTTTATGTCTCTTTACTGGTGTATTAGGCCCATGAACATTATATGTGAAATTTTTTATTGATGTCATCTAATCAGTACCACCTTTTTTTTACTATTTGAGTTTAGGTACGCAGAAAAAAAAAACTCAGTTCATATGAAACTTATGAAATTGTAGATTTCCAGGATCACTCCCTCCCTTTCCCCCCTCTGCCTCCTTTGAGCCATCGGTGGACCCGTAATCCGTCTCCACCGATGATTCACTTGTCCTGGGGTGTGACTCTGACCATACATTCCCTCCATTCTCCCCCTGCCCCATTGGGGAAAATGGGGGGGGGGGTGGGCCAGGAGCGTGTTCGAGATCTTTGTATCCCAACCCTCTGTCCCCCCCCCTAGTCACAATGTCATAATATAATAAATAATAATAATAATTTAATAATAACAATAATTTTTATTCAATACATTTTAGTAAATAATATATTCAAAAACTCTGATTTTTTGGGGGGTTAAACAAGGGTGCAATATCATTAGTCAGTAAATGTCTCAGGTATGAAAAATGTTAAAGCAAGGTACAGCACAAAGTCCAACGTTGCAGTCGGGACAATAGAAACGGATTTTTTACAGATTTTTCTTCCATTGGAGCAGCAAACCACACACATCCTTGTGGGTGCTGATTTTTTTTCAGTGGGTGGAATGTGGTCCAAAAAGTGACGACCAGTCAGTCGTTCAGGGTTCACAACACCAGCAGCCCGATGTCCAGATCGGTTTACCGCCGTTGGCGTTTGGTGCTTCAGAAAGATTAGTTCTGCAACCTTCCACACAAATTCCGCATGGACCATAGACCTGTGAGGCGCCGTACACACGGCCGAGGTTCTCGCTGAAAATCAGCGAGAACCTCGCTGGAATGCACATTCCAGCGAGGACCTCGGCCGTGTGTACGGTCTCGGCGAGCTTCCCGTCGGGAAGCCCGTCGAGCCGAAATAGAGAGCACGCTCTCTATTTCCTCGACGGCCCGCCCGGAAGAATGGCTGGTTGCCATTCCCGACGGGCGGGTCGCCGAATTCGACGGCCGGGAGAGAACCTCGACGGGCGGAACGATGTGTTCTGCCCGTCGAGGTTCTCTGCCTTGTGTACGGCGCCTCACTTTTCTTTTTCATCAGGATGAAGAAATTCCAGAGGCACTGTTCCAAAAGATGTCGGTAAATTTTGTTATAGTATTTTTTTTGCTGCTTCCTCATCGCTGGGTAAAAGGTCATGGCCTGGTCAGCTCTGTCCACATCTCTCATAGTATGGTTGCAGTCCAACACAACCTGTGGCTTCATAACATCCTTTCCACCTTTGGTATGTACCATGACGGTCGAGGTGTTATGGACTGTACTCATAAGGGACACATCTTTTTTGTCCCACAACTTCAGTGCCATCATTTTCCCTTTCTGCCATGCAGCTATTTCTCCTTTCCCAAGCTTTTTGTTGGCAAATGCTGATGGCATGTCATGCCGGTTAGGCCTCACGGTCCCAGAAGCGTCCATCTTATTTAGGAGAAGGAACTCGTACAGTTCTGGGGAGGTATAAAAATTGTCTATGGTGACACAGTAGCCCTGGTCTGGCAATGGCTCTATCAAGGAAAGAACCAAAGCGGTTGCCATTCCAAAACCGCTGCATCGATGGCAGTATTTGGTCCCTTTCCCGGTGTACAGGACTGAGTTCCAGATGTACCCAGAACTTGATTCACACAGCACAGGTCCGCTGGAAATTCTGCAAAATAATCTGGTAAACCTTCCAATGACGGTTCCAAAAAAAGGCATGGCCAATAATTTATTGGTTGTCCAATACCATTTTTGCAGGGGTTTCCCCACCACTCCCTGTAAAATTATGAGGCCAAGAAACTTCCAGATGTCGTCGCTGGTTACAGTTTCCCATTTTCTGTGCCTTAAAAATCGCTGATGGGTAGCAGCTTGTTGTTCCTGGTAGCGATTCGTCTCCAAAACAATTTTGGCACTTCATCTGTCAAAAAATTTGGGCACTTCATCTGTCAAAAAAAGTTGGAGGTATTCCAAGGGATTGTCATCCTCACCGTCCACTTTGATCCCAGGTGCTCCTGTAAATGGAAATCTTGGGGGCGCTACGTGCTCCATACCGCAATCAATTGCGCACCAAGTCCGCACATCGCTGGGCACAGTCGCAGGATTGTCGCTCAAATCACTTTCTGCGTCTGATGACGAACTTTCCCACGCGTCGCTGTAACTCAACTCCTCCGCAAGCAATTCCGTATCGCTGTCGCTGTTTTCCAGCAGGTCGCATAGCGATTTTGAGGTAGAGGCGCGCTTTTTTTATGCCATGATCGCTGTGAAGTTTACAGTTTACAGACACAAGTACAGTAAATCTGCAGACAAGGGCACTGAAGAAAGCACTGGGGAGCAATCAAAGGTCACTGTATATTCTTTTGTATTATATTCCAATTGTATCAGTGTGTTTTACTGTATTTAGTTACTTTTCACTGTTTGAATTTGGCGCTGTTCCCCCCCTTTCCGCCCCCTGCGTCGCTAAGCTCGTAGGGAAGGCAATCAGGGGAACACAGTGCATCGGGCGGAACATCCGGCCGCCGTGCACTGGCAAAATGCATCGCTGGATCACAGGGAAAAGGTAAGTAACCTCTTTCTGCATCCAGTGAGGCAAACCCGAGTGTGGCTTGGGGTTACCGATCGCAGCACAAAAATCTTACCCCGAGCCACACTCGGGAATACCGTTAGGCAGGTTAAGTGGGGTTGACCTCTCATTTTCCCCCATATTTGTGCTTTTTCATCGTATAGTTGGAACCTTACTATCACATCTCGGAGTAGATCTGCCGATATATTTCGAGGCTTTCTATCCCTGTGGACTCTTTCTTAAGGCCATCTTCTGCTATATTCTCCAAGAGGGGGTTAAATATTTTATTTATTATTTTTCTTAAATCTTATCCTCTTTCTTCTGGTAATGCGCAAATCCTCAATTTTTTCCTTCTATTTTGGTTCTCCTGGTCCTCTTGTTTATATAGTATTATTCTTTGTTCATGCTGCATGTCCTTTACTTGTCCCTTCAATTTTGTTACTTCCCAAATTTGATTATCAGTTTTTTCCTTCTGTTTCTTTAACCTGTGTCAATAACTGGCCTAAATCAACCCGTAATTTAGAGATTTCTATTTTAAGTTAAGTTCTCTAATCTTAGGAACATGTCTGTCATTTGCAATTTTGTTGGCATTTGGGCATTTACGCCCTGTTCCTCCATCTTACTTGTTTCCATTTCACTTTCTATATTCATATATTGGTCTGAGATCTCGTCTGTCTTTTTTTCTTATCTTTTTTCCCTTGTGGCTGTTTCTCTAATACTGGGCTCTTTGGGCTCCTATTTTTTGTCAAGTATTTCTTGATTGTACTTGTATTTGCATGCTCTTTTGGTGTCTTTGGCTCATTACCTTTTGTAGTTCTGCATTCCATTATGTTTTTTTTCCTTATAATTCTCAGTTTCCCCAGGTTGCTTTTCAACTGATGTACCTTCCACGCCTTCCTGGTGACTATATACTTATTTGTTCTTGCAGAGAATTCCAGAAATTCAAAACTGTATATGCAATTATAGTTCAATCTTATAGGTGGATTTGCTATTATTTCAGGCGTACCTTCCCCTACTTAGGCCCTTCATAGGCTTTCCTTATGCAAGTTATCCCTCGTTCAGTTGTATCTCAAATTTATAAGAGGCCACAGCTCACACTAACTTTTTATTTTTATTTTTTAGATAAAGGAAGGGGGGGGGTTTAACTGTTGTCAGCTTTATTTTTGCCCTCTGTATTTCATTGGGGAGACTTTCCTTCACATCTTGTCCAATAGCCAAAACAGGAAGTGAGAGGAAATCCCTTCAAAGCGAGGGAATTCCTGGTTGTCACTAGGGTCACCATAACTAGTGCCCTTGTTGGAAAATGTCCCCTTTATTACTGTTCGGAGGACAGCCCAAGGTATTTTTTTTAAATCTATAATTAAAATATGCTATTTTGACATTCTAGATAAAGGTTTCTTTAATCCTAAATCCCTTTTCATTGGTTGAAACTGACCATTTAAATGAACAGAATAGATGCTTCCTGGTTTTGTACAATATTTCTGGTTTTGAAAATATGTATTATAACAGGGTTATTTCAGGGCTGAAAAGCATTTCCTGTTTTATTTTCCATGCTTACAACTGGCTATTTTCAACTCATGTTTGTATACTGTCAGCAAACAGTGCATCTTTGTAAATTATTCCTATTAAATACAAGAACATGGCATATCTGAAGCACTCATGCATGCTGAGCTTCACTGCTCTTATCCCCATGCAAAATGTACTTTCCAAGCTCTCAAGTGGTACATTGCTGATAAGGGCTGGAGTACTGCCTGTTTAAATATCAAATGTATTTAATATCTCTTTTTTTGGCCTACCTGTACATATTATTTAGCCTGCACAGAATATTGTGAGTACATTTTGAATTATTGCTATCTTCAGAATTACGATTTACATCTTTCTATGCTATTTAGTGAATAACATTATATTTATTTTAAAACATGTAACTGTCTTATGTATCTTTACCTTAATAGATTCATTTTTGACAATTGACACTGATGCACATGTTATAAGTTGTAGGTTATTACCAGACTTTTTTTACTAGCCTTTGTAAAGTGATTTTTACATACATAAAATAGATCTAATAAATATTATAACAAAAGGGCATGTAATTCTCATACAAATTATAAAGTTAGCATACATTACTACTATAATTCGGGATTTTCCTAGCTTGTGACGGAAAATAATAATTATATGAAGACAGGAGGCGAGTATCTTATGCATGATCCTTCTTTATTCATGCCCATAGCAGAAAATTTCCATATTCAGTTGTGTAAGAAAACAGAAAAACTTGTAAAGACTACAATTCCCAGCAGTCTCTAGGTCACTATAACCACTCCCATCCTGTAGCCCTATATAAGGCCTGCGTCCTTCTAGATCCTCCTCTTTCTTTATGCGTAGCCTTCCCAAACAAGGACCAAGAGTCAACATTGAACGGTGTAATCACTGGGATCTTCGGCCAGCCGGCCTGACGTCTCAGCTTCTGGAAATACCTGGGTAACTGGAACAGGTCCCAACGGGGACTAGCCAAGGAACGTCCTTGTCGAACATTTTATCCGTACACAGGAAAGGAAACAATTCCTCCAGATCAATGGGTCGTCTGCACACAGGAACTGCGGATGTGATCAATAGCCTGAAAGAAAATGCAGAGTCGTGATAGGGATGGGTAGGGAGGGAAGATACTCGCCTCCTGTCTTCATATAATTATTAATTTCCGTCACAAGCTAGGAAAATCCCAAATTATATCTCAGACAGGAGGCTCATATCTTATGCAGGTTCAAAGCTTAATACAGTATATGTTGATAAGAACAATGATACTATACGTCGTACACACCCTCTACATATATATGTAACATGACTACTATAAGACAGACATGGATACATGTTCTTCCGGTCTAAAATAAAAATGACGAAATGTGGTCTCAGAGGACCAGTCGGCTGCTAGTAGGAGGTCTGCGAGAGACCCTCCCGCCGTAACGACCTTGGTAGCCATAGCTCCCCTGGAAGAGTGTGCTCCAAACAGGGTTATATCAATGCCCGCCATCTCCATGGTTGATCTAACCCAACGTGCTAGAGTGGCGGAAGTGACCGGATGGTGAGGTTTGACGTAAGATATCAGTAGTTGTGAGAAGGCATTAGAACGTAAATCGGTAGTACGCGCTTCATAGGTCTGAAGGCATCTAGCTACACAGAGCCTTGGATGTGTAGGAAAATAAGGATAACATACCGAGTGAAGGTCTGTCTTGGTCCTACGGACCACCGAGAATTTTACCCCTTGAGGTGAAAATTGACGTCTGGAAATGTCCAATGCTTTAACGTCGGAAACTCGTTTGATCGAGACAAGACACAAAAGAACCGTGAGTTTGAAAGATAGTAGCCTGAGAGGTAATGTATCGTTGTCTTCCCAACTAGAGAACATGTCAAGCACCTTGGAGACGTCCCAGGTGGATTGATACTTCGGACGGGGAGGCCGTTTGAATTTGATGCCCCGCAGCAGTCTACATATTAGAGGATGTTTACCGATTGGTAGAGAATACACTGGGCAATGGTAGGCTGATATAGCCGATCTGTAGACGTTTATGGAGCTGTATGACTTACCAGATTCAAAAGAATCCGCCAGGTAGTTTATTACTACTGGAACAGGGGCTTGTACTGGATCAATCTGTCGTTGATCACACCAACGCACCCAGAGTCCCCAGGCTGAGCGATATGCCGTTCGAGTCCCGGGGGCCCAGGCCAGGGCGAGAAGATCCCTAGCTGCTGTAGAAAGGTCGCTGTCCGCGGTTGGTTCCCCGAAACCAGCCACGCCAGAAGAGTTAATGATCCCTCCGCTACCAGAGGATGAATGCCCTTGGTTGGGTGAGAGAGAATGTGCGGGGAAGAAGGTAGAAGTCTGGGGTAGTCGATGACCATCTCCAACAGGAGAGGGAACCATGGTTGTGTTGGCCACCATGGGGTGACTAGTACCACCGTCGCCTTCTGGTTCGCTATCTGGAGCAGCGCTCTGGGGATCAACGAGAATGGGGGAAACGCATAATGTGTCTCCCCCGTCCAAGAGTGGCGGAAAGCGTCCACTGCCGAGGCTCCGGGATCCGGTCTCCAGCTGAAGAATCGGGGCAGCTGATGATTGAGGCGAGAGGCGAAAAGATCTATGCCTAAAGGACCCCAAAGGAGATTCAGTTGAGTGAATATCGACCGGTCCAGCTGCCAATCGCTGGAGTCGACTAGATAGCGGGAGTTCCAATCTGCAATGGTATTGGAAATTCCCGGAATGTATTCTGCCATAGGAATGATATTGCGGGCTAGGCAGAAGAGCCAAAACTCTTTGGCGATATCCGCCAGAACCTTGGATCTGGTGCCCCCTAAGCGGTTGATGTATTGCACCGCTGCAATATTGTCCATGTGCAATAATACGCAGCAATTGGATCTTCCCGGTAGGAAACTCTGGATGGCGAACGAGGCTGCCAGAAGTTCCAATGCATTGATATGTAGGAGAGACTCTGTGTTGGACCAGGTCCCTCCCGTCGAGGACTCGCCTAAGCGAGCGCCCCAGCCCCGACGACTCGCGTCCGATTCTATGATGACGTCCGGACACGAGTTGAATATTGTCTTGCCGTTCCACTCGACGGCATGTCGAAGCCACCACTGCAATTCTACCCTGGCTTCCGTAGAGAGAGGTACTATGTCTGCGTATCTGAGACCCTGACGTAGATGAAGGATTTTTAGTCGTTGGAGGGCCCTGTAGTGAAGAAGGGCCGGAAATATGGCTTGTATGGAAGCCGTGAGTAGGCCTACCAGGCGGGCCAGTATGCGTAATGATATACAGTTTTTGCGTAGCACTGCTCTGATCTCCTTGCGGATCAGGGCTAGTTTCGCTTTGGGCAAGCGGAGGACAGCCTGATTGGTGTCCACCAGGAAACCCAGGAAGTCCATCTCTTGAGCCGGGGAAAGAACTGACTTTTCTTGGTTGATCAAGAAACCTAGTTTTTGTAGCAGGGAGATCGTCCAAAGCATATGGCGGTGAGCCTGTGTTTTGGAGCATGCTATAATGAGGATGTTGTCTAAGTAAATGATCAGACGTACACCCCTGCTCCTCAATGATGCTACGACCGGTTTCAATAGTTTGGTGAAGCACCACGGAGCGGAGGACAGTCCGAACAGGAGGCATGTAAACTGCCAAGTGCGTCCTCTCCATAGGAAGCGGAGCAGATGTTGGGAGTCTGGGTGCATAGGGACGGTGAGGTAGGCGTCCTTCAAGTCCACTTTCACTAACCAATCTCCCGGTTGTAGGAGGTCTCGGAGGCAGTGGATACCCTCCATCTTGAAATGTCGATATACGACATGTTGATTCAAGTCCCGAAGGTTTATCACTGGGCGGTAGCCTCCCCCTTTCTTTTTGACCAGGAAAAGGTTGCTGAGAAATCCCGGGGATGACAGGTCAACTTCGACCATTGCCTGTTTGGAGATCAGGTTTCGTAGTTCGTTGTCTATAAGAGCAACGTTTTGTTTCGTAAATTGAATAGGGCGCGGGGTGACGTTCAGATTCGGGGAGGACAGAAGGTCTATGTGGAAACCTGTTACGGTGTTTAGTATCCACGAATCTGTCGTAATCGCAGACCAATCGTGGGTAAAATGTCTTATTCCTCCCCCCACAGGTGTGTGATAAAGTGGAGTGAAGGTAATACTCACCGGTATATGGGCGTGAGCGGGGATATCCTCTGCTTCCACGTCCTCTCCACGGTCTACCACGGGGCGGGAAAAACGGCGCTGGTTGTGCCACTGTGGTGTATGGAGGGGGAGCCTGGGTGTATTGGTGTTGGGCAGCTGCCCTGTGAAATGGTCTGCTGCGGCCGGCAGAACGGCCCCTACTTCTGCCGGCCCGGGGAAAAACCCTATTCGTTCCTGTCTTTTTAAGTGAATTTTGAGCTTTGTCGAGGCTATTAAAGAGCCCCACAAATTTGTTAATGTCCTTGACCAAGGGTGCTGGACCTGGTTCGGCTAGATGTGCCAATTGTGGGTCAAGCCGCATCAAAATAGAACGTCTGCGTTCGACAGAGCAGGCGGTGTTTGCGCTGCCCACCAGACAAATGGCCCTTGGATTTAAGATTTTTGTCAGCGGGCCAAGGAGATCAAGGACCCTGTCCTGGATGGTCCTAAAAGAGCGGTCTATCCCCTTTTTGGGGAATTTCCCTGTTTTTAGCAAGTACTTAGATAGGATAGGGTCTATCTCTGGAGTAAGGGCCACCTTTTTAGGAATAAATGGACGAGGACATTCTGCCCGTAATTTGTTACGGTTGGTTCTCTCAATGGGCCTGCGTGCCCAAAATTCAACGTATTGCGATACGTGGGGCAAAGGGGACCAATCTCCAGAGCGGGGGTGGGAGATGGCATCTGGGTGGAACAGTGGTTCGCCCATTGCGTCTAGTATGGTTGTGCCCTGAGTTTCAGGGGTGGCGTCTTGGTTGAACGCCATTGTCCCAGCATCCTCCTCATCTTCACATTCGGACTCTGAGACCTTAGTCTCACCGGACTCAGAGGAAGAATCCTCTCCAGAAAAAACTACGTATGAGTCTGGTTTTGTCCGCCTAGCGGATCTATGCCTCTTTGGTGACTCCCCGAGGCCCGGGGGTTGAAAGGAGTCTGAGGAATGCATGGGGCGGCAGTCCGTGTGAGGAGTTGCCTTGTGCATATTATTTGCTTCCCCTGCCGGGGAGTCATGAGTTGCCACAAGATGTTTCCTCTTAAAAGAGGATTTGCCCTTCTTATTAGGTGGTTCACCGTTATGGGGTATCGGAACAGGGGTGAGGGGCAGGATCTGTTGTGATCCCGATGGCATGACCGCTGAAGCCAGGGCGGCCTGCACCGATTTAGTTATCAGGTCTTGAATCTGAGATGTACTCAGGAATTGCGCTGTATCCAGCGCTACCTCCTCCTCATTGGTGGGGACAGACCTCTCCTCAGCCATTGTGTGTATGGTTTGAGGTAGGGATGTATAGGGTTAAATGCAGGAGGTGAAGTTCTGTACCTAGGGACCCACTATGCAGCTGTTGTAACTGCTGTACTGATATTGCGTGCGCGAAAACTTCGGGTCAAAGAGGCAGAGGAGGAGGGTGAACTTCCCAATATGGATGGCGATCACCTCAGCAAGGTGAGGAGGACACACGGGGAAGAGGAAAAAAGGGGGGGGAGGGGGAATGCGCGCAGCGCACAGCGCGAGGCGGAACACACAGTGACAGGAATATGAATATATGAATATGAAGACGCACACAAGGGATATACGAGTTGGGTCAGGGGGGGGGGGGATCCCCTGGGGCGCTCAAAGCCAGAACGCAGTCGGGGAAAAATACACTAGAGACACCTAGAAAGCATTGCGGAGGGACATTACAACACCAGAAAGCAAATCCCATGTAGTCAACAACAACAAGATACACCAATATATGGTTATGAAAAACAGTATACTTATCTATCGCTATGAGCAGAAAGAAAGAGGAGGATCTAGAAGGACACAGGCCTTATATAGGGCTACAGGATGGGAGTGGTTATAGTGACCTAGAGACTGCTGGGAATTGTAGTCTTTACAAGTTTTTCTGTTTTCTTACACAACTGAATATGGAAATTTTCTGCTATGGGCATGAATAAAGAAGGATCATGCATAAGATATGAGCCTCCTGTCTGAGATATAATTATTATTATTATTTACTTTTTATACAACAAGTGATATTGTTTGCGCTGTGGTAGTGATGCCTGAAGGGTGATGGGAAATAGGTGAAAGGGTAAGTAAAGTGATAAACTAAGTGGGTGAGGTGAGTACAAAAATATATATAAATATATAAATATCAATTGTATATAAAAACAATGTGAACAAAGTAACAGTAAATATCAGTGACCGTGTCACATATGGTGATATGTGGTTGACATAATAGAACGCATGGTCAATCTCAGTCCTGCGGACAAAAACAAATGTAGAAAAAGAAAGTCCAACTGTAACATGCAACTGAGTGCAGCAAGTGAAATCTGATGTGTAGTCAAAAGGAGATGTTCCAGCAGCCAAATGGGTGAAGATGCAATGGAGAATTCCAAATCGTGCAGCCCACACCTCTAGTGATCCTATCAGCTTACCTCAAGGCTATTTGATATAGCCAGACAGATAGGACATCAAACTCTTGACGAATGGAAGCCTCAAATCCGATGGTACATGGGAAGGGAAAGTACAAAAAGAAAAAACATAGAGTAGTCCTGTCACCACTGGGGGGATTTCTGCTTGAAATCAAGGATGTGCACTTACACAGAGTGGTAAAAGGGGGTGCCTATCTCCACGAGCAGCGAGCTCGTCAGGTGCTGCTCTGCTGCCACTGCTTATCTAGGTAATGGTCTGCCGATGCTCAGACGATGGTGTTGGGGCAGGAAAGAGAAATAGTAAGGCACATCGCATAATACCGCAACAAAAGGTTTATTAAACAAAGCATAAATAAAACTCACATAAGGCAAACTGAGGCGGTCATACATCCACGAGCAGCGAGCTCGTCTACCGTCCGTCAGGTGTTATGCAGAGGGTCCAGTGCTCCAATCCCGACGTGACTTCATCATAAAATATATTTTTTTATTTACAAACATGCTTTGCACCATTTTTAAAATTACTTTTCTGTCAACACTTGCTTTGCTTCCTCCCAGCATGGGAAAAACAGATCATTAAAATAATTACAAAATAATGAAAACAAATTTTCAACTATAATAATCACATCATTATTATGCCATTATTTAAAATTAGAACTTTCAGTTATTTTATTATTTTTAGCAGATTAAAAAAAGTTCCTATCAAGACCTGACTGCTTATGGTCTATGGCTACCTAGGAGTTTCTAGATCAGTTACTCTCTGTGTGTACCTACCTTGGGGACTGTATCCAGACCCCACTGCATGGGGCCAGGATGTAAAGTTTGGTTAGGGTATTCGATTCTGCAGCAGGAACTCACCTTGGCATGTACTGCAATGTGTGTGATTAGCTGTGCTATGCTATACAGGTTCAGGACCATGGTCCATTGTTCCCAGACCTTAAAGACCCCTTCAGGGGTATGCCCATTATGATGAGCAAATCCTGCTCCCTTTGGTAGGCCCAGAGTCATAGATAATGTAAGACGGGGATTCCCTGTATATTGACACTGGTTCCTGGCTTTTTATAACACAATCTGCAAGTGTGTAGCACGCTGTGCAGTTTTATAATTGGAGGATTTGGGAGTTATTTATTCTATTGTGGTAGCCCCAGCCATTTAGTCTCCAACACTTCTCAACACAAGCAATAAATTGTGTCAGTTTCTATTTTCCTATTTAGAATTCCTCTCAAGATGATGAGGTAGCTGTGTCACACCTCCCAGTTGATGCATTCTTGCTGGCCTTTTTCTGCTAAAAATGTACATAGCATGTGGCTGCACTCTTGCTGCCATCTTCTACATAGACACAACAACATAGTCAGCACCTGGGTTTTAGCAACTTGTATGCAGACACACAAAACCCCATCTATTCTTCATACTTCATTGTATCTCACTGAGGATTGTGCAATGGTGAATCACAGGCAAAAGGGAGCTAGGACAAAAAGACCAAAACATTCAGCTGACAGACTTCAAGAAACTCAAACTAGAGCTCACAGCAATAGCAGTTGTCCCAGAGCAATGTCCTATTATGGCACCATAAACTTTTGTTTGACTTTAGCTCCCTCTCAGACAGGCACCATGCAAAAGCAGATTTCTTTGACACTACGTCTAAATTCTTTGGAAAGCTCTCAGAAAAGACCAATACCACGCACTGGAATACTGCCTCTCGTTGATCGGCAATTGGATGGCATAGAGCTCCCTCAGACTTAATGGATCCAATACAGGACAACTCTTCCTCCATGCAAACCACATGACAATGGGTGCACAAATAAGATCAGTAGTAGGGATAAGCTTCGAGTTCGAGTAGAACTCATGTTCGACTCGAACATTGCCTGTTCGCCGAATAGCGAACAATTTGGGGTGTTCGCGGCAAGTTCGTGTGAACTTTAGAACCCTGTTAAAGTCTATGGGACTCGAACGTTTGAAATCTAAAGTGCTAATTTTAAAGGCTAATATGCAAGTTATTGCCCTAAAAAGTGTTTGGGGACCCGGGCCTTGCCCCAGGGGACATGTATCAATGCAAAAAAAAAGTTTTAAAAACTGCATTTTTTTTGGCAGCAGTGATTTTAATAATTCCTTTAAGTGAAACAATAAAAGTGAAATATTCCTTTAAATTTCATACCTAGGGGGTGTGTGTGTGTGTGTATAGTATGCCTGTAAAGTAGCGCTTGTTTCCCATGCTTAGAACTGTCCCTGCACAAAGTGTCATTTCTGAAGGAAAAAAAGTAATTTAAAATCATTCGCGGCTATAATGAATTGTCGACTCCCGGCAATACAGAGAAAAGTCATTCATAAAAAAAAATGTAGGAGTCCACGGCATTTTTTTTTTAAATTTGAGGTGGAGTTCCCCTTAAAATCAATAGCAGACCTGAAGGGTCTTTTTTATTATTTGACGCAGGGTTCCCCTTAATATCCATACCAGATCCTAAGGTGAGTGATCTTAAATGACTTTTTTCCTTCAGAAATTACATTTTGTGCAGGGACAGTTCTAAGCACAGGAAACAAGCACTACTTTACAGGCATACTATACACCCCCCTAGGTACGAAATTTAAAGGAATATTTCAATTTTATTGTTTCACTTTAAGCATTATTAAAAATACTGCTCCTGAAAAAACATAATTTTTTAAAACTTTTTTTGCATTGATACATGTCCCCTGGGGCAGGACCTGGGTCCCCAAACATCCCTAATCAGTAGTCAGCAGATCTCACCACCTTCTTTACCTGTTGCGTAGACTCATCCCCTTCATTCTGGAAGGAGACACAGCAGCAGCGTGGAACAATCACATTTTTTCCGATTCGACTACGCAAACTCCCTCTACCTAGGACTTCCCAAATACCAAATTTCACATCAAAAAATGTCCAGAACACAGCAGTAAGACTGGTAACTGGAAAAAAAAACTAGGAATCAATCACTCCGTCCCTAAGGACCCTCCATTGGCTAGCCATGAAGGATCGGGTTACATTTAAGACCCTCTGCCTCACTCACAAATGTACACAAGGAAAAGCCCTGCAATACCTCTACTACAAAAAAAAGCACTACACCCCAAGTCGCAACCTCCGGTCAACTAACCATAACCTCCTCCACATTCCCAGGTGAGTGAAGATTCGCAGTCCAAGGACCCCGAATATGGAATGCTCTACCCACGGACATCCGATTGGAAGAAAATCTACCCTTCAGGAAGAAGCTTAAGACCCATCTCTTTTGAAGACACAGGCAGACACTGTCTGCAAAAGCGCCTTGAGGTGATTTAGTTTGCGTTTGTAGTGCTATACAAGTTACTCATTCATTCATTCATTTACTTCTGAACCTTAATTTTCCAGAAGCATGTAACGCTACTCCCCCTGAGTCTGACTTTGTTCAGGAATCTGAAGCAAATCCTCCTCTAATAGAGGCTATTATGAAGGAAAGTATTGAGGGTCCTTATTTTGCAGCAGAGACCACGGAGTATTTGCCTTTCCCTGCATTTATTGAGCTACAGGCTATGGCCTCAATCCAAATGCTCTCTATTGAGGTCACACTAATTGATATGGTGTGCACCTGACTATCCACAGCCTAAACAGGCCCTATCAGCATTAATAACTGGCTAAGTCAAGAAAAACTTTTGCAATACATGCACACATTGATTTTGTACTTTGTACGAGGACTGGCTCAATCCTGAAAGGATATTCACTCTGCCCAAGTTCTCTGTTGAAATGTATCCTATGGATTTTTTTTTGAACTGGCTGTTTCTGTAATGGATCCTCAAACACCTTACAGTTTGTAATCATGTGGTATTGGAACGCCACACACCACCAGCTCAGCATGAAATGGTGACAGCCTCACCCTCAGCTCCTCCCTAATTTTGCCCTCTGATGCATTTCACCCAGCCCCTAGGGCTTAAATTGTAGAAGGGCACTATAAAGGGTTTGAACAAGTCACTATGAGTACCTCACAGTTTGTATTAAGGATGTTCTTTTAAGGTGCACATATACAGCTGGGTTGGCGCTATCTCCAACAGGGGGGGCTATGTGATTGGCCCTCCTGATCACATGACGGCCATGTCCAGTCACAGCGGTCATGTGATGTAAATAGAGAGCCGATTGCAAAGCGATTGGCTCTCCTCTCCTCACACAGAAGTTGTCAGTGAGGAGAGGAGAGAGCGGATCTCTGTAGCGGGCTGGTGATCAGTGAGTATGAGCTGTTTTTTACAGCTTTTTATTTACTAATCACCAGTCTAGTGTCCCCACACATGTCCCCACAATGTCAAATACACAAAGTTAACAGACATGTCCCCAAAACATATGTCCCCACACAGTAAAAACACCAGTACCCCACATATGTAACAGTAAAATCACATGTCCCAAAGATCATTTGCACACATATGTCCGTGATCACCTGCGCACATCTGTACATGATCTGTACATGGTCATTTGCGTACATAAGTTTGTGATCACACAAACCATTTATTACTGTATACACTTAACAGGATTTTCTTCTCTACAAAAACGTAGCAGAATACATTTTGGCTTAAATTTATGACAACATTAGATTGTATTGGATTTCTTTTCTTTTTTCGCTTACATCGCAATAAATAAAAAACAAAGTCGGGAATAAATACCACCAAAAGAAAGCTCTATTTGTGTGAACAAAATGATAAAAATGTAATTTGGGTACAGAATTGCATGACCACGCAATTGTCATTAAAAGTGCTAGAGCGCTGAAAGCTGAAAATTGTTCTGGGAAGGAAGGGGGCAAAAGTGCCCGGTATTGATGTGGTCTAAGGCCCTCTTTGCTCTTGTAGTTCCCATTCTACAGCCAGGTATTGCTACCATGTCTATTTGGTATACTATTTCTAAAGAAATAGGATAAATGAACAGAGACCAGGAATCTGTCTTTGGGGACAGTGCTCTTTTAGAATAATTGCTGCTGATGCCCTTAGCATTAGTGTTTTATGTTAATACTCTAGAGAATTTGGTTTTGTGGGTAAAAGCTTGGTCTGCAGTACCTGCTAATAAAAAGTGTCTTCTATGCATGCCCTTTGACGATGAATATCTATTTGGAGAATCCCTTGATAAATTCATAATAAAAGCTACCGTGATGGAAAAGTACTCCTACCAAATGAGAAAAAGTAATCTACGATACTATCAGCTAAAGTGGTTGTTTTTCTCTTCCAGGTGTGACCCTCATAACTTTAATTGGAAGCTGTGAATTACCCGGTCTACGAAGTCCCAGAATCCCTCCTTACAGTAAAGAGAAACCCCAATTTATAGTTTGAATAGTCTGCTGGCTTTTGCATCAGTCTGGATTCAAGATGTCCTGGACTTCTGGCAACATTTGTCATTTCAAAAGGGGTACAAAACAAAGTTTCTATCTCTGCCCTTTCCTCACAATTTGTCTTCCAATAAAGAAAAAAAGATAATTTATTGATTGCCTTTTGCCAGCTTCAGTCACAGGGAGTGGTTTCACTAGATCCTTTAGAAGAACAATTTAAATTTTATTCAAACCTTTTCAGTCAGAAAAAATCAGCCCAATACTGGATTTAAAATCTGTAAACAGATTTCTTGTGTACCAAACTTCCAAATGGAATCAACAAGATTTTTGTTGTTTCTTTCAGTTAAAGGTAATCGCCCCACTTTTGCCTCTTCTTTGAAACCAGGGCGCTCATTTCACAGGTTACCTGCATCACTTCCCACTAAAGGACATCTCAGCCACAACTTCAAAAGGACAATTCAGTTGTTTCAAACTTTAGCTGGATAATCAACATTACAAAATCTTTGCTTCTGCATGAGGGTTCCGGCCTTGATTATAGCTTCCTTTGAGGCAGTTTACTTTGCCCAGATTTACTCCATAGAACCAGGCGGTGCGACCTCTAGACCAACCCACAATAGTGGGTCCTCATTTAGGCCTTATGCAATTTTCAGATACTACGCCCGAGGAGATACTGAAGATTATGAGAGACTTAAAAGCATCATCATATTCAGATGATATCCGTCCCGGGTGGCTTATGAAGGCCAACTCCAAAACACTGGCTCCAGACATCTGCAAAGTTATTAATCTTTTGCTGCAACTAGGCATCGTCCCAGGAAAGATGAAGCATGCCATAGTAACACCCCTTCTGAAAAAAGTGGGCCTTGATATAACTGATCCGCTTAACTTCAGGCCCATTTCCGCCATCCCTTTCTTGTCAAAAATTCTAGAGCAAGTTGTCTTTAGGCAGCTACAAATCTATTTTGAGGGAGGAAACCTCTTTCATGATACCCAGTCGGGGTTTTGCCCGGGAAGAGGAACAGAGATATCTGTGCTGGCTATGCGAGAAAGATTACTATCAATCCGTGATGCAGGGGGGTCGGCAGCTTTGATTCTGCTAGACCTCTCTGCAGAATTCGACACTGTCGACTATGAGATTCTGTTGGACAGACTGAAAAATCTTTTTGGTCTTGACGGGGTGGTTCTGAGCTGGATAAGCTTCTTTCTCCATGAGAGAACTCATTATGTTAAGATGGGAACACATCGGTCCACCACAAGACCTCTTACTTGTGGTGTCCCACAGGGGAGTGCTCTATCGCCGCTCCTCTTTAATTGCTATGTCCGTCCTCTTGCTGATATCATCCAGAACAACAACTTGGAGTGTCAGCTTTATGCTGATGACACTCAAATTCTGGTTGATTCAGCAAGAGGACCTCAGCAGCCAGCTCAGCTGGCGAAATGCCTGGTAGAAATACAGGACTGGATGGCGGGTAATAGGCTTAGATTGAACGCAGCCAAAACCGAAGTTCTACTAATTGGTCTTGATGGCGCAGCACTTTTGGCGGCATGGCCTCCATCTCTCGGGCCCACACCCATTCCAGCTAAGCAGGTAAAAAACCTAGGGGTCCTCATTGACAACACCCTCTCGTTCGTGCCCCACTTCAGAAACATCCTGCGGAATGCCAATCATCATCTGAGACTCCTCAGAAAAGTGAAACACCTATTCACGCAAAGTAATAGATCTATACTTGCCCAAGCTTTTATCCACTCCAAATTAGATGGGGCTAACATATTTCTACTGGGTGCCCCGCAGAAATGGGTCCACAAGCTCCAGGTGGTGCAGAACCACACTGCTCGCTTTGTTCTGGGTCTAGCGAGACGAGATCATATTAGCCTGGCTAGGAGATCACTCCATTGGCTCCCTATTGAGCAGAGAGTGATCTTTAAAACGCTCTGTATCTTTTTCCGAGCATACTGGGGACTAGGCCCCAAATATTTACACAATCTAGCAATGCACTATGTACCTACGCGGCCATTAAGGTCCACGACCCAACACCTAGCCGTAGTTGTTCCATCTAAACTTTCTTCCATGGGAGGCAAACGACTTCAGAGTAGGGGTGCTATGCTGTGGAATGCGCTTTCCGTGGAACTTAAGATGACACCAAACCTGCTCCTCTTCAGAAAAAAACTGAAGACAGAGCCATTTGTCCAGGCTTATGGATAGATTGAACATTATTTTTTCCCAATACACTCCGCTCCTTCATTGATGGGGTCAGTCATGCCATTTTAGTGATTATGCCCCTGGAATGGCCCTGACTACTCAGATACCAATGATGTTATGTACTCTTTCTATAGATTTCCTTGTTTCTTTTTCCTTATCATATTCTTTAAAGCTCCTAGGCCTTTTTCTTTTGTTTACCTAAGAACCGGATACTTTTCTTTTTAGTCTCTGTCATCTTCTTTTCCTTTTCTTTTTTATTACTGTGGATTGATGCTAGGTAACACCTAACCAGAGGCGCTTAGACGCTCACCCCCCAGTGGGTATTTGGAGCCTAACCAAGCTTAAAATCAAATCAAATTAAGAAAATCCAATCCTCAGACTGCCCAATGCTTCAGTCTAGCAAGGCAAAGCTCTCCCTGACATGGTGAATCTCCAGTCCTGATCTAAAAGGGGCAAAGTCTTCCATTCACATGCCCTGGAGAGTACTGACAAATGATCCCGTTCTTATAGGGTGGGGTGGAGTTTACAATTCAGGAACTGTCTAGGTGACATACAAGGTCACCAAGTCAGGGTACAGTCAGACAATGGCACAGCAGTGGTCTACACAAACCATCAAAGTGCACCAAAAGTCAAGCTGCCCCCAAAAAAGTCTGATACTCTCCTGGGCAAAGAATCACAATCCAGTTCTCACAATCCACATCCCCGGACCGGACAATTGACAGGCAGACTCCCTAAGTCATCAATGCCTAGTCCCAAGAGAATGGTCTCTGAAAAAATAGATCCTTCAACATCTCTTTCAAAGGTTGGGAAAACCAAATGTAAATATCCAGGCCTCTAGGTTCAACAACAAGTTAAACTGTAACCAAGGCCAGGGATAGCTTTCCTTGTAAATGCTATGGTGATTCAGCTAGTTGATTCTCCCTTGGCTGAGGACATTTCCCTTCCTTTCCTTTGTCCTGCCCTAAAACATGTCTGGATGTAGTCAGGGCTGTGATAGTCTAACAGACAGCCACAGCCTCTGTTTCATAAGACTGTTCTGCCTGTGAACATTTGTAAAGAACATCCTGCTTCTTGCCCCACTATTGCCAGGGCCTGTTCTTCCTATTAGTGCATTCTACCAGGGCTGTTGGTGGCACTTGGGCTTTTTAGTATCAAACATACGTTTATCATATGTGCAAGGCTGCTACTCAGTCATCTGTTCACACATTTTCCAAGTGCTACCAGGTGAATGAGTAGATAAATAGAGGGCGCTAGACTACAACTGATAGTAACAAAAAAATCTCCTATAATCAACAAAATAAATTAAAATATTATTAATATTAATTACTAATCGTTCATAAAAATAATCATCAATAATAAATATATATATATATAAATCTGTTCACACATTTTCCAAGTGCTACCAGGTGAATGAGTAGATAAATAGAGGGCGCTAGACTACAAGTGATAGTAACAAAAATATCTCCTGTAATCAACAAAATAAATTAAAATATTATTAATATTAATTACTAATTGATCATAAAAATAATCATCAATAATAAATATATAAATATATAAATAGTGTCTCTAGGTCTTGGAAAACTCCAAGACAAAAAAGTCCCAATAGTTAAGTGCAAAAGTAGATAGTTCACTCTTCTTATTCGCTGTGATCTTGTTTAAAGTGGAGAAAGTGCCATCACCACAATCAAATCTTCTTTCACCCAAAAAAGTGCTGAGGAAAATGCATGCGCTTACCAGAGCAATTTGACTACTTTGGTTGAAAAGAAAGTCAATGAGCCTAAGCAGGATTGTGCCTGCACACATGTTGACAGGATATGGGATAATTAGCCTTGTCTCCAGCGTTCCAAATAGAGGTATATGAAAAAACAGGGGAAAACCAATAGCGTAATAATGTTTTATTTAAAACTTTAAAAACATGGAACGAAAGCCAAATGGTTGTCTTGGATCGTCGCCACCTTCGTAGCGAATGCACAGATTCCCGGCTGCTAGCTCCACAGGTCGGAGAGTACTTTGCGTGACCAGATACCACTGAACCGACGTACGTTTCGTTATTGAACGTCTTCAGGGTGGCGTCACGTTCAATAACGAAACGTATGTCGGTTCGGCGGTATCTGGTTATGCAACGTGCTCTCCGACCTGTGGAGCTAGCAGCCGGGAATCTGTGCATTCGCTACAGAGGTGGCGACGATCCCAGCCGACCCACTACAAACTGCAGATTGGCGGCGAAGTGTCTGCAGCCCCAGTGTCGGTAGGCACTTTTACAGTAAGAGGCCATTTGGCTTTCATGTTTTTAAAGTTTTAAATAAGGAGCAGGAGCGCACCACTCCCTCCCTTTCCCCCTCCATCTTCTCTTACTCTCTTATCCTTTCTTTTCTTCCTTCTTCCTCTTTTTTTTGTTTTTTTTCTTTACTCCTGGAGGTCATATTAGGTTACATGATTTGCTGATTTAAATACTGTTTATTGTTATTTAGTAGCTCCTTGAGAGCGGTCAGTACACAAGCGGATGATCCCGGAGCTGCATTTGAGTTAGCCTTGCTATGTTTGAGCAATAGGCCTTGAAGTAGTATTTGAGATCAAGAAATATACCGGGCTTAGATTTGTTAGTAATGCTTTTGTTATTTGTTTGTTTTTTTTGCCCATTGCCATGGATGACCGCTGTACTTATGTTTCTCATATTCCTTTTTATCCATCTAACATTTGTACCCCTTTAAAAACTTCAATAAATACATTGAAACAGAAAGTTTTAAATAAAACAGTATTACGCTATTGGTTTTCCCCTGTTTTTTTCATATACCCCCATTTAGAACGCTGGAGACGAGGCTAATTATCCCATATCCTGTCAACATGTGTGCAGGCACAGTCCTGCTCAGGCTCATTTTTTCTCAGCACTTTTTTGGGTGAAAGACGATTTAATTGTGGTGATGGCACTTTCTTCACTTTAAACAAGATCACAGCCAATAAGAAGAGTGAACTATCTACTTTTGCACTTAACTATTGGGACTTTTTTGTCTTGGAGTTTTCCAAGACCTAGAGACACTATTTATATATTTATATATTTATTATTGATGATTATTTTTATGATCGATTAGTAATTAATATTAATAATATTTTAATTTATTTTGTTGATTATAGGAGATTTTTTCGTTACTATCACTTGTAGTCTAGCGCCCTCTATTTATCTACTCAATCATTGCAACCACTATTGCCTTTGAGGAGCAGCTTTTTATATTTAATAGTTGTTTATTTTGGCGCTGAATATTTTACTTTTGCTACTATGTGAATGTTCAGGCTGATGAGAACTTTAGCTGCAAGGTGCTTCAGGCTGCTTATCTGTGTGTTTTTTGTTTTTTTTATCCTTGTTTCTCTTGTAAGGTTGTTGGGAGTTGTTTTTTCTAAATTGTTGCCCACCCCTCAGTTTATAGCTATGGTACAGCCTATGGTCTAAAAGTCCTGTGTCCTGTACAGTATGACTGTCTAAGATAATAGGAAGTTTGACTTACCTGTAACTTCCTTAAAGTGGAGTTCCACCCATTTTTTATACTTACTGTCTATGGTATCCCCCTTGAGCATGCTTTCCCAGTGGAAGTTCTTTTTTTTTGTGTGTGTAAATGTCTTTTTCAGCAGCACTTCCGACATGATTACGTCACTAGGCGATTTGCAAGGGCTCCTGGGATAGCAGCATCATGTATACCAGGAGTCCTTGCGAATCCCCTAGTGACTAAATTTTGCGTTATTTCCTCACTTTATTTTGTGGGTGTGGCTTGGATGGCCTTCAAACCTATACCAGCTTCCTTGGTAGATGGGAGGGGTGTGACTTGCAAGGTGGTGGGTGGGGCTGGGATGGCCTTCGAAACGATACCAGCTTTGTTGGTAGATGGGAGGGCTGATCGGGAGATGCGTGGATTGCAAGGTGGGGCTGGGATGGCCTTCAAAACAATCCCAGCTTTGTTGGTAGATGGAAGGGAAGACCAGAAGGGGCATGGCTTGCAAGGTGGTGGGTAGGGCTAGGACGGACTTAGTATCGGCATCAGAGCTATTTGCACAAGACAAGAGGAGGAAAATTGTCTTTAGACAAGAGGAAGAAAATTAGCTAGAGAGGCATGGTATACAGAGCAGTGGGTGGGGCTAAGCTGGCCTTTAAATTTTTTTAGCTGTGTTTGTAAACGGGGAAAGAAAAAAAGAAAAGCTCCGTCGTTCACAATTTTTTTTTTATACGTTTAAAGGTCACCACATCCCTTGTAAATGTAGGAAAAAACAAAATATCCCCCAAAGGGTGGGACTTTACAAGTGACCATAAACGAAGTAACAACTGTATAAAAAGTAGCACATTTTATTAAATTATACATAGTATACCAATTATATCAAAAATATGTACATCATGAATACAAATCATTCAAATACGTAATTGAACAGGAAACATAAGGCTGCTTAGAGTCACACCCAACAGCTGTTTCGGAAATGCTCCCTTGTTCAGGGGATTTATAGACAATAAGATCAAAGATATCTAAAAGACAAATACACAATTTACATTAATACAGATCATTTCAAATACACACAACAAGAAAAAAAAAAGGAAAGGGGGGGGAGCTTACTTATAAATAAAAGTATTCCATGTGTCCAAGAATGTGTGTGGCTCAAGATGTAATTGAGAAGCAACAAGAATATGGCTTGCTGTCACAGGGCCGGGTCAAAGGCAGAAATCCAAAGAGGGTCCAACTCAAGTGAAAGCAATCAAGCTGACAATCATATCCACTCCCATCGGAATCTGAATAGAGAATAATGGGCAAAATTGCATAAGGCTAAAATATAAGCCAAAAACATATACTAAGCTTGCCCCTTAAATCTGAGAATAATATCTCATGTATATCTTACTTTCTCTGTATAGATTGCTATGTATATATAGTGCATGAATTGGCAAAACTCAAAACACCCACCTGAAAGCCCGATACCAAAGGCAACAAGCCTTGGATTGTCCTGAATCCAAACAGTGTTAGATAAGGACTACAAGTCGAAATGACTTCATAGTAAGTAGCAAATCCTACAGGATATAAAGGGTGGAGAGTCTGTAAAGATAGCAAACAAAATCTTAAATATGTAGCCAACAAGAGGTAAATATGGCTAGAGGAAGGGAAAAGAAAAAAAAGGGGGCTTGATAATTACCCAGCAGTTGCTATCCAGAGATGTCCTGTTGCCATCCACCACCAAGCACAGGCAGCTGAGAACTGACAGGCTCTTTAAATAGTGGTTGGTGGGAAGAAAAAAAAAAAAAGGGGGGGGAAATGTGTTGTCATTTTCCCAATTATAACAAATGCATAGCTCAAACTGTTTAAATGTAGAAGGGAAGACTTGCAACAAGTTCCCTTACTCTTGTATTCTCATATAAATCCAAGATTATGTGTGTGAGTAACTTTACTTAATAGTGCAATTATACACTCTATCCTTTAGCCTCCACTGATCAGAAACTGGCCAGCAGCATAAAAAAAAAAACACGCTTGAACGAGGGGCTATTGTAATATTGTAACTGTTGTTGGAATGGGGAGGGCCCCCTACGCCAAATTAGGGCCCCCCATGCGCTAATTAGTGCAGCATACGGCGACATGGACGTGTCAGCGCATCAGTGCAGTAAACTGCAAAAGAAAGGGGGAGGGCAAGAAACAAACATCAAATGACACCCCCATTGGCGGGCCATGACATTGTGTGCCCAAACACTCCCCCTGGGTGCGCCGTATGGACGCTGCCAGATCGGCCCGGATGACAGAGAGCCAAATCAACAAATACAAGGACACAAAAAAAAAAAAAAGACCATCACCATTCTATCCAGAATAAGTCCTAAACATAATAAAAACAATTTACATGAACAAAATAAATAAATAAAATTACTATTCATGCTATATCATATACAGATTGGGTTGGTATATGTATCTGTATATTTAGATGATAAATATTTACATATCTCCAATTCCTCCCATCCCCCAGAGGAAAAGCCCTCAAGAAAGGGACGGTAAGAGCCCATTCACACCTGAGCGGCAAAACGCCTGTCGCGCGACGCTCGTGCCGCTGGAGGGGAAATTTCCCATTCATGTCTATAGAGATGGTTCACATCTCTGAGACGCCGAACGCCTGTCGCCTGAAAAAAAGTCCCGGACCCTTTTTTTCAAACGACATTGGCGTTCGCCCATAGACATGAATGGGAAGATTTGTAAAAAAAAAAAAAAAAATAAATAAATAAATCGAAGCGCGGCAAGTAAAGCCGCGTATGCGGCGTTACTTGCCGCTCAGGTGTGAATGCAGCCTAACTCACTACCTCGTTCAGGCCAGGTGCACAAGTGGCATTCAAAGACACTATCCACCTGGTTTCCCTTTGTAGGAGGGACCTATTCCAGTCACCTCCTCTGCTATTGGGATGTATCCTGTCAAGGATAAGGAATTTTATCCTAGGGATTTTTCCATAAAGGGTGTCTCTGATGTGACGACCCAGAGGAAGGTCAGGGTCAGATTTCTTCATGCATAGAATATGCCTCGAGGCTCTTTTATGGAATTGTTGTTTGGTCTTGCCAATGTAGAAGGCTCCACACTGGCAAGATAATAGGTAAACCACGCCTTCAGTCTTACAATTGGCAAAATGGGTTGCTCTGAAAGGTTTCCCATTTGGTAACATTATGTTTTTGTCAGTGTTCATATATTGACAAAAATTGCATCCTCCACACCTGAAAGTGCCCATGCGTTATGCTGCTGGGCTGTTTCTGATCAGTGGAGGCTAAAGGATAGAGTGTATAATTGCACTATTAAGTAAAGTTACTCACACACATAGGGCCAGATTCACGAACAGTTAGGCTGGCGGATCGAGTGATCCGCCAGCCTAACTGTGACTTTGAGCCGGCGTTTCTGTTTTCTGTAACCAGAAAACAAGAAACGCCGGGTTGAAGTTCCGATGCGAGCAGCGTAACTGAGTTTCGCCATCGCATCGTTACTTCAACTTAAAAATGGCGCCGGGGGCGTTCCCGCCGATTTACGCTCAAAAAATATGTTAATGAGCGGAAATCGGCAATTCACGATCGAATTCCGGCGCGACGCAATGACGATACGACGTTTCCGGACGGGATACGCGGCGCATAGATATACCTACATGGGGTTGGAGTATCCTATGTTAGGTATAGGCGTCGTCATCGCGTCGGGAAAAAAAAAAAACGTCGCTTGCGTAAAACGGTCATGAATGGGAATGTGACGTCATTGACGTTCATTCACAGATTTTGGAGCATGCGCACGGGGATGTTTTGACACTCGACGCATGCGCAGTACCGTTGGCGGCGGGATCGCGCGTAGTTAGCATACTACACGCCCCGTACCCGCCCAATTTGAATTCCGCCGGCTCATTTGCGATGCGCTGCCGCAACTTTAGGAGCAAGTGCTTCGTGAATGACAGCACTTGCTCCTAAAATTTCTGCAGCGCAACGCAAATGAGAAGCGTTACTCCAGAGCAAAGATGCTCTGGACTACCTGAATCTGGCCCATAATCTTGGATTTATTTGAGAATACAAGAGTAAGGGAACTTGTTGCAAGTCTTCCCTTCAATGGGCCAGATTCAGGTAGAGTTAGGCTGGAGTATCAGTGATATATACATATATACATATACATGAGATATTATTCTCAGATTTAAGGGACAAGCTTAGTATATGTTTTTGGCTTATATTTTAGCCTTATGCAATTTTGCCCATTATGCTCTATTTAGATGGGACTGTAGTCATAACCTTTTAAGAACTAATATAATATTTTAATAGCTAATTAAATAAATAATACTACAAAATATACCTGTGGTATGAAATGGCCGTGGCCTTTATTTATAGGTGTAAATAAATTGATTATATCAAACATTTCTTAATTAAAAATTAAATAATCAATTTAAGTATATTAAATCAATTTTATTAACATATAATCATATATATATCTTATAATAATAAAATTAGCTTAGCCATTTAAGCTCAAGCTAAAACAATCATGAAATATACCATCCCCTTACAAGAAGGGATTAAAACCTCATAAAAAAGGCCACGACAGGGAGGGAGGGTGGGATGTGCTTCTCCAAATCTTCTCCAATCTTCTGCCCACTGCTGACGCATCCTCTATCTTTTTATAGGGTTAGAGGACCGTTGTTTGGGGAAACTGTCAACAAAAGCTCAACCAATCATAGGTAAGTAATTTTTTTTATTTTTTATAAATTAAACTTTAATTTTATTTTCTGGTATGACACAGTCCCATAGGTGGTGGGGGCGGGGACATTTCATGCCCCGCCCTTCACCTTCATGGGACTGTAGTCATAACCTTTTAAGAACTAATATAATATTTTAATAGATAATTAAATAAATAATACTACAAAATACCTGTGGTATGAAATGGCTGTGGCCTTTATTTATAGGTGTAAATAAATTGATTATATCAAACGATTCTTAAATCAAAATTAAATAATCAATTTAAGTATATTAAATTTTAATAACATATAATCATATATATATATCTTATAATAATAAAATTAGCTTAGCCATTTAAGCTCAAGCTAAAACAATCATGAAATATACCATCCACACGCCAGGCCCAATTTTAAGGAGCCTGGCACCCCACCAAGGCGACAGCCAATTCAACACAGGTTTGTAAATCTAAATTGAAGATGTCAAGAGCAATGTCAGATAAATGCACATTGTCTGGTCTATAAAAACCAGGCAAACCACCTTCCAAGTTCACATGTCTAAAAGACATACCATGAACCAAAGGCATGAATTTATCCAATGACCTATTAAGTCTCCTGTGAATTCTTTCTAAATACTTACGCTCACAGGGCAGAGCAACCAATCTAGTCGAGGGATAATTTCAGAAAAGACCAAAATAGTATTAGGCAAAACAGCATGTAAACATAACATATCAAGCTAAATTTGAGAAATCAACTATAACGTCTTGCGTCTTCAAAGATCATTACCATATAAGTGGAAAATGATGATCTGTGGTATGGGCCAACAAACATGTAAATGAGATAGAACAGAACGTAAATTGTTCCAAAGCATACCACATAGCCCATACCAATAAAAGTAAAATTACAATGAGGTAAACCTAAGTTATCGCCATAGACTCTCCATTCAGCTCTCTTCTGAGCCCAGAAAATATAAGAGTGTCCTATTATCCAGACGTTATATCAAAAAATTAAAAATCAAAATTGAAAATTAGGTCTAACATACGATCTATAAAAATTTGATCGCCAACCACCAATTTCACAGATTCATTAAGACCAACCATAGCTGCCATAGTGGCTGCACTGATATGAAAAAAGTGAGATGAAAACCGCAGGTGTCCCAACTGTAATGCTTTGAGGCATCTACGTAGAACGGCCTGGAACTGATATAGTCACCAGAGCACCCGTGACATGAATCAAAAATTGCCTATGAAAAACAGGTCTCACTCCCAAAAAACGTCTAAGTAAAGAGAAAACGCAATAGCGAGTGCCGGGATTAGCCCGCAAAGTAATCCACCAACCATGACCCATACGATCATTCTTACTCTACGAAGCAGAATTTGAATAGAATCAGATCTAACAAAAACATCCCGAAAGAAGAGACCAGAGTCATCAGAAACCTTACGTGGCAACAATTCCGAAAGGCCTCAAAAAAACATAAACAAAACAACAAAGAGAATAAGAGGGATTCATACGGAGAAAAACAGACATCCTTAGAAACGTCACAAAGATGACCCAAAAGGTCAACAGAAATCGGTAATCTATCATCAGCGACCAAATGTTTCCTTCTATAACCCTGCAAGGCATGCTTGACTGAGAAAAAGGACATACAGGACCTGATACCTTGCAGAGGCATAAAGAAGGAAACACCGGAAAGAGTTTTAACAATGAGAATGTGAATAAACACAAGACATTAAAAAATTTAAAAAGGACAGAACTAAACCTTCCAAAAACGGGGGTTGATCACATCCCAAATAAAGCAAGAAAGAACACCACAATTTCCACAAAGCTGTATCCGACGCCCACGTGGAGGGTGCCAAAGAACACCTAATGGCAGCAAAAACAGGATTCACCGAAGGTCCCATAAGTGTGGAGGGCATAATAGGCCAATAGGATCCGCATCCGGCACCAAATTGTCGAAATTCTTGAATCCGAGAGTGGGATAATGCATCAGCAATAAGATTATCTTTTCCAGGAATGTATTTTGCTTTAAGCCAAATATTAAGGTCTAAACATTTAAACACCAGCAATCTAAGTACAGCAAGAACAGGAAGATATTTAGACGATAAGCAATTAAGAGCAAAAACTACACCCCTATTATCCGAATAAAGTAAAATATGACGATTCCTAAAATTAACATCCCACAATTCCAAAGGCCACTAAAACAGGAAAAAAATCTCCAACAAAACAATATTAGAAGTCAAACCCACATCCTTTCAAGATTCAGTCCATGAATCAGCAGACCAATGACCATGCCAATAAGCACCATATCCACATGATCCAGCAGCATCTGTATGCAGATGAAGAGCAGAGGCCGAACAAAAAGGAGTCTACCACAAACAATTACCATTAAACGTAGCCAAAAATGTACGCCAAACTTTAAGGTCTTCTTTAATTCCAGATGTAATTCTCACAAAATGGAAAGGAGAAGAAACGAGGCAATTCATTTGTTCAAATCGGTCGGACCGACCGATTTGAACAAATCTGTCTCTTTGGATTTTGGTTTGCTCGCGTGTACACACGAGCAAACCAAAATCCCCGCCAGCAGACGGCGCGCTGACGTGTCGGTGACGTGGCGGTGACGTTGACGCCGCCACGTCACCGCACCAGGAAGTAAAACACTTCCGCGCATGCGCCGAATCCATTCGGCGCAGGTGCGAGATGACATGTCTGCTGGTAAGTGTACTAACCAGCAGACATGTCAGGCGGACGGGTTCCCACCCGATAGATTTCAAAGCATGCTTTGAAATCTGTCGGGTGGCCAAATCCGTCGGCTCGCCCGTACACACGATCGAATCTGTCTGCTGGGACGGTCTAGCAGACCGTTTCCAGCAGACAGATTTGATCGTGTGTATGTGGCCTTAGAGAAGATGCGACCCATTGGCAAAAACCTGGACACAAAAGCCAATAAACCAAGAAGAGATTGTAACACTTTCAACCTAACCTTATGTTTGGAAAGAACGAAGTCCCATAAAATCCTAATTTTAACAATCTTTTCATCAGGAAGATGGAATTCCAATGAAACCGTATCTATCTGAATACACAGAAAGTCAAAACAAGTAGGGTAAACAGATTTTTTATCGGCCAACGGAACACCAAACTCCCGACACACAATCCGAAATTCGGTAAATAAATATAAACTATCAGATGTACCAGCTTCACCAATAAACAGAAAATCATCCAGATGCAATGCAATGAGTTATTAGAACCAGCACGAAAACCAACAACCCATTCAATAAACGTTGTAAAGAGTTCAAAATAATAACAAGAAAGCGAACATCCCATCGGGAGACCCTTATCAAAGTAATATTCATTTTGAAAACAGAAACCCAAAGAGTTAAAAGCGGATGGATGAATAGGAAGTAACCGAAACACGGATTGAATATCAGCTTTAGCAAGTAAAGCAGAGGCACCAACACTCCTAATTTTTAACAAATTGTCATCAAAAGAAGAATATTGAACAGAACACAACGAGGGGTCAATATAGTTAGTCAGGTTGAAATAAGACACAAGTCCATCCAGTTCAACCATAAAAAAAACAAAAAAAAACAAAGTAAAACACAGTACATCCTCCCATACACCCAACTCCATACCCACAGTTGATCCAGAGGAAGGCAAAAAACCCCAGCAGAGCGATGATCCAATTTGCTACCGGAGGGGAAAAAATTCCTTCCTGATCCCCCGAAAGGCAATCGGATTTACCCCGGATCAACTTTACCTACAAAAAACTTAGTACTCAGTTATATTATGTGCATTTAGGAAAGAATCCAGGCCTCTCTTAAAGCAATCTACTGAGCTGGCCAGAACCACCTCTGGAGGGAGTCTGTTCCACATTTTCACAGCTCTTACTGTGAAGAAACCTTTCCGTATTTGGAGGTGAAATCTCTTTTCCTCCAGACGTAAAGTGTGCCCCCTTGTCCTCAGTGTTGACCTTAAAGTGAATAACTCAACACCAAGTTCACTATATGGACCTCTTATGTATTTGTACATGTTGATCATATCCCCCCTTATTCTCCTCTTCTCAAGAGTGAATAAATTCAGTTCCTCTAATCTTTCCTCATAGCTGAGCTCCTCCATGCCTCTTATCAGTTTGGTTGCCCTTCTCTGCACTTTCTCCAGTTCTCCGATATCCTTTTTGAGAACTGGTGCCCAAAACTGGACTGCATATTCCAGATGAGGTCTTACTAATGATTTGTACAGGGGCAAAATGATATCTCTATCTCTGGAGTCCATACCTCTCTTAATACAAGAAAGGACTTTGCTCGCTTTGGAAACCGCAGCTTGGCATTGCATGCCATTATTGAGCTTATGATCAACTAAAACACCCAGATCCTTCTCCACTACAGATCCCCCCAGTTGTACTCCCCCTAGCATGTATGATGCATGCATATTCTTAGCCCCCAAGTGCATAACTTTACATTTATCAACATTAAACCTCATCTGCCACTTAGTCGCCCAATTAGACAGAGCATTGAGGTCGGCTTGTAAATTGGAGACATCCTGCAAGGACATTATTCCACTGCATAGCTTGGTGTCATCTGCAAAAACAGAAATGTTACTTTTGATCTCAGACCCAATATCATTTATAAATATATTGAAAAGTAAGGGACCCAACACTGAACCTTGGGGTACACCGCTGATAACCTTGGACCATTCAGAGTAAGAATCATTAACCACAACTCTCTGAATTCTGTCTTTCAGCCAGTTTTCTATCCATTTACAAACTGATATATCTAATCCTGTAGACCTTACCTTACACATGAGCCATGTGTGGGGAACTGTATCGAACGCTTTTGCAAAATCCAAGTATACCACATCCACTGCTATGCCTCTGTCCAGGGTTTTACTTACCTCTTCATAAAAGGAAATCAGGTTTGTCTGACAACTTCTGTCTTTCATGAATCCATGCTGTCTGCTGCTTAAATAGTTTGTTTCCAGCAAGAACTCATCCACGTGGTCTTTTATTAAACGTTCCAGTATCTTCCCAACTATAGAAGTTAAACTAACAGGTCTATAGTTACTAGGTAAAGACTTTGTTCCCTTTTTAAATATGGGCACCACATTGGCTTTATGCCAATCCAGTGGTACTATTCCTGTCATTAATGAGTCCCTAAATATTAGATACAGTGGCTTTGAAATTTCAGAGCTCAATTCTTTTAGGATCCGTGGGTGGATGCCATCTGGTCCAGGTGCTTTATCCACCTTTATTCTGTCTAAATATTTCTGGACCATATCACTTTTGAGCCATTGTGGATTTGGGGCTGTGTCACTCCCACCCCTATATCGACGTGAGCTCCCCCATTCTCCATTGTATACACAGAGCTGAAGAAAGCATTTAATAAATTTGCCTTCTCTATGTCCTCAGTCACCCACTCTAGATTATTTTGTAAAGGGCCTACATGCTCAGAACTTGACCTTTTTTACTATTAATATATTAAAGATTTTTTTGGGGTTTGTCCTACTATCTTTTGCAATCTGTCGTTCATTTTGAATTTTTGCATCCTTGATTTCCTTTTTACATATTCTATTATATTCTTTGTAACATTTAAACGACACTAGTGTTCCTTCATTTTTATATTTTTTAAAAGCTATTTTCTTATTGTTTATAGCTCTTTTTTAACTTTGACCGTGAGCCACATAGGTTTTATCTTTAGCCTTTTAAACTTATTGCCCATGGGAATATACTTTGCAGTGAGGTTCCAAAGAGTCTTTTTGAAGAATTCCCATTTCTGTTCTGTGTTCATCGGTGCCAATATTCCCTCCAAGTCCAAGCCCTGGAGAGCAGTCCTCATGCTTTTAAAATTTGCTCTCTTGAAATTAAGTGTTTTTATCTTTCCTGTATGTATTTCTTGCTTATAGTTTACATTAAACGAAATCATGTTATGATCACTGCTACCCAGGTGTTCCTTTATCTGAACATTAGTAATGAGCTCTGCAATGGTTTGAGATTACCAGGTCCAACAGAGCATCATTCCTAGTTGGGGCCTCAATAAAACTGGACCATAAAATTTGTCCTGCAATAGGTTTTTAAATTTTTGTCCTTTAACTGTCCCAGAAATTCCATTATTCCAGTCAATTTCTGCGTAGTTAAAATCCCCCATTATTATCACAGTCCCTGCCCTTGCAGCCCTTTCCATCTGTGCAAGGAGCCGAGTCTCCACCTCCTCATTAACATTAGGTGGTCTATAACAAACTCCAATGATTAGCTTTGAACTACGCACATCTGTATGCAGTTCCACCCATAATGCTTCAACTTCATCACACTCTCCATCAACCAGGTCCTCTTTCACGCTTGCTTTGAGGTCACTTCTCACATAGAGACAGACCCCTCCACCTTTCCTTTTTACCCTGTCTTTCCGAAAGAGAGCATAGCCAGGAATATTAATAGCCCAGTCATGTGAGGATTGAAGCCAAGTTTCAGCAATACCGATTACATCATAGCTCTCCTCATGCACCAGAGCTTCCAACTCACCTGTTTTGCTTGGAAGGCTTCTGGCATTGGTGAACAAACACTTAAATGTATTGTTACATTTTCGCTGGCGTTTTTCATATGATTCATATAATTTTTAGTAGTGCAAATGGCACTATAATTTCCAATGGCTGTTTTGCAACATGGGAACTTTCTTGTCACCTGCCATAACCCCACCTCCATCTATCCCCATTCCACTCTCCATTAATGTCTGACCCCCTAACTGACCTGTGTGCCCGATGTAATTCACGTTCACCCTCCCCCTCCTCAAGTCTAGTTTAAATACTCCTCCAGCATTCCCCTAAACCTCTCCCCCAGCACAGCAGACCCCCTTCCATTCAAGTGCAAACCATCTTTAGCATATAGGTTGCACCCCAATGAAAAGTCATCCCAGTGCTCTAGAAACCCAAATCCCTCCTTCCTACACCAGGTCTTTAGCCATGCATTCAGCTCTCTAATCTCCCCCTGCCTTTCCTGTGTTGCGCATGGCACAGGCAATATTTCAGAGAATATCACCTTGGAGGTCCTTCCCTTCATCTTGCAGCCTAGTTCTTTAAATTGATTCTTAAGGAGCCTCCACCTTCCATGTATACTGTCATTGGTTCCAACATGGACCAAGACAGCTGGGTCATGCCCAGCCCCTCCCAGTAATTTATCCACCCGGTCCACCACATGCCGAACCCTGGCACCAGGGAGACAGCAAACCATTCGGTTGAGGCGATCCTGGCGACAAATTATTCTATTAGTCCTTCTGATTATAGAATCCCCTATTACCACCAACTGTCTAGGCCTACCTGCACTCCCCTCACCACTTCTACTAGATGGGTTGCTCTCCTGGCTGTTAGGGGTAGCAGTAACATCTAGGGCTGCCACCTCTGTGTTAGCCACCTCAACATCTTCACCCAACTTGGCAAATTTGTTTTGATGCACAAACACAGGATTGGCCTTCCTTGTCTGCAAGCCCCTTCCACTCCCTCTAACTACATTAACCCATCTTCCTATCTGATAATCCTGACTTGCCCCTCCACCCTCCACATTAACCCTACTGACCACCTGCTCAGCGAGCAGAGGACCCCTTTCAAGGTTGTCCTTTCTGCCCAGTGTTGCAACTTGCTCCTCCAGATCTCTAATGCGAGCTTCCAGAAGGGCAACCTGCTCACATCTGTCACAGCGGTATCCATCCTGGAGCTGTTGCACCAATTTTGTATACATGTGACACACTGTGCACTGAGCAAAACCTTCAACCCTGCTAGCACACATTTCCCAGTTACAATATAATTACTTGTAGGAAGTTTAAGATGTTACTTACAGTTTAGAAGACTCCTGTCTTAACTTCTGTTTTCAACTCCTGTTGTTTAACTCTTCCCACTTGTGTTTAAAAATCACACTTCTGTTTAGAAAATCACTTAAGCCAGCAACATCAACTGGGAGCCAGCTCGTAATGGGAGTTTGACTGAGACTTTTATACTCACCTCTTCACCTGTTTACAATTAAACACTCCCCACTGATTAGCAGAGAAAAAAGAAAAAGAAAAAACCTGTTCACCTGATCACAATTAAACACTTTCCTTAGCAGAGAGAATTAAAAACCTGTTTAAAAAGTGTCAGAGAAACAAATGACACTTGCAAGCAGAAACAGTTAAAAGAAAACTCCTGTTGTTTAACTCTTCCCACTTGTGTTTAAAAATCACACTTCTGTTTAGAAAATCACTTAAGCCAGCAACATCAACTGGGAGCCAGCTCCTTATGGGAGTTTGACTGAGACTTTTATACTCACCTCTTCACCTGTTTACAATTAAACACTCCACTGATTAGCAGAGAAAAAAAAAAAAAAAAAAAAAACTGTTCACCTGATCACAATTAAACACTTTCCTTAGCAGAGAGAAATAAAAACCTGTTTAAAAAGTGTCAGAGAAACAAATGACACTTGCAAGCAGAAACAGTTAAAAGCAAACTCCTGTTGTTTAACTCTTCCCACTTGTGTTTAAAAATCACACTTCTGTTTAGAAAATCACTTAAGCCAGCAACATCAACTGGGAGCCAGCATATCATTCAAAGAAAATCGAAACGGGAATAAGAGATGGTGTATCAATCTAAAAGAGTTTGGTTGTTTCTTAGGAATAATACCAAGCGGAGAAACCCGAAAATTAACAAAAGGAGGAGTAGAAAAAGGACCTTCAATTCTACCAGCTCGCAATTCTTTATTCAATTTCTCATGAACAACAGCCAAATTAGAAGAAACAGAAGGCAAATTAGGAAAGACACGACAACCGATTCCAGAAAAAGAAGGTTATCGAAAATCAAACAAGAAACCATCACGCAGGACGATTGCCCTCTGACATTCTGGATACATGTGAAGCCAAGGTAGCATGTTTAGAATGTTCACCAGCGTTGTGGCTTTTAACAAAAAGCTCCTTCGAAGCAGCAGAAGCATTCTTAAAACAATGAGAAGCAGGGTGAGAACCAGCGCAATGACTACACTCATGTTTGTATTTACAGCTGTTAGGCCACTTACACATGCCATCATTGAAATTAAAATACACACACCTCTCCTATACATATTACTGGCATTGGAAACATTAACTTTAACCAACGGTTTCTGAGGTAATAAAAGATTGCCAAAATGGCAAAACCGCGGTTTTGCCACATTGTACTACTTTGTGTTTTCACACGATTGCCGCTGCCTTCTAGTTTTCTTATATTTTTTTGGTTTAGCGCAGTTTTCTGTTTTTTCTAATAAAAGATTGAGCCACAGACCTATATCTTTTGAACCCCACTTCAAAGATTTGTGCACAGACAACTTCTGGCGAAATGCTTCCTCATTATAAAACCATGAAAAACGTTGAAAATTTGTATACTTCCAAAATAATTTTGATATGTTGGAATAAGCCAGAACACAAATCAGGGCGCTGTTCACCCAGCACGCTAGCATAAATGCAAAATGCCTACAGCCAGTTGTTAAAAGAGCGTGGCGGCAATTTTCGTTTTTTATCATCTTTACGATCACCATCCTTCTTAACCACCTTAAGCGCATGGTTGGATGGAAGCAAAGTCAGAATTTAAACTTAGTCTCCTTTCCAAAAAAATTCTTTCACTGCACTAGATAAATGAAACCCCAGAGGACACAAATCGCATGTCAAAACTTCCCTTAAGCAAGATTCTGGGACCAAAGGAGGAATCAAAACATCATGAGCAGCAGGAATAACAGGTAGAGGTAGAGACAGGGCTAATATGAGCCTCAGACAAAGGATCCAGCCACACAGAAGCAGGAGTTGACTGTGGTTGATTAACAGAATTAAAACAATTAGCAAACATGGACATAAATTTTGAAAAAAAAAAGAAAGTCATTCCCTGACTGGAGAAGAATTATGAAACTCACCAGCAGGAGCTGAAACCAACTCAGTCGAGGCATTCGCAGACCCTGCTGGCAGCGGATTTGGAGAAACGACAAAATCAGGAGATGCATGGTCATGATCAGGTGCCATGGTAACGGGATCCGTCAACAAAGAAGGAGCTGTATCAATAAACTGGAAGCATTTAATTGATGATCAGAAAAGCCATGCATCAAAACATTAGAAGGTATTACAATACCTTTAGATTTACAAAGACCCTTCCTCCCAGACATCTGTTTACTACCAGTCGCCATGACAATAGGATTGGCTGGCTGTGATGGACCTACAAAATTCATCTGAGGCATTCCAGCTGAAGTAACAGCACTAGAAGGGGTTAAAAAAGAGGCAGAACAATTAGCAACCCTAATTAAATCATTATTACAATTATCAATAAAATTTAAATGAAATAACTTGTCTTACTTATTTCCCCTAGAGACCTGACCAGGCGGGGATTCGAACCTGAGAGGACGCTTAAGCTGACTCTGTGTTGATCTGCCTTGATGTACTGTGCACACGCCAGCGATTCCAGCCGAAGTAGAAGGCCGAACGACATCGCGGATGAAGGAAGGGCCAGAAGCCAATTACACAGGCGAAGATGACTACATCTGACGGCGGGAGACAGAGGAACCGCCACTCACTGCACCGGAGGAGAGTCCACTATAGGACAACGGAGGTCCAGGGGGAGAAAGTATATCGGGGGGATAACAGGGTGAGAAAGGGAGGAAGAAGGACATGGCACCGCAGGGCCGGAAAAAACAGGTCCACGACCAGCAGAAGAGTGAGACGGAGAAAACAGGGAAGAAGAGCCAGAAAGAGAGAGGCACTACCGCATCCAGCTATCACCATCCTCAGCTGCGGCCCGTACCCTCATCTGGCAAAGCAACTGCTCCATGACAGGTAAGTGCAGATGTGCTTCTCCAAATCTTCTCCAATCTTCTGCCCACTGCTGACACATCCTCTATCTTTTTATAGGGTTAGAGGACCGTTGTTTGGGGCAACTGTCAACAAAAGCTCAACCAATCATAGGTAAGTAATTTTATTTATTTTTATTAATTAAACTTTAATTTTATTTTCTGGTATGACACAGTCCCATAGGTGGTGGGGACGGGGACATTTCATGCCCTGCCCTTCACCTTCATTCCGATGGGAGTGGATATGATTGTCAGCTTGATTGCTTTCACTTGAGTTGGACCCTCTTTGGATTTCTGCCTATGACCCGATCCTGTGACAGCGAGCCATATTCTTGTTGCTTCTCAATTACATCTTGAGCCACACACATTCTTGGACACATGGAATACTTTTATTTTTAAGTAAGCCCCCCCCCCTTTCCTTTTTTTTTCCTTGTTGTGTGTATTTGAAATGATCTGTATTAATGTAAATTGTGTATTTATCTTTTAGATATCTTTGATCTTATTGTCTATAAATCCCCTGAAGAAGGGAGAATTTTCCGAAACAGCTGTTGGGTGTGACTCTAAGCAGCCTTATGTTTCCTGTTCAATTACGTATTTGAATGATTTGTATTCATGATGTACATATTTTTGATATAATTGGTATACTATGTATAATTAATAAAATTTGCTACTTTTTATACAGTTGTTACTTCGTTTATGGTCACTTGTAAAGTCCCACCCTTTGGGGGATATTTTGTTTTTTCCTGTTTGTAAACGGGAGGGCAGAGCTGGAGGAGCCCGAGATGTCATGATTGACAGGTTGCTATAGCAACGGGGCAGGGACTTCTGCCGACGTCACCATTGCTATGGCAACCTGTCGGGAAGAAAGAAATCTCAGTGGTTTCAGTGCGCAGGTGTGAGATTGGAACCTGCCTCTTGGATAGTCCGCTGAACGAAAATCCCGGAAATGAAGACAGGAGGATTTCAGATGCCCACAGCCAACATGGCACCTGCCTGCTTCCGCAATCTGGTTATTAATAAACTTTTTTACAGAAACTAAAACCACAACACATATAACATGTCCTCAATGGAACTCCGCTTTAACTTGGATTACAGTAGAAGACACAAGCCTCATTCCTCTATGTTTTGATCACTCTCTATTGTTTGCTAAAAAACTGTAGTCTCACAAAATGAGCAGGGTCCTGTGGTGCACAGTAGGGGCAGCCCTAGCAAGCTTTTTTGGCAGTATGCAGTTACCCGAAGAATTGCCTAAACCCAGTGGTCCATGAACACAAATCATGTGTCCTGGACTGCACTCTAAGATTTACAGATTTACAGCTAAATCAAAATTCCTATTTCTCTCCCAAATATAGGCACTGAAGAATACAATATTAAAATATTTACTAAGGGGTGGTGTTGCTTTGACATTTGTTTCACAAATAAAATAGGAAATATCAAAAAAATAAATAAACAGAAATAGAAGAAAAACAAAAAAAAAAATAGGTATTTAGTCAGTTACATAGTAGTGTTGTGGAAATTTAATGAAGATGTATTTAATATGTATTGTCATAGTGGCACCCATTGTTGGTTTTCCTGCAGCCCGCTCTAATGAGCTGATTGGGATAGACTGAGACTTGTTGAGATACACTTCCTGATTTGGAGAAGGGTGTTTGTGGAGTGGGGGTGTCGGCCAGCAAAAGGGCCCCTGTGTCATGCACAGATATTCGCCTGTGCGATGCGTCCACTCTGCAAACGCATTGTCAGTTTGGCTGGTGTGCGCTCCTGTCATCTCTTGGTACCTGATCAACACTGTTTTGTGATGTAAGCATACACCTGTAGATAAGCTCCCTTCATCAGCAACTGGGTTCATTGGTTATTGAATTATTACTGTATCTTTATTGTATTATGCTGTTGTTGTATTATCTTGTAGTATTGTCCCATCCATATATGGGCATTTGCTGTGTCGAGCCCACATGCTGTGACATCACTTCCTATGGTCACATGCTGTGATCTCCTCCAATCAGCTGTGGTCTGTGAAGTCTTTTGTGCTAATAAATAGACTCTGTGTGGGTGTCGCCAGGCAGTCTGGTGAGGATGCTGAGATAAAAACAAGCTGATAGTGTCTGATTGTATTAATGGAAGGGGATGAATGGTGAGTGAAACTTTTAGCTTAAAGACAGATTATTTCACTAAGACGAAATGTGTTACTTTTAGAGACACGATATCTGTCTGTGTGCTCTGCCTACAGCAAAATTTCTATGACAAATGGCAGGCCAAAGGTAGGGCAGTTCATAGCCATCCCTTGCATCAGATGGGGGGATTTGGATGTACGTTCTGATGCATTGGGAGGGCTATGCTTTGAAAAAGAACAACGTTTTCGTCTTTTTGAAATAATGCTTGAAGTTTGATTGTGTGTGGCTGTTGTGTGCACATGTGAGTATCTGTTGTGTGAGAGATGTTGTGGGCGTGTGTGTGTCTGTGGATTTGATCGTATGTGTATGTGTGATTTTGTCATGGACTGGAAGTTTGATTGTATGTCTGTTGTATGAGTTGTGTGTGTGTGTAGACTGTCTCTGGAATGTTTGTGTGGGGAGGCTGTGTGCTGTATGAGTGATTGAACAGATTGAAGTTGTGTAAGAAACTGATTGAGAAATGGAGACTGTGTGTGATTGAATTGTTTGGCTGATGGAGGACACATGTGCCCATGGTTTACAATGAAGCTGTTTGGAAAAGTTACTTTTGTGTGATGTATTGAACAGTTTGTGCAGCCAGGCATGGCTTTTAAAATGGCTGCTATGTGATCAGATGGGGGAGGGGCGATTGTTTGGTGTGCCACGAGGCTCGGGGGAGGGGCGACTAGTGTTGGATCTCTGTGTGTTTCTTGAGTTTACAATTTTTAGAGCAAAGTTATGTGTAATATGTTCATGATCTATGTGAGGAATAGAAATGGATAAATTGTGATTTTTACCTTTGTATGGGACCAAGACACATGTCCCCCATAAGTGTAAAAGTATTTTAAGAAAATAGTTTTTTTAAGGTTCTAAATGATGTAACACCAGGCCGTGTACACACGACCGGTTTCCTCGGCAGAATTCAACAAGAAACTCGATGGGAGATGTATTCTGGCGAGGAAACCGGTCGTGTGTACACTTTTCGCCGAGAAAACCATCAAGGAACTCGTCGAGCCAAAAAGAGAGCATGTTCTCTATTTCCTCGATAGGCAATGGGGAAATTTGGCTCGACAAGTTTTTTGACTGCCGAACAAGGAACTCGACGGGGAAAACTATGTGTTTCCCCCGACGAGTTTCTCGGTCGTGTGTAAGCCGCCTTATTGTGTATATTTCTCAAATGGCTTGTTATGGAAGCTGATGCTACGGTGTGTACATGAAATTGAGAAAGGAATGTCTTTGTTTTTTAATGTTGCGCATGTAACTAACATTTTTTTGAATGTGCCAGTTTAGTTGACAAAAGGTCTGATTTGAAGTAGCCTGAAGATTGGTTGTTCTTAAAATGTTTTTAAGTGTTCATTTTTGATGTCCCATGTTTCTCAGTCTTTGTGGAAAAAGATTCTAGGGAGGTCTGTGCAGATTTTGACAGGAACAACTGCATTTGGCGGGCCATCTTGTTGTCTGCCATGCTGCCATGGTCGTCGGCGGCCATTTTGGGAGGCACAGTTCTTGTTGGCATTTACAGTTTGGCCTGAGGGTTGTCCCAGAGTGGTGAGAAACTGTTTTGGTTAATGTTAAATTTGCTGGTTTAACCACTTGCTTACTGGGCACATATACCCCCTCCTGCCCAGGTGAAAATTCAGCTTCCGGCACTGCGTCATTTTAACTGACAATTGCACGGTCATGCGACGTGGCTCCCAAACAAAATTGACGTCCTTTTTTCCCCACAAGTAGAGCTTTCTTTTGGTGATATTTGATTGCCTGTGCGTTTTTTCTTTTTTCTTTTTTTTTCTATAAACAAAAAAGAGCGACAATTTTGAAAAAAAATACAATATTTTTTACTTGTTGCTATAATAAATATCCCAATTTAAAAAAAAAAATAATAATTTTTTCTCTGGTTTGCGCAAAAGTTATAGCGCTTACAAAATAGGGGACAGAATTATTATTTTTTATTATTTATTTTTTTTACTAGAAATGGCGGCGATCTGCGATTTTTATTGGGACTGCGACGTTATGGCAGACACATTGGACACTTTTGACACATTTTTGGCGCCAGTCACATTTATACTGCGATCAGTGCTATAAATATGCACTAATTACTATATAAATGTGACTGGCATTGAAGGGGTTAACAATAGGGGGTGAGGGACGGGTTAAATGTATTCCCTACATAGTGTTCTAACTGTGGGGGGAGGGGGGGTGACTGGGGGGGTGACCGATCTGTGTCCCTATGTACAAGGAACACAGATCGGTCTCCTCCTCTCCAGAGACAGGACGCTGTCTCTGTGTAAAACGGCAATGAGAGATGATCTATATGAGATCATCTCTCATTCGCTGCACAGATCGCATCACAAACGGCCACTCTGATTGGCCGTTCGCTGCGATCTGTGATTGGCTGTGTCCAAGGGACACGGCCAACACAGAGCTTCCCCGCTGCACACTCTAGCACGCGCTGGGAACGCCCAAAGGGGCGGCCGTCTTTTGACGACGGGTTGGATATTCAGACCCGCACTGTAGCCGTCATTCGTCTATAGCGTGGGTCTGAAGTGGTTAAATTGTTTTTCTTAACCACTTAAGCCCAGGACCAAAATGCAGCTAAAGAACCAGGCCCCTTTTTGCAAATTTGCACCACAATTTGCGTCACTTTAACTGACAATTGCGCGGTTGTGCGACGTGGCTCCTCCCAAACAAAATTGGTGTCCTTTTTTTCCCACAAATAGAGCTTTCTTTTGGTGGTATTTGATCACCTCTGCTGTTTTTATTTTTTTTTTGCTATAAACAAAAATAGAGCGACAATTTTGAAAAAAATGCAGTATTTTTTAAATTTTGCTATAATAAATATCCCCCAAAAATGTACATTGTGCCCATAAATTGCAGCCACTGTGCCCCATTTATCCACATCTCTTGTGGGGTGCCTAGAGCCACTCCTTTTGTGGCAGACAACATCTGTTTGATTGGGGGGAGGATATGTGCTAGGTGGGTTTTGGGAGGGGAGAAGAAATGTGCTGGGGGTGGATTTAATATCCAAGCCCCTTTGTAGCACAAGTCCTAAAGTGCCCCCTAATGCCATACACACACGATCACTTTATGTGATGGAAAAAAACAACGTTTTTAAAAACGTCAATTTAAATGACCGTGTGTGGGGGAAAACGTTGTTTTATGTATTGTGAAAAACGACCAAAAAAAATTGAAGCATGCTTCAATTTTTTGTGTAGTTTTTCAAAACGCCGTTTTTTCACAAAATATCACCGTGTGTAGCAAAAAATAAATGTACAAGTGTTGTGATGGTGGCGCTGCTAAATGTGTCTAGTGAGTGAGACGTGAATATTTCAAACAAAACTAGTTTGTGGGTAAAACCAAGTGTTGGGTAACCTGTGAAGAGGAGAATCCCAAGTGCCGCTCTGAGTATAAGCGTATAAGGTTACCTCGTTAATGATCTGGATTCTCTAGGTATCCTGGTTGTGTGGGTGCCAAGTGGACTACCACCACTAGGTGGTGTCTACTAGTGTGTATAAAGTAGTTTAAAAAAACTGGTGCGAACACCCGGAAAAAACTAAATTACCAAAAAAACACAGGTGGGTCAGGACTCTGTGCAGATGAGTGAAGGGGAACCCTGCAGTGGAAGTGATCAAGCTGTGCCTTGTGAGCCGGGTAAAAAGATCCTAATTGCCCAAGGACGTGGGCCTAACTGGCCAACTTTGTAAAATGACAGCAAACTAAAAAGCAAAACAATCAATAGCATGAGTGTACCAAACTAAAGTGGTATAAAGACCACACGTGTTGTGCAACATATATACCTTATAGTTGGCAAGTGTATCCTGCAATCATGTCAGGATACTGTGCAGGCTACTGCATATGGTAGTAAAGAACTTTAAACAGAGGTGTGTGCCAAGACACAGAGTGGCATGCGTATTATGACAATAAAAAATGCATTGCAAACTGAAATAGAAATTAATAAAAAATGTCTATGAGTGACTTGGTGCGGTTTTTTTCTACTGGGATGCTGCTTCGTGACTTCAGTGCTCCCCCTCCTGGGACCCCACTCACCAGATGTTGGCACCCTCCATATCGCAAATTCACTGGTGCCATCCTGCTGCAGAAAAACACCTACTCCACCTGCCTGGTTTACAAGCCATCTTCATCACCGCCGCCGGCTTTATCATCTCATAGCGGTGAAAGACAGCTCTACAGTGCAGTGTCCAGCAGCCGAAGGACCACAAGTGATGACCACTTCTAAAAGAATATGTACAAAGCCAGATTTTAACTCGTAAAATGTGAGTTGCCTGTACTCCTTTATTTATTAAAATTGTTTTTAAAAACATCTACACTTAGAGGCGCCTCTTCCCTTGTTTTTTACCCTCCAGGGGCTATAGGCAGATGGTGGTGGTACCTTGAATGCACCTGCTCCACGGCTCCCTCTATCCACGTTGCACCCGCTGTCAGCTGTAGGAATGGCCCTCCAGCTGTTTGTAGTAGGGAACTTCCGGTGTCACTCAGGAAGACAAAAAGCGAAGTATCCACATAGTGTGATAGGTTTCCAAAACACTGGGTGTACTTATTAAAAAAAAACTTTGTTTAAAACGACATTTTTCAACCCGCGCATGCCCAGAAGCTAGTTATGAAGCGACCTTTAATGGAAAAGAGTGGTGAACGTAACCTCGCTTTGCTAGAGCATTGTGAAAAAATGATGGTGTGTAGGCAACATCGTCTTTGAAAATTGAAGTTTCAAAAACTTTGTTTTTTACTTCACAGAAACATCTTTTTTTTCCATCGCATAAAGTGATCGTGTGTACGCGGCATAACACACAGTGGCATCACTAGGGTTGGTGTAACCTGGTGCAGCAAAATGTGGTGTCGCCCCCTGCACTTAGCAGGCTAGTGCGTCAGTGTGGCTCTCCCCCTTAACTTGCTACAATGGATAGAGCAGGGGTGGGATTTTAGCTGGGGTGGGGAACAGAACTAGATTGGGATTGGGGGAATGGATGGAGCCAGAATGGGATCAGGGGATGGATAGGCATGGGATCGGGGAGAATGGATGGAGCTGGGATGGTATGGGGGAATGGATGGAGCTGAGATTGGATCGGGGGATGGATGGAGCCGTAACAGGATTGGGGTGGGGTGGATGCAGCTGGGATAGTATGGGGGAATGGATAGAGTCGGGATGGGATCGGGGTGGGATGGATGGAGCCGAGAGTGGGATGGGGGTGGATGGAGCTGGGATGGGATGGAATGGAGCTGGGATTGAATCAGGGGATGGATGAAGCTGGAATGGGATTGGGGTTAGGTGGATGGAGCTTGGATTGGATGGGGGGTGGATGGAGCTGGGATTGTATTGGGTGGGGTGGATGGAGCTGGGTTGAGATGCGGGTGAATGGAGCCAGGATGGGGGGTGGATGGAGCTGGGATGATATGGGGGATGGAAGAAAGCTGGGATGGATGGCATGGGGGTATGGATGGAGCTGGGATTGGATCAGGGGGATGGATGGATCTGGGGTGGGGTAGGGGTTAGGCGGATGGAGACGGGATTGGATGGGGGTGGATGGAGCCAGGATGGGGGGTGGATGGAGCCAGGATGGGGAGTTAATGGAGCTGGGATGGTATGTGGGTGGATGGAGCTGGGATGGTATGGGGGGTAGATGGAGCTGGGATGAGGAATGGATGGAGCTGGGATGGTATGGGGGGATAGATGGAGCTGGGATGGTATGGAGATGGGATGGTATGGGGGAGGGGATGGGGGGGGGTGGATGAAGCCAGGATGGGGAGTGGATGGAGTTGGGATGGTATGTGGGTGGATGGAGCTGGGATGGGGAATGGATGGAGCTGGGATGGTATGGGGGGGATGGATGGAGCTGGGATGGATGGAGCTGGGATGGCATGGGGGAAGGGATGGAGATGGGATGGTATGTGGAAGGGATGGGGGGTGGATGAAGGCAGGATGGGGAGTGGATGGAGCTGGGATTGTATGTGGGTGGATGGAGCTGGGATGGGGGGATGGATGGAGCTGGGATGGTATGGGGGGGTGGATGGAGCTGGAATGGCATGGGGGAAGGGTTGGAGATGGGATGGGATGGGGGAAGGGATGGGGGGTGGATGAAGCCAGGATGGGGAGTGGATGGTATGTGGGTGGATGGAGCTGGGATGGGGGGGGGGTTGATGGAGCTGGGATGGTGGTGGGGGGGTTGATGGAGCTGGGATGGTATGGGGGGATGGATGGAGCTGGGATGGTATGGGGGAAGGGATGGGGAGTGGATGAAGCCAGGATGGGGAGTGGATGGTATGTGGGTGGATGGAGCTGGGATGGGGGGGGGGGGGGGGGGTATGGAGCTGGGTGGATGGGGGGGTTGAGGAGCTGGGATGGTATGGGGATGGATTGAGCTGGGATGGTATGGGGGAAGGATGTGGGGATGGATGGAGTGGGAGTGGGATGGAGCTATGGATGGGGTGGATATATGATGGAGCTGGGATGGGGGGGATGGATTGAGCTGGGATGGTATGGGGGAAGGGATGGATGGAGTTGGGATGGTATGGGTTGGATAGATGGAGCTGGGATGGGGGGATGGATTGAGCTGGGATGGTATGGGGGAAGGGGATGGATGGAGTTGGGAGTATGGGTGGGATAGATGGAGCTGGGATTAGATCGGGCGGATGGATATCCTCTCTGCCAAATCACTTCACATGAACTATTTGCTTTGTCTTCTCCCCCCTCCTGTGTAAGACTTACTTTTAGATTGCTTAAACCAGCGCTCGCCATTCATTACAGGTGGTGTGCCTTCTTCCCGAAGTTCCCGCCTCCTCCTCTGACCTCTGTGCACAGGAAAACATTACAGCATAGAAGGAGGAGGGGCGGGTTCAGTTCGCTCCGCTCCGCAGTGCACGGTACTGCACTGTGTGTGTGTCAGGAGGCAGCTGGTGAGAGATTCCGGGCCATCTGCAATGCACAGTGGAGAGGAGGCGAGTGCAGTGCAGCGGCGTGCGGGAACGAAGACAAGTCGCACAAGCCACAGGCATTGCGGGACTGGATCATATTGCAAGATGGTCCTGGCGAAACATTGAAGTTGCGGTATGGGCAAATTAGGCGGCCACCGAGGCCCTTGAGAGGGCGAGGCCTAAGGCGACCGCCTAATTTGCCTAATTAGAGAGCCGCCTCTGCTTATATGTCAGTATTACCTTGTATATCCATGTATGTTGTGGCCGTTCAGGTGCTTATCTAATAGTTTCTTAAAACTATCGCTGAGACCATCGCCTGTGGAAGGGAATTCCACATCCTTGCCGCTTTTACAGTAAAGAACTCTCTACGTAGTTTAAGGTTAAACCTCTTTTCTTCTAATTTTAAAGAGTGGCCACTTGTCTTGTTAAAGTCCCTTCCACAAAAAAGTGTTATCCCTACTGTGGGGTCACCAGTATGGTATTTGTAAATTGAAATAATTTCCCCTCTCAAGCATCTCTTCTCCAGAGAAAATAAGTTCAGTGCTAGCAACCTTTCCTCATAACTAATATCCTCCAGAGCCTTTATTAGCTTTGTTTCACTTCATTGTACTCTCTCCATTTCCAGTATATCCTTCCTGATGACTGGTGCTAGAACCAGGGCTGTATATTTTGGCCTAGGCGACAATGCCCAGGCCTAGGGCGGCACTTTCCGGGGGGCAGCACCCCCCCATGCACAAAAACATTCACCCCGACCCGTCCTCCGAGTTCCGGCTCCCGCGGCCTCCTCCCGGGTCACATATAGCCTCTGAGGTGCCTGACCAGTGCAGATGTTATCTGCAGCCTTGCGTTGCGCTGGGGTCTGGGAGCCTGGATGTGTCTTCTTCAGACATCCCGCCCACTGCTTCATCTGGTTCCATCACTCGCCTGGAGCGGCATTTTCTTTTTCTATTGCTTGTAATCCCTTATCTAAGCATGCATCCTGGCTGGCCAGGAAAGGGGGTCATTGAGCATGCACTGCCTCCCCAAACCATGAAAGGCCACATGCTCTCAACATGAGGAGGGTACCTTGCCAGAATGTGGAATACTGCTTCCCTTCATGAAAATGGGTAAGGGGGTACAAATTTTTTTGTTAAATTAAAAAAATAAAAAACACACCAAAAGTTCCCACAACATAAATAACATCATATCTAGCAATGTAGATTAATTTCAATAATGATGAATGATGATTTCTATGACCCATTAAAAAAATAAAAAACACTTATCCAAAACAATTCTCAACTGGCAACGACAGCTTGCTGTGAATGACAGCTCTGCACCCACAGCTGAATGTATACTTTCTCCTGGCATTAGTGTGTATATTTACTTGTTTACTTTTTTATTTGAATGAGGAACCAAAGGGCTATTATGAAACGTTCTCATTCACTTAAGGTCCAGTATCTGGGGGACCTTATGCACTTCCATATTACTGCTCTGTAGGTGCATTTTGGAAACAAGGGTCTGGGTCTTTTTCCACGCTTTTCCCACAGGTACAGCAGCCCATTTAAATTAACAGGCTGATGTACCCACACAAACATGGCTCGCAACAACCGCATTAGTGTGAAACTAGGCTAAGTAAGAATTGCAACACATGCATTTTAGAAGCATTTACACTTTAAAAAACTGTGAAAAATACACATTTGCTGGATGCATGATAAAGCAGAAAACCCCAAAACACAATTAATTGTAACTGTTGTTCTCACAGTGATTAATCACTACTCTTATGCATTCTGTTTAGTAAATAAGGCCCACCATGGCAAAGACCTGGAATAAGTATGAAGATAAGGACTTCCACATGCTTTCTAATCTGGGTCAGTGACACAGGAAGTATTAAAGGCCAATTAGTAAGCATGGAAGCCAGTTATCTATAAATAGAGAGAAGTATAAACAGAAATGCAAGCCTGACAATTCACTTTAAATCATAAGTCCACCAAAAACGTTTTATTTATTTGTGCTTGGATAGAGTGGGAGGGATTGGAATTCCCAATTGCCTAATTTTTACTGCTATTTGCGGCTCTGTTAATTGGAAGTTCCCCTCACTTACTGTCACTTTAAAAAATGTTTAAAGTGGAGCTCCACCCTCTTTTTTAACTTTATTGCATCCCCTTTCATTACTGCCCCCCTTAAATCGAATGGCATGTCATTTTTAGTCATTTAAAAAAACTCACTGTGCTATGCAGATGAGTTTATTTTTCTCAGCCGCGGCTGCAGCCGTCAATCACAGCCGCTATGCCTCCTGGGACATGACCCCTCTCTCCTCTCCTCTCTCTGTGTATTATGAGCTGCCTGGCTGGGTGTGTTTTCGGCGGGGATGCTGTAACACGGTTCACGCCCCCTGGGCAGGCTCATGTGATGATAGTGGATAGACAGCCAATGTGATTTGTGTTCAGCCAATCACACGAGCCGGTCTAATGGGGCAGGACCGTAGCCAGGCAGCTCAGACAGCAGTGATGCCGCCCTACGTGTTGCAGCAGGGGGGCTACAAATAGAAGAAATCACCTTGCTATATTCCTCTATACAGGCGCTGATCGCTTGCCAAGAGGTAAAAGGTAGGAGAATCAAAGCATTCAGCGCCTGTATAGAGGAATATAGAAAGCTAATTTCCTCTATATGCACCCTGATTCTCCTCCCCCACCACACTCTCAGCCCACCACAGTGTTCTCTCCCCCACCACACTCTCTCATAGGGCAGGAATCCCGCAAATCAAGGCCCCCCCACCGCGATTCGTGGCAATATACCCACCCACCCGCAATTACCGTGGTAAATACAGTGGTCCCGCGAACCCCCCCTTCAAAAACTCAGGCTCAACAACTTCGATCCGAACCCCCCGCTCAACAACTTCCTCTGAAACCCCCCCACTCAACAACTCCGATCTGCGGAAACCCTGCCGCTCAACAACTTTGATCCAAACCCCCGCTCAACAACTCCTGTGCGCTGTGATCTGTGCGGTGTGATCGGTGCGGTGTGATCAGGGCAGTGTGAACGGTGCGGTGTGATGTGATCGGTGCGGTGTGATTGGTGCGCTTTGATCGGTGCGGTGTGATCGGTGCGGTGTGATCGGTGTGCTTTGATCGGTGCGGTGTGATCGGTGCGGTGTGATCGGTGCGCTGTGATCATGCTTTGGGCTCGGTGCGGTGTGATCGGTGCGCTGTGATGGTGCGCTGTGATTGGTGCACTGTGATCGGTGCGCTGTGATCGGTGCGCTTTGAACGGTGCGCTTTTGAACGGTGCGGTGTGATCGGTTGCGGTGTGCTGTGATCGGTGCGCTTTGATCGGTGTGCTGTGATCGGGTGCGCTGTGATCGGTGTGATCTGTGCGGTGTGATCGGTGCGGTGTGATCGGTGTGATCGGTGCGCTGTGTTCGGTGCGCTGTGATCGGTGCGCTGTGATCGGTGTGATCTGTGCGCTGTGATCGGTGCGCTGTGATCGGTGCGCTGTGATCGGTGCGCTGTGATCGGTGTGATCTGTGCGCTTGTGATCGGTGCGCTGTGATCGGTGCGCTGTGTGATTGGTGTGATCGGTGCGGGTGTGATCTGTGCGGTGTGATCTGTGCGGTGTGATCTGTGCGCTGGTGAACGGTGCGCTGTGATGTGATTGGTGTGATCTGTGCAGTGTGATCTGTGCTGTGTGATCGGTGTGCTGTGATCGGCGCGTGTGATCGGTGCGCTGTGATCGGATGCGCTGTGATTGGTGTGATCTGTGTGGTGTGATCGGTGCGGTTGTGATCGGTTGCGCTGTGATTGGTGTGCTGTGTTTGGTGTGATCTGTGCGGTGTGATGTGCGTGTGCGCTGTGATCGGTGCGCTGTGATTGGTGTGATCTGTGCGGTGTGATTGGTGCAGTGTGATCGGTGTGATCTGTGCGCTGTGATCGGTGCGCTGTGATCGGTGCGGTGTGATCGGTGCGGTTTGTGATCTGTGCGGTGTGATCGGTGCGCTGTGAGATTGGGGTGTGCTGTGATCGGTGCGGTGTGTGATCTGTGCGCTTGTGATCGGTGCGCTGTGATCCGTGCGCTGTGATCGGTGTGCTGTGCGGTGCAAATATATCTAGATAACAAATGATTTCGTATATTTCCTAGTTCCTGGAAGGAGGAGGGGGGAGGAGAGATTGCATAGATAAGGGGGGTCAACTTCCTCTGACACTCCCGTTGCTATGGAAACCTGACCTGAAACCTATTACATCGCTTGTGCAGCACTGAGCATGTGCGAGATCAGCAAGGCTGAAATCCAGGAAGTCATACAGTCTGGCTTCATGGATTCCCCACACTTAAAGATGGCCCCGGTCAATCCTGTTTTATAAAGTATCTAAATGCTGTAAACAACCTAACAAAACGGACCTTAGTTTACGGACTAACTTTGCTAGAATACATTAAGCTTGTGTATTACAGGGGTATTTATATTTAAAAAGTGAAATTGTGGCCGGAATTCCGCTTTAATGAAGTCAAGAAAAATCTCCAACAGCAACATGTACAAATATATTTGTATTTGTGCTCTTCTCTTTCAATAATTGCCTTGTGCATAGTCCTACAGCAGAGATGTTTAGACTAACCAGTATCTACACTGTTATTCTCAGTTGGTCATATTATATTTGGTGTTGTTGCTAAATAGGTAAGTAGTTGCTAATTAGGCATATAGTAACAAACATTTCAACTTGTGTACTACACACACTTCTTTCATGTTGATTATAGTACTATAAACGACAATATAATTAATGGTATAATACCTTAATAGTGGCAGACAGCACAGCATCCAGAAAATACCATCGTTGGTGTCATGGGTATTTAAAAAAAAATCATTCCTCCTATGCTGTATACTATACAATACAGGTCAGTAAAATAAAAGTTTGAGATATTAGTACATATGTAGTATAAAATTAAATGTTACAATCTCAGGCTTAAGAAATATGGCTCAGTTAATTCACCACAAGCCTGCACACTTCTAAAAGTTATTCGTCCATGAAATTAAAGTATGCATTTAGAAAGTACTCAATCTAAAACTGACAGATATTAATTGAAGAAATAATTGTCCATTTGTTAAAAGCCTAAATTCCTTTCTATGAAACAAAACTAAATTACCTCTTTTTATCATGTCGTATTTTTAATAGCATGCCTTTGTACTTTTCAAATGGATTTAAATCACTAAATATATGTATTTTTCTGTAAGTTCCAAATAATGTATAGTTTGCAGATAGATAAACAACCATAAAGTGGTTGTAGACCCTATAAAAAAAAAAAAACTGCAAGACAAATGCATAATGAGCTAGTATGCATAGCATACTAGCTCATTATGAATTAATTACCTTACATTGAGGCCCCCGCAGCGGCGACATCTCTCCCGAGGGTTACTTCCGATATCGCATCTCTAGTGCTACGATTGGCTAGAGCCGCAATGATGTCACTCCCACGCATTTGCGCGGGAGCCGCCGGTAATGGCAAAATGATTGAAGCAACGGCACATGCGTGGCATTGCTTCAGTTTGCTCTAGTGCGCATGTGCTGATGACATCGGCGTATGCAGGTGACAGGGGATTACTCCTTAACCATGTAGGCTTATGAGATATCCTGGGGAGCTACAGGTAAGCCTTATTATAGGCTTACCTGTAGCAAAAAGTGATTGTAAAGTGTTTACAACTACTTTAACCCACTCTGCAAACTATAGAGTATGGGATAAATGGGCATGCTCCCTCTCTCTCCTTTCTTACAATGCTTCACCATTCTGTCTATATTTAAAATGCAATAAAATCCAATCACTAATATCTCTATGGAAATAAATATACAGTATGTTATTTTCTTGACACTTTTTTTTCCCTTTTCAGTAGAACTTTTATTTTGATCAAGAATTCCAGCAATATAAGTGTTTTATTAGCATAATATTTCAAGCTCTAAAACAATGTATTGCAACTAATATATACACTACTGGACATTACTTCAATAGAACTTAGATTTATATGGCTTATATTATGTATGTACTATTCAAAAGTCACTTGCAACTTCAGTCATTAATCTAAACAGTATTAATGACACAATGCAAGCTGTGTACTTTTTTTTCCTATACTTCTACTGATGTAGAAATATATCAAAAGAAAATGTTATTTTTCTTCCTTTACTGCATTCTCAAATTATTCAAAATGAATTTTAACCTGTGTCTGCAATGTACAGTCTGTTCACTGATTTTCAGGACCAACAGAATGACCGATGATGCCATGTAGCAATGTATAGGTCTGTGTATAAATATTAGTTTGTTTGATTTTTTTTTTCTATTTTAATAATAGATTTTCTTTTTATCATAAATCTTTAATGAAGAAACCAAAACCTAACCAGTGAGATTGGTTAACTCTTTTAATGCTGATCGTGGCATCCTTGCCTTTTAACCAAAGAAAAAGTACATAACAGCTGGTGTTATAACATTCTAAACATCACATACACACACAATAAACATGTCTACATTATAGAATAAGTAAGAGAGGGCAGTAACTTAATGCAGGACAATGTCATTTGTTGGCCAGGAGGACCAGACTTCCCATATTGAACCAGAATGCAAGCATGTGTTTGAAAGAGTGGTGGACTTTGACCAGAGCAATCACCTCCAAAGGATTGGGGCTTCCTGGCCTTTCCAGTGTTTGGCTATCATGAGCCTGGTGGCGACCAGGGTATGCATAACAATTTGGCGGAATGACATAGCCAAAGCTGGGCTAGGGGAAGTTATTACACCCATTACTTCTGAGATTTTTGTAAAGATTTTATTCCAAAAACAATTCTACAGAACCAGAAGATGTGGAGAAGGTTGCCATTATGTCCACATCTTCGCTCGATAGATCTGAGCCAGATGGCAGGGGGTAAAGTACCAGTGGACCAAGATCTTCTGCGTCAACTCACAGTGCTGGATACAATGCAGGGCTGAGACTGCCGTAAAGGCCTTAATCCATTGGGAGGTAGTGAATAAGGCTTGTGGGATTTCTTCCTATAGCAAAAAGGGCTCAGATTTAAGGAATACTAGTTTTATGTGTAAAACATGACAGATGCATGAATGAATGAATGAATGAATGAATGAATGAATGAATGAAAACTTGTATAGCGCGGCACATGCGAACTGAATCGCCTCTGGGCGCTTGTTGTTCCTGTCTCCTTTGATATCAAAAGAGAAAAGTCTTGACCTTTTTCCTAAATGCTAGGTGGTTCTCCTCCAACCGAATGCTGGTTGGTAAAGCGTTCCATAGTCTGGGACCGTGGATCGCGAATCTTCTTTCTCCTTTGGACTTGAAGTTGGCTTTCGGAACCTGGAGCAGGTTCTGATTCGTGGATCGCAAAACGCGATTGGGGTTATGCGCTTTTATTAATTCGCATAGATAGAGGGGGGCATTCCCATGGACACATCTATGCGTAAGACAGAGAGCTTTAAAAGCAATTCTGTCTTTAACTGGCAGCCAATGAAGGGCTCTCAGTGAAGGCGAGATAGATTCCCAGGGTTTTTTCCCTGTCACAAGTCTGGCGGCCGTATTCTGAACGACTTGCAGACGAGCGATTTGGTACTTGGGGAGTCCGAGGTAAAGGGCATTTGCATAATCCAGCCTGGAGTTTACAATTGCTCCCACCACGACCGATAGATCTTCTTTAGGGATGAACGGAGTGAGTCTGCGTAGTAGGCGCAGTAGATGGTGAGATCCGCTGACTACTGACCCTATTTGTGCGTCCATTGTCATAAAGGAGTCAAAAATGACCCCTAGGCTTTTGACTTTGGCGCTGGGGGTGATGAGCTTGCCCAAAATAGGCGGGGGGGTCCACGCTGTTGAAAGTTGATTCCTACGCTTGGCGTGAAACAGGAGAAGTTCTGTTTTCGCTCCATTGAGTTTAAGATAACTCTTTGTCATCCAGTCCTCTATCAAAGAGAGACATGTCTCTAGATTGAGGTGGTGATCCTGTCTATTGCAGATGCGGAAATACAGTTGCGTATCATCTGCATATGAGTGGTAAAGCAGTTTTTGGCTGCTGATAATCTCAAAAAGAGGACGAAGATATATGTTAAACAGCACTGGTGACAGAGGCGATCCTTGAGGGACTCCGCATGTTACTGTGCGTTTCTCAGACGTAAAAGGTCCTAACTTCACTGTGATCGGTTTTCCAGAAAAGAGGAGAACCAAGATAAATCGCCTTCTGCGACTCTGGCTACTTCAGCAAGCCGAGTCAGTAACAGTTTGTGGTCTACAGTGTCGAAAGCGGCACTTAGGTCCAACAGAACTAGAAGACAAGATTCTCCTTCGTCTGCGGCCTTGAGAACATCGTCCCATACTTTCAGCAATGCTGTTTCCGTCCCCTGTCCGGGACGGAAGCCTGATTGCAATGGGTCAAGTAGCTTGTAGGTATCTAGATGCTGTTGCAGCTGTTGTACCACTACTTTTTCCATTATCTTTGAGAGTACGTTGAGGCTTGTTATGGGACGGCGGTGGAGTGGGTCCTTGGGGTCCAGGGAGGGTTTCTTAAGGATGGGTTGGATTATACCCTCTTTCAACTGTGAGGGCACTATGCCCTCCAAGAAAGACTGGTTGATAAGCTGCGTGATGGGAGGAGCCAGGATATAGGTGCATTCCTTCAGCAGTTTTGTGGGGATAATGTCATTTGGCGCTGTGCCATTACGCAAAGCGCCAATGACATTCTTGGTGGTCTCAATGGAGATGGGTCCCAGGGTAAACTTACCTGATATAGGAGAATTACTATGGGTGCTGTGTGAGAGGCTGCAGGGGGGGCTGAGGGGGGATTGTTTTGCTGAATGCTTTCACGGATTGCCTTGATTTTATCAATGAAGTAATCCGATAGTTCATTGCAAAATTCTTGTGTGTCCGAACTGGGGGCTTCAATGCATCCTGTTTTCATGGTCTGGGTGACCATCTTGAAGAGTTTGCGGGGGCGGTTTAGGGCACCGTTGATAGCCTCCGAAAAATACTTTTTCTTGGCTTGGAAAATTCCTTTGTGGTATTTTCTTGTAGTCACCTTGTAGATGGATAGGTTTAGCTCTGACGAACATCTTTTCCAGGCAGATTCTGCCCTTCTGCGTTCTTGCTTCAGTAACGACAGCTGGTTGTTAAACCAGCTGCGGTTGTTTTTCCGAATGCAGGTTCTTCGTTTCGGCGCTACCAAGTCGGCTGACTGTAGCATGGCCGAGTTTATGGCTTCCAATGTTTCAACGGCCGTTTGATGCGGCTGAGTTGTTTCTATTTTTTTCCTCAAAGTAGTTTTGAAGAGTTCCGAGTGGAGCTTCTTCTGACATCTAGTCCAGTGTGTTATCACTGGATTTGATGTTTTTGTTGCGGGGGGGATGGTGGAAATACTGAATATAATTGCATGGTGGTCTGTCCATGGCAACTTTTCATTTTCCAAAATTTTTATTTCCAGAGCTTGTCTGAAAATAAGATCCAGTGTGTGACCTGAAGCATGTGAGGGCCCACATACTAGTTGCTGTAATCCTAATCCTTCCAGGTGATCAATACAGGCGTCGGCAATGGGGTCTTGTGAGGAGTTGGCCCAGAGATTGAAATCCCCGAGCAGCAAAAGATGTTTGCTGTTGAGGGTGTAAGTGGAGAAGAAATCCGTCCATAATGATAGCAGCTGCGATTTTGGGCGGGCGGCCTATAGCAGAGCAGAATGTGGACGGTCTCCTTTGAATTTGCTTGCAGTTGCAGAGTAAGGGTTTCCATGAATGGAAGAGGGTTTTGGCGGACTGGTTTGGTGATCATAAGATGAGTCTTGTAGATCACCGCCAGGCCGCCTCCTCTTTGCCCTATTCTGTTTTCCGTTATGATACGGTAATTTTCTGGCACTAGTTCTCCTAGAATGGTGTTACAGTCGGCTGTGAGCCAGCTCTCTGTAATAAAGAGACAGTCTAGATCATTTTGTTGAATGAAGTCGCGGATTTCTAGTCGGTGTTTTACTGCCGATCTTGTGTTAATCAAAGCACATGATATGTGCTTGAGCTGGGGTAAATAGCTGAAATGTCTGGCCGTCGATCTATGATCGATTCTCAATAGTCGCTCAGTTCTTAGGGCCTTTTTGGCGATGGCTGGCAGTATTGCGGCGCATTGCCTCAAACTCCAAATGGTTTCGGCAGAATATTGCCGACATGCCATGATCGCCAATACATCGGGGGGGGGGGTGGAGATTTTGGGGCAGCGGGGAGAGGAATTGGCTAATTCCTCTCTCCTGGCTTGGTCCAGAGGAAGGCAAAAAACCCTGGCGGCGCTCGGCCAATATGCTCCGGTAGGGAAAAAATTCCTTCCTGACCCCTGTAAGAGGCGATCGGGTAACCCCTGGATCAAGCTTCTGTACGTTGGGGAGAAGGGGGGGCTGGGGCTGAGAGGGTGACCCTGTTGCTGGTCTGGTGGGATGGCTGCCTGCTCAGGCAGTGGGATGAGGGCTGACTGATAGGGTGCTTCTCTAAGAACTGGGGGCTGAGAGGGTGAAAGCAGGGCCGAGTGACTGTCCTTCTGGGGTAAGGGGGGTTCCCTGGAAGCTGGATGAGGACAGCAGAGGCGTGGGGAGCGGCGCGCCGTTAGGCCGCAAGTGAAGCCGCGGTCTTTCCTAGACCGCGGCCCCGCGATTCAGGGCGGCCTGGCGCGGTGCTCTAAAAAAGCCCCAGAGCGGCGGAAATTTTCCTCGGGGAGGTGGCGGGGGGGGGGGGGCCACTGAAGAAGATGGAGGTGTGGGGGTGCAGGGGGTCCAAGAAAGGAGAAATGGAGATCCGTATTGCTGCGGCTTTATCCTGAAAAGGACGGCCGTCAGCAGCTTTGTTGGAGGGCTCTTATCTGCGGAGAGCCAGGGAGCTGAGCTGGAGGAGAGGAGAGATCAGAACGGGGCACAGGATATTCCAGGGCTGGAAACTGGAGTATGGACTGGGCTAGCAGGGCTGGGAGGGACTCTGCCTGTCTGCCTCCTACGCCTGCCTGGAGCTAAAGCACACACGCTCCTACTCCTAGGAGACGTGCGCCGTTGGAGCTCCTGTAGCTAATCCACCTGCCTCACTGACTCACTCATGCAGACAAGTAGAAGTGCAATAGTTTGGAAAGACACACCACAGGAGGCGGATACGCCTTTAGAAGATGCTATACTTTCATGTGAAGTGGTATACATCAGTGAGTAGGAGGGTACAAAGGTCAGGGGCAGGGGACAGAGAATGCTCAAGTACTACCCAGGGCATGGGGTTCAACTGCGAAAACCAGTGCTCGAGTTGATCCAGGCAGGCTGTCCAATCATAGTCAATATAATCTATAAGACCCATCCCTTCCACACTTCTGTATTTGATAAGAAGGGAATGAGGGCATCTACCCCTTTGCCCTGCCATATAAATTGTTTACAAAAAAAGGGAAAAAGGTGCGCTACCAAAAACTTAGGCAAAAACTTGCTTATAAATATTCAGACAATACCAAATAATACATAAATCAAATGTCCTTGGGTGTATTCCAACTAAAATGTGCTAAATATTGCACAAATAAACCAATGTGCTGGCTCAAAGAATGATCTCAATCCTCCATGGGATGGCTGGATGGATGCAGCTGGAATATAGGCAAACAATCCCCACATGTATTTGAAAATGCATGGCCGCTTACCAGATCCGTTGGACCCCTAATGGGATCAAAAGGGCTCAGAAATCATGACGTCTTGGCCGGATCACAGTGGTAACTCAAGGGCTTTTCCTCTGTTGGAATCCAGGGACAGGTCTACTGTTACCTTCCCACGGCTGATCCAGGGTACAGCAGCCTCACCAAGATGTGTGGAGAACTTGTGGGTTTAAGAGGAAACAAAGTACTTCATGGTGCAGTATTTTCGTTAAAAGGGTTACTCTTTATTCCACTCAAAAGAACAAGGAACTGACATCCGAAAAACGGCACAATTGTAAAGATACAAGATTTAACTTGGAAGCGTGTGCAGGTCAAAAAACAGCTACGGCTCAGGCCGATCAGCTGGGAACGTGGTGAGGATACTCGCTGAGGTCTTTTTTCCGCACCTTTTTCCCTCTTTTTTGTACACTCGTTTTAAGCCCAATATTAGGCTTTTTGTATTTAGGTGCAATCTGCAATCTGCTCTATCTTTAATAACCTGCTGGATCGTCCAGCAGACTTCCCCATTGAGATGGAACGATTACACCGTGCTCTGAGACCCCCTCCTCGGGACTCTGAACAACCAAGGAAGTCAATGTGGAGAGATAGGAGCTGGCAATTAGCCGACAGCTGAGCGGCAAGCTCAGAGAAAGAAGGGCTGAGCCCAGCCCTGACAAAAATATAGAAAATATGTTGTATAAACGTGACAGAGACAGCTAATGGCCAATTTAGAAAAAGCAAAATGGACATCAAACATTATTCCACTCCCTGTACTTTACCACGTCAACCTTACTTCACATACAGTAGTAAAAATACGAAAGAAACTTGGACAGCCGCACTCCAAAAATGTTCCTTTAATTAAAATAGATCACAAAATGAACATGCCACAGCAAAAATTCGGACAAAAGCTAATGTTTCGCACTGTAGCTTCAGTGCTTAGTCATAGCTAGTACTAGCTATGACTAAGCACTGAAGCTACAGTGCGAAATGTTAGCTTTTGTCCCAATTTTTGCTGTGGCATGTTCATTTTGTAAACAATTTTAATTAAAGGAACATTTTTGGAGTGCGGATGTCCAAGTTTCTTTCGTATTTTTGCATTGCTATTGCATTGCCAGCAGAACATGTGTCTCCTATCTTCAAGAGTACATACATCTGAACGCTATCTAATAAACATATGATTAGACCACTAGACTTACTCATCAGCCCCTTTTCTTTGATCCTTACCTCTAAACCAGGATCAGCGAGCAATGGCAAGATGCAAGCTACACTCTGTATATGCCAGACACCATTTAAGGGCCACTATCTACCACTGTCCCCTTACAGCAGTCCTTTAGGACATTAGCTGACATTCCAGATACTCCCCACTAGGTGGAATAGGGCGCCACTGCCTACCTCCCCCTCTGGTATCCTCCTCTACACACAGTTTTTGGGCTCCAACACCTTGATACTTTCTAGCCCTGTCTCTGTAACCCCTTTTGAATCTATTACTTTAAGTTTCACTCCCTCTTACACCTTCCCCCTATCCCTAACCCCCTTTCCCTTTTCTCTTTTCCTTCGAACCCCCAAAGCATCACCTCTACTCCCTAGGACCGCTCTCTCTTTCAACCATTTGCTTGATACATACAAGACACCCCCAAATACTACAAAGGCAGCTATATTGAAATCAAGTAGAGAAAAGAGAAACTGCCGCTCCAGGTGAGTGCACTCAGTGATCAGTGTGCTTTTTAGAAGCGTGGGTGCAGGCAATGCATAAAACGAAGACTGGATAAAAGACTGGACAGCCACACTTCCACGAAATTCTTAAAAAAGTTGCCTTTAATGGTAAAAAATTGAAACAGCACTACAGGTCACAGCAGACAGTGGGGTGGATAGCTGAAGAGTTTCGCACTGGGGTATCAGCGCTTAATCATAGCTATTTCATGGAAGTGCGGCTGTCCAGTCTTTTATATTGAAATCAATATCTCCAGATACAACTGCAGTGACTTATCAACCAATCCTTCAGGGAGGGCATAATGCCCTCCCAGCTGAAGGAGGGCTTCATTCAACCCATCTTGAAGAAAGCCACCCTGGATCCTAAGGATCCACTCAACTGGCGCCCCATAACAGGCCTAAATGTTCTCTCCAAGGTAATGGAGAAAGTACAGCAGCTGCAACAGCATCTAGATACCCACAACTTACTCGACCCATTTCAATCAGGATTCCGTCCCGGACACGGGACAGAATCAGCATTGCTTAAGATATGGGACGACGTTCTCGAGGCCGCAGACGAAGGAGAATCTTCTCTTCTGGTTCTGCTGGACCTAAGCGCAGCCTTTGATACAGTTGATCACAAGCTGTTATTGACTCGGCTGGCTAAAATAGCCAAAGTCGCAGAAAGCGATCTATCTTGGTTCTCCTCTTTTTTGGAAAACGATCGCAAATAGTGAAGCTAGGACCCTTCACTTCTGAACAACGCACATTATCGTGCGGGGTCCCTCAAGGATCTCCACTGTCGCCGATGTTATTCAACATGTATGTGCGTCCTCTTTTTGAAATCATCAGCAGCCAAAAACTGCTATATCACTCTTACGCAGACGACACGCAACTGTACTTCCGCATTTGCAATAAAAAGGATCACCACCTCAACCTAGAGACATGCCTCTCTTTGATAGAGGACTGGATGACAAAGAGTTATCTCAAACTCAACGGAGCGAAAACAGAACTTCTTCTGTTTCACGCCAAGCGTAGGAATCAATCGACAACAACCTGGATCCCCCCGCCCATTCTGGGCAAAATCATCACCCCTAGCGCCAAAGTCAAAAGTCTTGGGGTCATCTTTGACTCCGACATGACAATGAACGCACAAATAGGGGCAGTAGTCAGCGGATCTCACTATCTGCTGCGCCTACTACGCAGACTCACGCCTTTTATTCCCAAGAAAGACATAGCGGTCGTGGTGGGAGCGATTGTAAACTCCAGACTGGACTATGCAAATGCCCTTTACCTCGGACTCCCCAAGTACCAAATCGCTCGTCTTCAAGTCGTTCAAAATACGGCCGCCAGACCTGTGACTGGGAAAAAACCCTGGGAATCAATCTCACCTTCGTTGAGATCCCTTCACTGGCTACCAGTCAAAGACAGAATCACCTTTAAAGCTCTCTGTCTAACGCATAGATGTATCCATGGGAATGCTCCCCATTATCTATGCGAAAAATTAAAAGTTTACAATCCCAATCGTATTCTACGATCCACCAATCAAAATCGGCTTCAGATACCGAAAGCCAGATACAAGTCCAAAGGAGACAGGAGATTCGCTGTCCAAGGTCCCAGACTATGGAACGCCTTACCAGCCAGCATTCGACTGGAGGAGAACTACTTAGTCTTCAGGAGAAAGATTAAGACTCATCTCTTTTGATCTCAAAGGAGACAGGAACAACAAGCGCCCAGAGGCGATTTACTTCGCATGTGCTGCGCTATACAAGTTCTTCATTCATTCACACAATTAGCACAAAACACTATGCAAAAAGAGCTCATAATAAAAAAAAAAATTGTTCTTGAAATGGGTCTCACTTAATGTAAAAGGCTTAAAGAGGAAGTAAACTCTGACGGGTTTACTTCCTCTTATGCTGCGTGTAAACCCTGCAAATGAAAAGCATAATATGCATCACATACTAGCCCATTATAAGAGACTTACCTGCAAACAAAGCTTGCACCGTCCTCTGTGCACGGGGTGTCCATCTTCGCCCATCATCTTTATGGGGCCACGGACACAGGCTCTGTGACTGGCTGAAGCCGTGTGACATCACCCCTGTGCATGCGTGGGAGCCGTCAGTCACGACACACGCTGGGGAAAAAACAGCATGGAGGTCAGTTTCTTCACAGCGCATGTGCCGATGACAACATTGGCGCACTACAAGTGAAATATCTCTTTAACGGTGCACGTTTAGGAGATAGTTCCACTATCTCTAGGTAATCCTTATTATAGGCTTACCTATAGATAAAAGACAATAAGGTTTACAACCACTTTAAATCAGAAAAAAGATCACAGGTCCTATCCACACTTACTAAACACAAGGCTCACTTCCTCCTCTTTCAAGAAACACATTTCCGATTGGACGCCATACCCAAACTAACCAACCATGTCTACCGAACGGCATTACATGCCACAAACCCAGGTTCTAAGACCAAAGGGGTGTCCATTCTCATCTCCAAACACGCTGACTTCCATCTATCAGACTCTCTCGTGGACCCAGATGGTAGCTATATCTTTATCAAAAGGTATATTTGGATCTAAACCAATCACACTTGCAAATGTGTACTGCTCTAATGAACACCAAGTATCCTTTTTTAGGAAAACGTATGATCTTTTGTCCTCATTCCATGAAGGCGTGGTCTTGTTAGGAGGGGACTTCAACGTGAAACTAAACCCTGTCATTAATACCAAGTCCTCACGTACAACCACACTCTCATACCGAGCACTCCTCCAGATCAAATTACAACTAAAAGGCCTATCACTGCATGACACCTGGGGTACCATGTTCCCAACTGACAAAGACTACACTTTCTACTCACTCCCACAACACAAATACTCTAGAATAGATTATTTTTTTCTCACCCAAACAGGCCCCGATAGAGCCAATGTTCTTATCCGACCACCACCCCATCACGGTAACCCTTACATTTACAGAATTGACACATACAAATCTTGGTGGTTAAATCCTTCCTTACTAAAAGACTCAGAAACAATAGCGCAGATAAACCCCCGAATTCAACTATACTTCACAGAGAACTCTGCCCAAGATATTATACCCGTCACGCTATTGGAATCTCACAAGTGTGTCATTAAGGAGGAACTTATATCCCTAGCAACAAAAGCAAAAAAGAAGCAGCAGGAATGGATCAAATCATTGGTCAACAAAATGAAACGCTTAAAAATCTCCCATAAACAATCGTCCTCACAAGCTACACTGCTAGATGAATTAGGGAAACACACTAGGAGACACTATTTTCTCAAAGAGTGTTCTACGAACACAGCAACAAGAGCGGGAGGCTACTGGCGCACACGGTACAGACAGCTAAATCTTTGTCTACGATCATATGTGAGACAACCAAGGCACGCTTTTCTCCAAAAATTAAGATATAGCCAAACAATTTGAAACTTTCTACTCCAAGCTTTATAACCTAATGTCTGGTAACCCAGCCCCAAATACCTTAGATTCCCATACTTCCAAAATCAAGGACTTCCTAGCCCAATATTGCCCCAAAACAGTCACCACTCAGCATGATTTGGAAAGCCCTCTCTCTGCGGAGGAAATAAAAAGAAAAAAAAAATGAAAGTAGGTAAAAGTCCCGGAACCGATGGCCTCACGCTTCAATATTACAAATGCTTCCTGGATGTTTTATCATTCAAGATGCTATTGACAATTTAATGCTCTTGCTAACCCCCTAAATTCCAGAGAAGAATGCTAGAAGCCCATATAGCTGTCATTCCAAAAGATGGTAAGGATCCGGAAAGAGTTTCCAAGTACAGACCCATTTCACGGTTCAATGTGGACATAAAACCATACACCAAGATGTTAGCCAACAGATTACTCCCTCTCATACCCAATCTTATCTCCTCTGATCAAGTAGGCTTCATCCCGGGCAGAGAGGCAAGAGACAACACAATATGTGCATTAAACCTTCATCACTGGCTTACTTTGTCTGAAACTCAGGCTTTCTTCCTCTCCCTTAATGCGGAGAAGGTGTTTGACAGAGTGGCCTGGGATTACATGCCAGAGGTACTAAAAGGAATTAGACTCCTACCTCGCATGTATGCATTTATTAACCACTTTAATACCAGGCACTTATGCACCTTCCTACCCAAGCCAATTTTCAATAGTCATAGCAAGTAGCACACCTGTACCAGTGCTTGAAAGGACTTTTGTGGACCTGTTAGGTAGCGATTTGTGTCACTAAATTCTGTCCCTGCTGGAAATGCCAACCTCTCCCTACACTGACAAAAAGTATATGAATGAATGTATTACACACCTATGTACTGCAGAGCAAGTAGCACACCTATACCAGTGCTTGAAAGGATTTTTGTGGACCTGTTAGGTAGCGATTTGTGTCGCTAAACTCTGTCCCTGCTGGAAATGCCAACCTCTCCCTACACTGACAAAAAGTACATGAATGTATTACACAGCTATGTACTGCACAGCAAATAGCACACTTATACCGGTCCTTAAAAGGACTTTTGTGGACCTTTTAGATTGAATACAGCCTGTCCCTGCTCCAAGCAGCACCCTCTCCCTACACTGACAAAAAGCAGAATGTAAGATGGCCGCCAGTTCAGGTCTATTTATAAGGTAGGGGGTATGTCCATGTGCTGAAATGTCTCAATTGACTGTCCTGCACCACCTGATGGATGTGTCATAGGTCAAATTTCTTACACATGTAACATTGCGGAACATCGCTAGAAACGACCGCCTGGTGAACCGGCAGGCCATCTCTACACCTGAAGTTATTCATAAATATGATCCCTATGCAGTCCACTCCTGTGCTCTGTTTATGTGGACATTTTTCTTGTAGTAGCTTACCTTATGTTACCTTTGTCAAGTTTATATTTTCTGTAACCTTGTCTTCTTTGAAATACAAAATAAAAATACAATTATAAAGAAATATTAATAATATTTCTTCTAAAAAGGAAGACAGATCCAAATCATTAGCTCCTAAAAAGGACAACCATAATGTGACCGGAGTCACTTTGGCCAGGGGGCTTGGGGGCTCGTCACTTTGGTCAGGGGACTCGGGGGCTCTGATCTGTACTAATCATACTCATTGTACAACCACACTGGAATGTTGTATGTAGGGGATCAGGGGGATGAAAGGTGGGCTCAGACAGTCCAGTAAAAAAAAAAATGTTTTATTTCACCAAAACGTTAAAAACAAAACATAAGAAATTACAGGCTTGGCTTGCAATAACAGGCTTTGGAAACCCTACGCAGTGGAAGTCCCATAGAACAAAACGCGTAGGGTTTCTTTGCTTGCTACAGCTCTACATATTGCGCCCAATTTTTATCTTATGTGATCACTTTTTATATTTGTACACATTGGATGGTGTTTGTACTTTTACTCTTTTTGATTAAATCTTTTGCCATTTTTGACCTACGCTATGTGGAGGCTTCTCTTTTTTCTTATGTTTCCCATCACTTTTTCCACTCATTGTGTGTTACACTGTATTACATAATTATTTTAAAAGCCGTGCAGGGAGTGAGGCTGCCTATGACACTCCCCCGTCAGGTTAAGCTGTCAAGCTGCCCCTCTGGGATCTCAAATATCAGTGGCAGGAGTTGGTAGGTGGAGCTGGGTGTGTGGCTGCCTCCTCCACTCCTCCCACAGACTCCTTCACTATGGCTGATCCCGTAGCTGAAGGAGATAAAGGCGAGGACTCAGCAGCCCCGCCCGGGTCTTCATCTGCACCCAGGAATGATTCTGTAAGTTACTGCACAGCACAGTATCACAGCACAGTCTTGACCTGTCCTATGTCACCCCAAGCTGCCCTAAGCTGCCTTATGCCACTCAAGCTGCCCCATGCCACCCCAAGCTACTATATGCCACCCCAAGCTGCCCAAATCTGCCCTATGCCACCCAAGCTGCCCTATACCACCCCAAGCAGCCCCATGCCACCCCTAGCTATCCCATGCCACCTCAAGCTGCCCTATGCCACACCAATCTGACCTATGCCACCCCAAGATGCCCCATGCCACTCTAACCTGCCCTATGCCACTCCAACCTGCCCTATGCCAACCCAAGCTGCCCCATGCCACCCCAAGCTGCCCTATGAAACCCCAACCTTTCCTATGCCACTCCAAACTGCCCTATTCCACCCCAACTTGCCCTATGCCACTTCAACCTGCCCCTTACCACCTCAAGCTGCCCCATGCAACCCCAAGCTGCCCCGTGCCACCCAACCTGTCCTATGCCACCCCAACCTGTCCTATGCCACCCCAACCTGCCCTATGTCACCACAGTCTGCCCTATGCCACCTTAATCTGCCACTATGCCACCACAGTCTGCCCTATGCCACCCTAAACTGCTCTATGACACCGTAATCTGCCACTATACCACCTTAACCTGCCCTATAACACCCCAACCTGCCTTATACCACCCTAATCTGCCACTATACCACCCCAACCTGCCCTATACCACCCTATACTGTGATTTACAGGGGCCGTTTAGGGGTGCACCCCATGACCATGCACTGCCTGCAGGGCGCTGGGCAGGATAGGGGGTGACACTATGTTTTGCCGCACCAGGTGACACCAACCCTAGTGACGCCACTGGAAGGATTTGATATTTTATTATATGTTTGAATTTAGAATGTTCAACTCAGAAGTTACTACTTTAGCACATTTTCACTTTAATTGGACCTCTGTCTATTTGGTTTTTGGTACCGTTTTGTCGTATCACATGAGTTTTGATCGGTGATCACAATACTTTTTTCATTTTTGCACTCTAATGTTACGGTGACATTTTATGAGTCCATGATAGGTTTTGATTTTATATACATATGTTATAATTAGTGGCATTATTATTGTCCATATAAGAAGTACATATTTTGTTTATTATTTATATCACACATACACACACACACATATATATATATATATATATATATATATATATATATATATATGAATGATATTGTCGCATACTATGGTGTGCTCTCTAATGGGTCTTTTGGGGTGTAGCTGTATTCCATTTTTCTATTGTGTCTGGGATATGCATGTCTATTTGCTGTCAGGAGGGATGGGGGAAATCCTCTAACAGTTCTTCCTGCTGATTGGACAGTCTACTGATGAGAAGTTTGTGCCTGTGTTCAAATAAACAGTTCATATTCAGCAGCCAAAATTAGTACTGTCTAGTTCTTGGTTGTAAGTGGATGTTTTGTTACACATAACATCCAGGAACACATGTACAGATGGTTTTGTGTTTGGCAATGAGAAAATCTACCCTTAGGATCTGCGGGATTATAGAGGGGCTATGCATTTTCTTTTAGGGGTCTCAGAGCTTAAAGTGGACCTGGAATATTTGCTAAGGAAGGAACAGCATCTGGAAAGAGCATACAGGAAACTGCTAGAAGACGTTCAGCAGCATGCCAGAGAATCGGCAATGGAAACTGCAGAGATTACTGTCCCCAAAGCTAAAGTTCTGACAACAGGGCAGAGCCCTGCTAACCCCTGCCCAGCACGATAACATCTTCTGGGTTCTACGGACAGGAGATTGTGAACCTCTATCCCCAGACACCAGTTCCAGAGACTGGGAATTTAATAAACTTCTCTGCTGAGGAAGGACAACCTAGTGAGCCTCCAGCAGAACAGCTGGCATACAGGTCAAACATCACTAAGCTCTGCCCAGCACCAACAGCAGCATCTGTGGAGTTATCAGAAACTTCTCCAGCTAAAGCGCTGACAACTGCACAGAGGGTCCAAGACCTCTGCCCTACACATTCAGCAGTTCCAGAGGCCCAGGGTGAGAAGTTGGTGGTATTTCCTCCCCAGCAAGTATTTGTGCATCTGGGAGAAAGTACCAGAGTCATGTCATGCCAGCAACCAGATGTAAGGGAGATGAAACACCCAGCTTCCCTTCCCAGCAGCAAATGGCTCCCCAGAATGATGCTATCAACCCAACAGAAGGGCTGGCAACAGAGAAGAGTTCTGCTGGCTTCTGCCCCAACTAACAAAAGATGGAATTCCTGTGGTAGTGGATGAGACTTTGGTCTCCACTGACCCAACCCCAGAAAAAGGTCCGGCATTGGGACAGAAGGATGTCAGCCTTGCTCTGCAAAGACTGGAGGATGTTCATCTAGTAACAGTGAAGGTGACTTCAGTCTCCACCTGTATATCCCAGGGATGCTGGGCAGTCGGCCCAGATCCTGTAACAGGCACTCCGTGCACCTGTTGAAAATGGTATGGTACGTAACTCCGCGCTAGTAGGAAATGATTTTAAAGCAGCTGACACGGCTGATTGATAGAAGCAAAAACGAAATATTGTAAATAAAGTGTCGCGCTAAACAAATATGGGCACTACATACATTCACGTATAAATACAACCCATAATAAGCAATATATAGATATACAATGTCCAGACCGTAAGGTAAAACCAAAAGTCCACTGAAGTTACTTGCAAAGAAATATAGTTCCAAATGTTGAATTAATAACAGCACCGGATCTATTCAATGCGACTCCTTGTACAAAAGTGAAAGGGACCCACCACCAGTGATGATGCAGGCTTACCAGAAAAATCAGACTCAAACAAACATACGTTTCATGAGTCAGACAGGCTTGTAAACAAAAGGATATCCTGTAGTCTCTCCAGCAACAGAGGGTCAGCAGCTAGTATTCAGACTGGTACAAATATCATAAATAGCTTGTAGATGTAAGACTGGTTCTTGGCAGTATTCTCAGTCACAGATAGGGAAGAGGAGACAGAGGAAACAACATAGTGTAATACTGTAGCTAAACAAAAGATTTTTAATAAGCAAATGCACTTACAAGTGAAGCAGTACACAGCGCATATAGTTTAAAACATGGCGGCAGTGGAGTCCTCCCGACACGTTTTGTGTTAATACACTTCGTCCAAGGGTGACTTACCACTGCAGCCCACTCTCTTAAATAGATAAAAAGACCCTAAATGGGAGCCAAGCACACCTGTGTCACAAAAAACGCCATGGTTTGGTTCATGCACTCACTTCCGGTTAGGAACCATCATGGAGCCGAGCCGGAAGTGAGTGCATGAACCAAGCCATGGCGTTTTTTGCGACACAGGTGTGCTTGGCTTCAATTTAGGGTCTTTTTACCTATTTAAGAGAGTGGGCTGCAGTGGTAAGTCACCCTTGGATGAAGTGTATAAACACGAAACGCGTCGGGAAGACTCCATTGCCGCCATGTTTTAAACTATATGCGCTGTGTACTGCTTCACTTCTAAGTGCATTTGCTTATTAACAATCTTTTGATTAGCTACAGTATTACACTATGTTGTTTCCTCTGTCTCCTCTTCCCTATCTGTGACTGAGAATACTGCCAAGAACCAGTCTTACATCTACAAGCCATTTATGATATCTGTAGCAGTCTGGCTACTAGCTGCTGATCCTCTGTTGCTGGAGAGACTACAGGATATCCTTTTGTTTACAAGTCTGTCTGACTCATGAAACGTATGTTTGTTTGAGTCTGATTTTTCTGGTAAGCCTGCATCATCACTGGTGGTGGGTCCCTTTCACTTTTGTACAAGGAGTCGCATTGAATAGATCCAGTGCTGTTATTAATTCAACATTTGGAACTATATTTCTTTGCAAGTAACTTCAGTGGACTTTTGGTTTTACCTTACGGTCTGGACATTTCACACTGGGTGTATGATTATGCTTATGTAAATTGTATATCCGTTCACCAGTGCTGTTACAGATCCCCAACATCCTGAGGGAGTGAGCCCAGTAACCCTGTCTTCTCTCTAGCGGATGAAAGGACTCCTGGGAGAAGGGCCAGTCTGCACTTCTCAGCAGCGGCTATATTGGCAAGTACTGTGCCTGTTATATGCTATCTTGTTAGAGAGGCAGTTTGAACATGTTTGCTCTGGTTGATGTATTTCATAGAGTGGCCTAATACATGCATAAGGTGATATGATGTAGAGAACAATCCTACTATTGATGGGGGTCCCTTACTGTAATCACTTGTATAGAGGTGTATTGGAATATTGACCTTGAAGCATATTATATTTTTAAACGCTAAGGGTCGCACGTCCATCCTTAGTAGTCAACACCTATGCGATCCTGTTGCTACCTGGGGCCAATCCTGGGTTGTCACATTGGCGCATTGAAGTCCGTACTAAGCGCAGTTGTGGTTCACTCCGTTCACCAGTGCTGTTACAGATCCCCAACATCCTGAGGGAGTCTAACCCTGTCTTCTCTCTAGTGTCCTGGGAGTCTGCACTGCAGCGGCAGGTAAGAGAGGCAGAGGTTGGTTGAGTGAGCACTGTGTTTGGGACAATTTATTTGGGACTGTGTGGATACACTGGAACTAATGAGGCGGAGTCTGCTGCCTAGCGGGAGTCACTTTAGGCGGAGAGCCCATGGAACCCAGAATCCCTTGGAGAGGTTGGAAACCCTTGTTTAAGCCCCAATGCACCTCCTATGTATAATTACCCTGTGTCTATTAGGGGAACAGGATGACCAAAAACCCAGTCTGATCTGTACTTATTGGACTCACTGTAAAACCACACTGGAATGTTGTATATATATATATATATATATATATATATATATATATATATTGTGCCATAATATGGTGTGCTCTCTGTTGGGTCATTTGGGGTGTGGCTGTATTCCATTGTTCTATTGTGTCTGTTTGCCTTAAAGTATTATGGGATGTGCATGTATATTTGCTGTGAGGATGGAGGGGGGATTTCCTTCAACAGCTCTCCCTGCTGATTGGACAGTCTACTAATGAGAAGTTTGAATATCTCTGTGTGCCTGTGTTCAAGTAAACAGTTCATGTTCATCAAAACAAGTACTGTGTAGTTCTTGGTTGTCAATGGTTTGGAATATCTGATTTCTATATTCAGACTGGAGGAAGCGGTATATGACGAAAGCACTCAAGCAGAGTGTGGGACATTTCGTTACACATAGCATCCAGGAACACACGTAACGTAACCAAGTAGATTTAGCTATAGATCGTTGTATGTATGTATGTATGGAAAAGAAGCGATCCATCTAGAAAAGAAAAAGTGAATCTGCCAAAAAATTCTCTTTTCCTGGAACATAACAAGCTTTAATCCAAATATTTAACGACAAACTTTTAAAAATTAAATATCTCAAAAGCTTGATAATGGTGGGACTTCAAGGAAAGGCAATTGATAGCAAATAATACTCCCTTGTTATCAGTACAAGCAAACGTCTATTCTGGAAGTAATCACCCAAAAACAGCTGCTATTATTGGAAATAGTTCCAACAACACTATATTTTTTATAAAGACCCTTATAAATAAATGCCTTTGGCCAAAGATCTGCACACCAATGTTTTTGCCATATACTGTAGCAGCAAAACCTATAGACCCTGCTGCATCAATAAAAAGACAAAACGCTTCTGTTGTTATGAATCTTTTTTACCATATAGTGCTCCCATAGTAGTGCTCAAGAAAACTCAACCAGACTAACATGTTTTCCATTATCTCGCTCGGTAATTGAACGTGATAGGAAGGTTTTTTTTAACCCAAAATAAGGCAGTACAGGCATCAAGAAAAAAAACTTCCTATCGGCAAAACCCTAGTGGCAAAAGCCAAAAGTTTGGAAATCGCAGCCTCAAAGGACGCATAAGATACCAATGTCAATTATGGGTCTATTTGGTCATTAAACGAGCTGCCATATGGGTAAGATAGGTATTAAATCAATCTATACTCGCTAGACTCTTTCTTTGGTATAATACCAATCAGGGAAATGCTGAAATTAACAAACAGAGAACTATCAAATGGACACGCTATTCTACCCAATGATATCTCTTTATTTAATCGTTCTTCCACTATTAATGACAGGTTATTAACCGAAGGGAGATTATCTATAGGAACCCAGCCTCTACCATTAAATTGTGGTAGCGGGAACCCTTTTGAAAATTTGTCAATTATTAATGTTGCCGTTTATCTATCTGAGTAATAGGGATGGGCCGAACAGACCCCTGTTCGGCTGGCACCCAAATGTTTGAACACCGCGAAAGTTTGGACCCGAATAAAGAACCCCATTAAAGTAAATGGGACCCGAATGTCAAATATCAAAATTGCCCATTTTGAAAGCTTAAATGCAAGTAATTGGGCATACAATGTTTATAGGGGTCTGGGTCCTGCCCTGGGGGACATGTATCAATAAAAAAAAAGTTTGTGAAAAACTTAATTTTTAAATGAGCAGTGATTTTTTGATTTTTAAAGTGAAAGCCTAAAAATGAAAAATTCCTTCCAATATAGTGCCTGGGGGGTCCCCTTAGTCCTACATTTGAAAGCTGAAAATTAAATCCTAATAAGTAATGGATTTTCAAATGCTATAGAATTTGTAGTTCGAGGTATGGCGAATTTGAGATATAGTTTGTGACAAGGGTATGATTACTAAAATTATTAAGTGGACATGTAAAAACTTAAAGGGCCAGATTCTCATAGAATGGCCGCTGGCGTAGCGTAAACAATTTACACTATGCCGCCGCAACTTAATGGAGCAAGTGCCGTATTCCCAAAGCACTTGCTCCGTAGTTTGCGGCGACGTAGTGTAAATGGCCCTGCGTATCCCCGCGTAATTCAAAGGGGGCGGCTTGTATTTAAATTAAGCACGCCCCGCGTCTATCGAATTGCGCATGCGCCGGCCGGGGAAAAAGCCCAGTGCGCATGCTCCAGCTCACGTCGGAAAGCGTCGTTGAAACCAACATCAAAACGCAAAGCCCTATTCGCGAACGACTTAGTAAAATGACGTAACCGACAGAAAAAGATGACGCTGACCCGACGCCATACTTAACATGGCAACGACGAAACTTCGTAAACCTACCCCTCATATAGCAGGGGTAGGTTTACGCTTACGGAAACGGCGTAAACGACGACCGGGCGGCGTAAAAACGTTCGGGAATTGGCGTATTAGGCTCATTTGCAAATGAGAAAACAACGTAAAGGCCACCTAGCGGCCAAAAAAGTAATTACATCTACGATCCGACGGTGTAAGTGTTTTACACCTGTCGGATCTTCACTGTATCTATGCGTAAGTGATTATAGGAATCACACACATAGATACCCAGTAAAAAAAAACAGAGATACAACTGTGTTTCCTGCGATACACCATTGTATCTCTTTTGAGAATCTGGCCCAAAGTTGGGAAATATGGATTTACCTTGGAGCATAGCATTTGCTTGTGTAATTTGTTACATAATGGGGTGGTAGAATGCACAAAAAAAACTAGCGCATAACTGTTCATGTTTACAAGTTGTGGAGACACAATTAATACTATCAGGGCTGTTTTTCTCAGAGAATAGGTGCAGGAACTTCCCCCTGCTGACTCATCCTTCGTTTCTGCCCCCTTACCCACTTCTAAACACCATCTCTTTGCTCTTTATTTTACCCCATACCCATCTCCCTGTACCCTGCCTTTTAGAGAATACAGAACCAAGTATCATTTTGTGCTACTAAGTAATTTATATTGAATTTGAAAGACCCCATCTCAGCAACAATAGAACCCCCCCGCAAGATAATACCACCTCAACAACAATAGACCCACCAGCCGCCAGCAGCAATAGTCCTCTCCCTCAATGGTAGATCCCTCCCAGCAACATAAGAACCCTCGCCAGCAACAACAAACCCCCACCCAAAAATAGATGCCCACCAGTGACAACAGATTCCCCAGCTGGCAGCATTAATAGACACTTTATACAATGATTGGTTGAACCACATTTGCTCTGTCAACCCAGCACTCCTTGCCATAAAATACATTCAGTGCTGGAAGAGCCGAAACTGCATCCCCCCCGGGGTCCCGCTGGAAAAAAAGCTTCACTATTGTCACTATATTTTAAATAAGTCCTATACAGACTCATACTTAGTTTACATATAAAGAATATATACAGTGGGCCAGATTCTCAAAAGAGATACGCCGGCGTTTCGTAGGAAACATCGTCGTATCTCTGTTTTTTTTTACTGGGTATCTATGCGTGTGATTCCTAGAATCACTTACGCATAGTTACAGTGAAGATCCGACATGTGTAAAACCATTACACTGGCGGATCGTAGATGTAATGACATCGCCGGCCGCTAGGTGGCCTGTACGTTGTTTTCTCATTTGCCTATGCAAATAAGCCTAATCCGACGATTCCCGAACGTTTTTACGTTGCCCCGTCGTAGTTTACGTTGTTTCCGTACGCATAAGGTTACCCCTGCTATATGAGGGGTAACCTTACGAAGTTCCGTCGTTGCTATGTTAAGTATGGCGTCGGGTCAGCGTCGTTTTTTTTTCCGTCGGTTACGTCATTTTACTAAGTCATTCGCGAATAGGGATTTACGTAAACGACGCTCACGTTGGTTTCATTCACTTTTTGCGACGTGAGCTGGAGCATGCGCACTGGGCTATTTTTGAGGCCGGCCCATGCGCAGTTCGATCGACGCGGGGGCGCACTTAATTTAAATACAAGCCGCCCCCTTTGAATTACGCGGGGATACGCAGAGCCATTTACACTACGCCGACGCAACTTACGGAGCAAGTGCTTTGGGAATACGGCACTTGCTCTGTTAAATTGCGGCGGCGTAGTGTAAATGGCTTACGCTACGCCAGCGGCAATTCTACGGGAATCTGGCCCAGTATGTTTGTTAGAAGATCTGGAAAACTTTACAATAATTTCAGGGTTCAGGTTCTCCACAACTAATATTTTAAGGTTAATTTATGTGTTAGCGAACATTGTATTATAGTACAGTAAGGGAAAATAAACTATAGAAAATTAAAATGAAAACAACAAATACTGTCATACATTGTGATATAATGAAACTTTATTAACATATTTAAAAAAAAATAAGTACAGGATTTATAATTCTTCAATGCTCTCAAGAATTAATAAAGAATCTGTTTTAATTGAGTTGTGCAACTTTATCTGAAAGCTTGATTAAATATCAATAGTTTATTTCCTCTAGTTAACTTCACCTGAGCTGTCGTTGTTTTGAATCATTTTGTAAAAAAAATTATTTTAGTGTACTTTGGGAAAGTGGTAATTCATGCATAACACATCAAGTTACCCATACAACATAACAGTAAAGTATGCAATTCTCTATAGTCATAATGTCAACCTCACAAGAATTCTTTGTTGTCAGAACACGTTTTCTGCCTGACATGGTATATAATGCATTTTTTTGACCTCCAGTTAAAGCAATATAGTGCAACAGAGTTTTGTAGTGTTTGTGTGGTTTGTCAACTGTTTTCATGTTAGTTATTTTACCTTTGCACCAGCAGCAGTACACTGCAAAAATATTCGAGGAAAGGACAGGAAAGGAAAGGAATAAATATATTGATAATAAAAAAAATCTGTATTTTTATTTTTTTTAACAAAAAATAAAAACCGCAGAGGTGATCAAATACCACCAAAAGAAAACTCTATTTGTGGGAAAAATTATAAAAATTTCATTTGGGTACCGTGTTTTATGACCGCGCAAAAAAAAAAAGAAACAGTAAACATACATATATATCCCATATTCCTACCATTCTAACATTCCTTCCATATATATTAATCCATCTAACACATTCCTCTTACATTCCTTCCCTTCCTTTCTTGGTGCATTTACCCTTTATATAGGATTTTCTATCCAGCTTGCCTAAACGCTCTTAAATTTCTTCCTCTGTCCTCTATTACTGTATGTCTCCCTGTATAGTGGTAAACAGTTGTTGACTAGATTTTTCCAATGTGCCACCGAGGGGGCCTCTTCCTTTTTCCAATTTAGGACTATTGTCTTTCTAGCATAGTACATTAATAGTGCCACCTGTATTCTCCTTTCCATCGGGACAATCTTCTTCCTTACCAATCCCAATAGACATATCTCTGCCTCCTGTTCCAGAACTATTGAGGTTACTATAGCAATTATTCTTAGAACATCCCTCCAGAATACCACAATCTTCGCCAAAATATATGCATTAAATCTCCGGAAATGTCTGCACATCTTCAACAATTCGGAGGGTTAGACTGTGAGATCTTATTTAATTTATATGGTGTATAGTGACTCCTATATATTATCTTGTATTGTATTAGTTTATCTCGAAGGCCTCGTACACACGATGAGATATGTCCGCTCAAACTTGTCTGACGGACAGTTTAGAGCGGACATGTCTCATCGGATTTCGGTCCGATGGCGTGTACACACCATCGGATCAAAATCCCCGCCGGCAGACAGCGTGGTGACACGGCGGTGACGTTGACGCCGCCACGTCACCGCACCAGGAAGTAAACACTTCCGCGCGCATGCGTCGGATCCATTCACAGGATACGACGCATGTGCGGGAAGATATGTCCGCTGGTTTGCTGTACTAACCAGCGGACATATCCGATGGACAGGTTTGTAGCGGACAAATTTCAAAGCATGCTTTGAAATTTGTCCGATAGACAAACCTGTCCGCTAGCCCGTACACACGATCGGATTTGTCTGCTGAAACGGTCCATCGGACCGTTTTCAGCGGACAAATTTGATCGTGTGTACGCGGCCGAAGTGATACCAGTGTCTGTAGTGGGAACCACCACACTTCTTCCCAGTTTTCCCCCTCCAAGTTTGGGACATCTCTTCTCCACTGTTCACTTAATTTATTTGTATCGAATAGTGTATTTTTTACTAAGTGCTTATATAGGATTGAGATTGTCCCTTTTCCACTTTTCACCATTTTTTCGAGACCTACTTCCATTATTTGCGGGGTTCCCCCTGAAAACTGGGCCGCTAATGCATGGGTAAGTTGCCTATATCTAAAGATGTAACTCTGTGGGATATTCCATGACTCTCTCATCTCCTCAAATGTGGAGAACCTTTCTCCCTGTATTATTTGCGATATCTTTTTTACCCCATATTTAGTCCATGCCCCTGGATCCTATATGGAATCCAGGTGTGGCAGTTCAGGGTTCCTCCATAATGGGGTGTTTGGGGATAGATTCGTTTCTGACCATCCCTCTTTTACCATAGCAGCTTTCCTTATTTTAACTGTTGTTTTCATTAGAGGAGTCAACTCTCGCCTAGATTTTAGCCCTCTATACAATAGACCCTGCAGTGCCTCTACTGATTGAACCACTGCTGCTTCTAACATAGTTGCGGAATCTAACCCATCTGGGTTCAACCATCTCGCAACCGTCACCAACTGCGTGGCTATATAATATTTGTGAAAATCTGGTAAGTCCAACCCCCCCTGTTCTGCCGGTCTCATAAGTGTATTTAGTTTAATTCTTACTGTTTTATTTGCCCATATAAATGATGCGAGCATTCCATGCAGCTGTACAAAGAATCTCTTGGGTAACCACTGTGGAGAGTTCCTGAAAAGATACAGGAACCTGGGAAGAACCTTCATCTTTATCAGATTTATACGTCCTAATAGGGACAGTGGTAACAATACCCATATCTTCAGCTTCCTCACAAGTTCCTGCATCACAGGATCCAAGTTTAGTGTCCGAAAATCTTCAACTTGCCTAGATATTACTATTCCGAAATATTTAAATTGGCTCACCTATTTCAATGGCATTGTTGGGGCTGCGGTATCCTTTGCTCCCTGATCAATAGGAAATAGCATAGACTTTCCCCAATTCACTTTAAGCCCAGTAAAGGACAAAAAAAGTATTTAGTAGTTCTAATGCTCCCTCCAGAGATGGACCCGCATCTCTCAAAAATAGTAGCATATCAGCTGCATACAGGGCTACCCTCTCCTCCAGCCCCCCTACTCAAAGTCCTTGGATATTTGGAGAGGTCCTAAGGGCTTCTGCTACCGGTTCTATTGCTATTGCAAAGAGTGACGGAGAGAGGGGGCAGCCCTGCCTCGTACCTTTATACAACCTAAAAAATGATGACAGTTTTCCTCCCCATTTTACAGCTGACATAGGTCTCTCATATATTGTTTGTATCCACTTAATGAACACCAATGGAAAACCCATACTCTTAAGTATCTCCCATAAGAAGGGCCATTCAATTGTATCGAAGGCCTTCTCTATATCTAGAGAGGCCACTGTCCTGGATCCTTCCTGTAGATGGTGAGTGTGTATATTAGTATATAGCCTATGTAGGTTAACATCTGTTGTTCTCTGAGGCATAAATCCTGTCTGATCTGAGTCTATAATGTTTTTGAGCAGGGGTTATATTCTTAGGGTTAATATCTTTGTTAATATTTTCAGATCTATGTTTAATAGCGCAATTGGCTATGTGAAGAACATTTTGGATCTTTTATTTCTTTATGAATTAATATTATATGTGCTTTTCTCATAGAATCTGGAAGTGTCCCTTTCGCTAATCCATTTGTAAATACTTCTGCAAATTTAGGGGCTATTATGGCTCCATATTTTTTGTACACTTCCCCCGGAATTCCATCGGGCCCTGTTTTTTTTTCTCCCGGAAGTGTACCTCCTCGATAGTAATGGGGCATACCAATGTCCTCCTCTCCTCATCCGACAACCACCCAAGAGCTATCCGGTCTAAAAGACCCGTCATGGCTTCTGGGCAGAAGTTGGAGGGGAGAGAGGAGGTGTACAATAAACTGTAATATTCTCTAAAGGCCTCTAATATCTCCTCCGGTTCTTTTACTTTCGCTCCATTTACTGTCTGAATTTCTGATATGTTTGTTGTTTGATATTCCTGTTGTGCTAACCTCGCCAGAAATCTGCCACTTTTATCTCCTTGCTCAAAAATATTCTGTCTATTTTTGTATAGTTCCAGCCTTGTGATTTCCTCCATACGGAGATGTAGATCCCTTTGTGCGGCCATCATTAAATCAAAATTCCTATCACTAGAGTCCTGACCATACTCTTGCTTCTGAAATTCTATCTGACTTTGTAACTTCTGTATTTTGGCCTTCTGTTTTTTTTTAACCGCTGAAATACTTTAAATATACTGTCCCCGCAGATACGCTTTAAACGCATCCCACACAATATCCACCAACGTTGATCCTAAATTATTCTCCCAATATTCCATTATTAAAAGCTGTAATGTTTTCCTCTATTTCTGGGCATACAACCCATTGTGGAGTCAGTCTCCATATGGATGCATTTCTCGGCGTACGGATACGTATTGTCAGACATAGAGGAGAGTGGTCTGAAAGGCCGCTCGGTAGATATGTTGCATCCTCAATGTCTGACAACATCGTAGTGTCTGCAAATGCTAGGTCAATCCTCAAAGCTGTTTTGTAAGAAGTAGAGAAACATGAGTACACTTTTTTTCCAGGGTTCTTCCATCTCCAGATCTCTGTTACCCCCATCACCTGAGCCCAATTATACAGATCCGGCGAATACTGTTTAGGAGGTTTTGGTCTATCCAATTCTTGTGATAGGATTGAGTTGAAATCTCCAATACACAGCAGCTTCGCCGGATGGTGTTGAATAATTTTTTCCATTATCTCATTCAAAATTCCTACTGAGAAAGGAGGAGGGATATATACAGCCACTATAATATACCTTTGTTGTCCTATCGTATATAACAAAATAACATATTTTCCGTTTGTATCTATGTATGCCTTTTCTATTACTCCAGGAAAGGATTTATTTACCAAGACTGATACCCCCCTAGAATACCATGAGTATGTTGAGTGATATGTTTCCCGTATCCATGCCTTTTTCAACGTCATCAATTTTTTCCCCATTAAATGTGTCTCTTGCAAAATTATCAGTTGTGGAGTATATTTTCTTATATATTGGAACATTAAAGCTTGTTTGAACTTTGAGTTCAATCCTCGTACATTCCAAGAGAGAACACTATAGCCATTACTGTTTTTTTACCTGCCATTATACCTGAAGTACAGGAGGAATAGGCACCTCCATTTTGGAGCTGTCTCCATAGGGCACAGGGTGTTCAATTTACACCATTTACCATCACATACTGTACATACTTCCTCCTCCTACTCACTTCCCTCCCCCCTCCCTTCCCACCCTGTCCCCTTCCACTCCCCTCTCTATTGTACTACTCCATCCATCCCTGAATGAGAGTGGAGAGGGACTTCTCCTAATACCTTTTTCCCCGACCATAGCGTCTATCCTATGCTCAGTACCCTTCATAACCCATTGTGGGGTGGGCTCTTACCCAAAAACTATTAAGAAAAAGAGAGGATTTCCTTCCCCCTCTCTTTATCTTAGAAACGCCATACTTAGCATTGCTTCCTTATCTAACTTCCCCCCCGAGAAAAAAAAAACCAAGGGGGGGAGGCTGCTGTACACACCCCACCCATTATTAATAGCATTACTACTTATTCCTTCCTATTTTCTATAATAAAGTGATTTAATGCAATATATCACACACCTTGCTCTTTATGAAGTCCTAAAGGAAGGGAGAAAATGAATTTTCCTCTCTACCTTCTTTCGATAAGTGTATAAACCAATAATACAATTAATAATTTATATAATAATACAGTGCATTATCCCTTTTATACACTACTAACTACCTGATAATATTCCTTCCCCTTTATCTTAGTATTACCTACTTATATCATATTCTCACTCATTACTTATAGTGACACAACTAGAGTATAACTATACATTTCTCATCTCATATACAGTCAAAAAAAGAAAAAAAAATAGTACCCACTACCGCCCTGTGTATATTCTATACCTTATACCTATACCTTATACAAATACGACATTATTCAATCAAAAGAAAAATTGTCCAGTACTTATTATATTACCCCATTATGGGGTCCAGAAAAAAAAAATTGAGATGGGGAAGTTTGTCCAGAAAGCCATATTTTATCTAGTTTCTAGCCACTCCACAGCCGCTATTGCAGTTTCAAAAAATCTTGTATGTGTCCCATCGATCACCCTTAATTTGCTAGGGTATAGCAAGCTAAACTTAATCCCCTTTTCTCTTAGCCCTTTACGAACATCCGTATATGATCTTCTTTGCTGCTGTATCTCTGAGGGGTAGTCCGGAAAAAATAGTAGTCTGGCATTTTCATATTGTATGTCCCCCCTCATCCTAACTTCCGATAAGATACGATCTCGATCTCTACAGTTTAGGATCCGCATCACTGCATTAGCTCCTTCCACCCGCTCTGGTAGCCCTATGTTATTTCTTCTTAGCCGGCTTTCTGTGTCTATTGCTCTGTCCTGTAATATACTGATTTGTTTTTTCAACATATGCCATTCTCTTTTTTTCATTTTTAAATCCTCTTCTACCCTTGAAATACGAGATTCCATTTCTGCAAATTTTTGCTGGATTTTATCAAATTCATGTTTTATTGCACCGACATCCACGGCCAAAGCATCAATTTTTTTTGTAAGGGATTCATTGCTTACTTGGATAGCTTCCAAAATATCCTTGCCAGATGACATTCCCTCAACCTCTAACTTCATTGCCACATTCTGTTTATCTGTTGAGGTTCCTACTTGTGGAGATTTTATTATTGCTTTCCCTGTTGTTTTCTCCACTATAGCTGTAGGGGAAGAACAGGGGTGGCTGTTTGTGGTTTTGCGCGGGTCTTGCTGGGAGCCATCTCTGCCATATAGCAAAAAAAATAAAAAATCTCCTCCTTCTTAGGGCAACTTAAAACTTCACGTAATTTACCCACATAGAATGTTCACATGAATGCTCTTATTGTATTTTTCACTCCAGTGAAACCCCCATCCCCCTAATACTTATTCAGCAGGGAAGGACACAAAATATGTATTAAAGTCTATTGAAGTAAGCAATTAGCAATTAGCAATTAGCAATTAGCAAAGCCAAAACCTACTTTCTTGCTGTCTTCCTTCTTTTTTCCTCACTGGAACAGTGCTTAAAAGAAGATCATAAGAGCCACAAAACAGTAACAGGACTCAATGCTTCACAAGTTTACACCTGGAGCATCTCATACAAAGGTATGCAGCTTAGAAGAGTGCTCATAAAAAAGAGCCACAGAACAGGGGTGCTGGGGATGCCAAAATTCTGTTTTCAGTAGCAGAGCTATGCAAGAGTGTAGATAAGCCGAAGATATGCCATATCTCATAGAAGAGAGACACAGCTTGAGTCCAACTACTGCTCTCCTCCCTGCTCAACAGCTGCTGCCCACCAGAGATTCTTCACTGCTCACTGCAGCCTTGTAGGCCATCTGATCCGGGGGCTAAGGATAGAGGACTGTCAGCGGGGGAGAGAGAGGTTAGTAGCTCACACGTGCAGGATCTCGGCAGCCGCAGTAGAGCCCGCCCACACACACGCACATGCTCACTCCGTCATCACTTCCTGTCCACACACACACTCCTTTTGGTGGTATTTTTGGTTATTTTTTGAGACATAAACAAAAAAAGACCAATAATTTAGAAAAAATAAATCAAAATGTACTTTCTGATATAAAACATATATATATAAAAATAAATGCATATATTGATTAGTTTGCACACAAGTTATAGCGCCTACAACTATGGGATATTTTTATTTATTTTATTTACTAGTAATAGCAGTGATCAGCGACTTAGAAATGCTGATTGCATCACCTGTTTCCTAAAATTATTGTTTCATGTCACAAGATATAAAAATGAATGTGGAATGCAGATTTGGAACTGCAGTACCTGTTCAGAGGCTATGGAAGAAATTTCAACTGATGCTGAATACCTGGATTTTCATGCAAGCATTGGTTGAATACATGTCTGCATCCATTGCATATGTATATTGTGACAGGAAGTCAGGTAAATCTGTGTGTGTTGTCACAGTCGGGAGATATATTTCTGCCTTGTTTAGACAATACACCAATTACTATTAGGCGTCAGCTGCAGAGATGGCCAGAGTGGTTTGGGGCGTTAGAAGCCTTCAGCTGTTCAAAATGAAGCAATTAAAGCCCTTATAAAGATAGCCTAATGGCCCATACACACGATCCGAATATCGGCCGATGGATCGTATGACTTTTTTCGCTTAATAATCCCAAGTAAAATAAAATAGGTTATTAAACTCACGAAAAATTTCGTACGACAGAAAAAAAAGATCAGAAGTGATGTCACGTGTTGTAATGTATTTGTATTGTATTGTCCCCCGAACGGCTGTACTGACTAAACGAAAATCGTACGATCTGACATCGTACGAGGAAAATTTTCGCGCATGTCCGATCGAAAAATATCGGATGAACGGTCGTGATCGGCTCTCGAAAGTAGTGTACACACGATCCGAAAATCGTACGATCCATCATCGGACGATTGTTTTCGTCCGATATTCGGATCGTGTGTATGGGCCATAAGGATGACGACTGATTGCTGGATCCTGAGGCTTTGTGAGTGAAGGAGCAGTCACAAGCACTTCTGAAGAGGTGAGGTGCTGATGGATATTTCTGTGTGAGAAATATCAAAGAGACTTTTTTGTTGTTTTCTGCTGTAGGACCAGCAGTGTCTGCCCAGCAGTAGGCTGTGCCAGACTCAATAGGTAGGTTCCTGTGTTGGGAAGGTAGACGCCCCAAGTGGCAAGGGTTTATTTTATGTTTTGTTTTGTTTATACTGTTTTGATGCTGGCGCGTGTATCCAGCAATATGGAAAAATAAACCATATCATTTGTTTTCCTTGTCAAAATATTTTATTTTGTAATCATCATAACAATTGTTCAGATAGAGTAAAACAAAAGTGCTACAAATAAAGGGTTACAGATAAAGAGAAACTCCTTCACTTAATGTCCGTCCTAATTACTTTCTAATTGAGAGAGCACTATGACGATACCGGATAAGTTCGCAGTAATTTGGTAAGGATTGCTCAAGGGATGACAGATTCTTTGCTTGTTCTTTTGTTGTCTTGGCGTCTTGTGGTTATGTAGATGCATTTCCTCTTAAAGTGCTCGCGCCTCAAAGTATCTGAAGGAATTTCCTTGATATATTAACATCTTAAAGGTTCCTAGGCAAAGTATATACCATAACATCGAAAACAGAAAGTTAAGAGGGGGGGGGGGAGAGGGGAGGAAGGTTAGGGATGAGGAGTCTGCAGGACTGGGCCGGATTTCCTAGATGTTGGGCTAGAAGTTTGTCAGCCTTTTCGATGGCTGGGCTACAACGGCATCATCACATCATTGTTATTGTGTGTGTGTGTTACCCAAGGCTTCCATGTTTGTTCAAACTTGGTGATCGTATCTGTGTCTATGGCCGACATTTTGGCGTAGGTCATTGCTGTATTTGTTTTACTAATTACTTTGCATACTGACAAGTTTGGGGATTTCCAAGCTTTCGCTAGGGTTTGCTTCGCAGCTGTGAGAAGCTGCCTTATCAGTTTGAATTGTGCGTGTGACAAATTGTCTGGTTTTAAATTGAGCAATGCTATTTTGGGGTTTAGTGGGATTTTAATGTTCGTCAGGGTATATGCCAGTTGGAAAATTTCCGACCAAAATGTCTGTGCCTTTGGACACGACCACCAGGTATGAAAATACGTGCCAATGTTTGAGCAACCCCTGAAGCATAATCCTGAGTAGTTTTGAGTATACTTTGCTACTCTGGCTGGCACCAAGTACCACCTAGATAGCACTTTGTAATTCGTTTCTGATGCTTGTATGTTTATGGATGCAGTTTTGGTGTTATACCAGATTTGGTTCCAATCTGCGGTGCTCAATTCAGTTTCTAGGTCCTCCTCCCATTTGCGGACATAGAGTAGTTTTCCAGTAGTAGGTTGCGTTAGCAGTTGAGAGTATAGAGTGGATATCGCTTTTCTGGCGTGTGGGTTCTCTTTGCAGATGCTCTCATAGATGGATGGTTGTGTTGACAGAGATGGTGTGTTTACCGGTGGTTGAAAAACGTTTTTTATCTGCAAGTATCTAAATAGCTCACTTTGTGGGATATCGTATGTGTCACAGAGTGATGGGAAGGGGATAAAGGATGCAGAGTCAAAGAACTTGTATCTTTGTGTGCAGTCTCTTTTAATCCATTCTTTAAATGTGTTGGGGTATATCCAGTCTGGATAAAATGCAGGGTTCCTGTGAAATGAAAGTAGCAGAGTTTGTGGTGATTGTAGGTGCTTTTTAAATTTGACTTTATCCCAAAGTGAATGTTTGGTAATGGGGTTGCTTATATTTTTACGCAATTTTGGAGTGATCCACAGTACGTTAGAAATTGGGATGGGGTCGCAATCTATCGCTTCAAGCGATACCCAAAGGGGTGGTTCTTGTTTTGCATGGTACTTTGCTATTGTTGCTAGTTGGGCCGCTTGTTAGTAGTGTAGAAAGCTAGGATAACCCAGGCCCCCGCTGTCTTTGGGAAGGTGCAGAACTTGAGGTTTACTTCTAGGTCTAGAAGAACCCCAGATAAAGGAAGAAACCCTCTTTTGGACTACTCTGAAGTAATAAGCCGGTATTGGGATGGGGTACTCTGAAGAGATAGAGAAGTTTGGGTAGTATTGTCATCTTTACGGCATTGATTTTCCCGAACCACGAAAGAGGGAGTTGTGTCCATGATTTTAATAGGCTAGAGATTTCTTTTAATATTATGGGGTAGTTGTGTGAGAATAAATCCGATATGTCTGCCGTTAGGTGTATTCCTAGATATGGAATGCTTTTCCCTGGCCAATCAAAGGGAAGGCCAGATTTAGCGGCTCTTAGCTCTGTGCTGAAAAGAGAGATGTTTAGGGCCAGAAATTTTTTGGGATTGATTGCTAGGCCTGATATGGATGCAAATTGATTCAGGATTGGGATAAGGTTAGGGCCTGAAACTTGGGGGGAAGAGAGGAATAGCAGGATGTCGTCTGCGTATAGACATAGCTTGTGTTTGAAACCTCCCATTTCTATGCCTAGAATCTTAGGGTCTGATCTTTTGGGCAAGGGGTTCTATGAGGAGGGCAAATAATAGTGGGGATAAGGGACAACCTTGCCTCGTACCTCTCTGTATTGTGAACATATCTGATCTATACCCTGCGTACTTAACATATTTTTCGGGTTGCTATATAGTTCCAGGACCCATTTTATATAATTGGGACCAAAGCCCCATTTCCGCAAGGTGTATTCCAAGTATGTCCACGGAACTGAGTCGAAGGCTTGCTTGATATCCAATGATATGAAGCATGCTGGTATTTTCCTCTTCTTTGCACTCCGAATATTATCTCCCGTCTGTCTTGTGGGCATGAATCCCACTTGATCTCGATGGATGAGTGATCCGATAATCTTGTTTAGACGGTTTGCTAGTACTTTCCCTAGTAGTTTAATATCCGTGTTCAGCATGGATATTGGGCGATAGTTTTCGCTAAGGGTGGGCTCAGTATTTGGTTTAGGTATCATGCAAATCGTGGCCAATAGTGACTCTTGCCTGAAGGATTTTTGGTTTAACAGATCATTGAAGGCATCTGCCATCGTGGGGGAGATTAATTCTGCAAAGGTTTTTGTAATATCGGGCTGAGAACCCGTCAGGTCCTGGTCTCTTATTTAGTTTTAGTTCTTTTGTAGCTGCCATGACCTCTTCTGGAGTAATTGGCTTATCTAATTGTGTTTTTTGGGCTTCTTTCATTTGTGGAATTTGCAACTGCGTGAAAAAGGAGTCAGCTTCCGATGTGCTAAATGTGTTTATTTCTGTGTATAGCTTTTTTTAGGTGCGCGCTGAATTTTTTCACTATTTTGGTTGGGTTGCTATCTTCAATTTTATAGGTTTGTATGTTTTGTTGATTGAGTTAAGAGATTTTGCTAGGAGTGTCCCTGGTTTGTTGGCATTTTTGTAGAAGAAATGTTTGGATCTACTTAGTGTTTTGTTTGCGGAGTCTGTGAGGAATAGATCGTATTCTACTCGTGATTTGTCAAGGCGTGCTTTAGTTTTGGGAGAATGGTTTTGTTGGAAAGCCAGGAACGCAAGATTGTGTTCTGTTTCTAATTTCTTTGCTAGTTGCTTGCGTTTTTTTTTAAGAATCCCAAGTTGTCTTTGCATTGTCCCTCTCAACACCGGTTTATGGGCTTCCCAAAGTGTGAGGGGGGAAATTTATGGATTCGTATTAATGTCCAGGTATTATTTTAGATTCTGTTCAATTGCTGAGCAGTACGTTGGGTGTTTGAGTAGTATTTCAGGGAGGTACCAGGTTGGGTCCTGATTTTTAGGAAGTGCGGATGCAACTGTGGTGAGCACTGCATTGTGATCTGACCAGGGAATGGGGATAATGTTGGAGTCCAGCAATTCCGGCAGCATTCCAATCGTTATAAAAATACGATCTATGCGGCTAGATGAACGATGGGGATTAGAATAATACGTGTAGTTACGCTTCGTAGGGTTAGATTCTCTCCATGTGTCAGTTAAGTTATATTTAGATAATACATTTGGAAAGGACCATTTTGTTTGATGCTTCGGGGGGGCGAATGGGGTTTTGTCCAAGAAGGGGTGGAGGACCTGGTTGGAGTCTCCACATACAAAGAGGGCTCCCATTTTGTGCGTGTTGATAATTTGGAGGAGATGCGACATGAATGGCAGTGGATTCAGGTTTGGTGCGTAGTAAGACACTACTGTCACTGGCGAGTCCATGACGTGGCCTGTTAGAATGATATAGCGACCCTCTGGGTCTCTGATTTCTGCTTTTAGAGTAAATGGTGTGGACCTGTGGAACGCTATGAGGGTACCTCTTTTTTAAGTAGAGGCAGATGCTGTATACACCTGTGGGTAGGATGCGCTGTAGTACTTGGGGGTAGTGTTAGGAGTGAAATGGGTCTCTTGTAAGCAGATTATATGTGCTTTTTTGGCCTGGAAGTATCTAAATGCCTTAGACCGTTTCTGTGGTACATTTAGGCCTTGTACATTGAGCGATAGCAAGTTCAACGGAGCCATGGTAGCCAAACCATCATGTAACCCTTACCGTGATTCTTTCGGTGGTGGTTTCCCGGACCAGACCGTGCAGACCAAAGGAGAGAGGAGGAAGGGGAGGATTCGAATACTGTAACCTTAAAAATAAAGTGAAAAACATTACCGAACAAAGAACTATTAAACACAGTGTTCTAGACAGGTATTACAATATTGGCCCAGAGGGGGAAATGTATCCCCCTCATCAGGGGAAAAGGTGTCCTGCATCGTCTGGTCTCCATACATGCATTTATGTATTGCAGACAGGGACAGAGTCCAGGGTAGCGTAAATGGCGCCATGTGATCATGTGATAGCGATCTATGATCCCGCCAAAGTCGCTCTATTTCAAAGTACTGTACAGTACCACGTACTTCAGTGGGTACATACTGTACGTATGCTGTAGAAAAGAAAAACATAATGTGAACAGGGTAATCTGGTTGTGCCCGAGGGCTTACAGCTATAAGAGGAGGGAGGGGATTATGGAGAGTATCTAACTAGTGTAGAATAGGGTTATGTTAATTCCTTCTTTGCTAGCTGTAAATCTGTTCAGTGCAGAGAAGAGTTTTGGGGAGAAAAAATTATAAGATTCTGGGGGGGAGTGAGGCAGGAGTAAAATGAGTAAGTGGTTTTCCAGATTTCTGTACTGGACTAGACTAGATGTTCTAAAGGTGGGAAGGGGAGTGGGTATAGATCTAGTTAAGATAGAGAAGTGGTATAGAGTCCTCTGTGGGGTGTGCTGTGGCCTCAGTGGAAGACAATAGAACACATTATAAACGTCAGAATTAGGGAACAAAGGCAGTTCCGGATACGTTTTGTGGGTAAAAGCAGAACAGAGAAATTAGGAGATTCGTGCATAGGAAAATCAGTCCATTGTGTCTTCTTGTTCCTGAGGCTGGTCCACAAATTTGCCTCGTTTATTTGATTGTTGTATGCCGTTATTTTGTTTCTGGTAAGATGAGTCTTTGCGTGGAGAGGAGGGTGCTGATCTCCTGCGAGCTGCGTTTGTTGATGTTGGTCTGTCTATTATCTTAAAATCTAAGGCGGCGTACAGACGATCGGATATATCCGATGAAAACGGTCCGCGGACCATTTCCATCGGATATGTCCGATCGGGAGTTTGTCCGATGGCGTGTACACACCATCGGATCAAATTCCCCGCCGCCGGGACGGCGCGGTGACTAGTGGTGACGCGGCGGGTGACGTTGACGCCGCCGCGTCACCGCCACGTCACCGCACCAGGAAGTAAAACACTTTCCGCGCATGCGCCGAATTGGCAGCGGCGCGGCGGTGGTGGGAGCCGACATGTCTGGGTAAGTGTACTAACCAGTCGGGCGGGACAGATTCCCACCGGATAGATTTCAAAGCATGCTTTGAAATCTGTCGGGTGGAGAAATCTGTCCGCTAGCCCATACACACGAGCGGAGATGTCTGCTGAAACGGTCCATCGGACCGTTTTCAGCGGACATATCCCCTCGTGTGTACGCCGCCTAAGAGAGCTTGGTGTAGCTGATCTGGTGTTCTACAGACTATTTTTGTTCCCTGGTACGTGAATCACAATGAGAAGGGGAAACCCCATTGGTATTTTATTTTGCGGTGTTGTAACTCCATTAGGAGAGGTTTCATGGCCCTTCTTTTAGCTATAGTTAGCTGCGATATGTCTGCAAAAATCTGGTAGTTATGGCCCTGAAATGATAAGCATTCCTTTTCTCTGGCAGCCTCCAGTATTTGTTCTTTAGTCTTGTAGAAGTGAAATTTTGCTATTATGTCCCTAGGGGGGCCATCTGCTTTCTTAGCGGTGAGTGCCCTGTGTATTCTGTCCATTTCTAGCCTTTCTACCGGTATTCCAGGGAGTAGTTCTTGACATAACGCCAATGTGGTGGCTTGCAAGTCTGTGACTGACTCAGGGATACCTCTAAACCTTAGGTTAGACCTCCTGGCTTTGTTCTCAAAATCCTCCAATCTGCTTTGCAGCATCAAATTCTCCTCTTTAAGAGTGTCTATTTCTGTCAGGCATTCTTGGGTGTATATTTCTATTTCTTCCACTTTCATTTCCAGGGCTTCTGTGCGGCCACCCAGCTCCCTGATTTCCTTAGTAAGGTTGGCTGTAATCTGGTCTGAGGTGACTTGCAGTGCTTTGTGAAGCATTCTTTCAAATTGTTTTAATATACCTGAGGGGATTGTGGCGTCTTGTGTTGTAGTTTGTGTTTCCACATTTCTGTCATCTTCCTCACTGTCTGAGTCAAAGTTTCTGAGGGACGCCATAAATTTGGCAGTTTTAACAGCTTTGGCTGTGCCTTTGTGTGCCTTCTCTGAGGAGCGGCTCTCTGAGGGGACTGGCGCCTTCTTTGCGGCACTCTTAGCCTGCTGAGCGCCGCTGACAGGATTGGTTTTATTCTTGCTCCTCGCTCCCCCCAGCACCATCTTTCAAATAAAAAGTGTCCCTCACCTCTGGGGAAGATGTGGCTGAGTCCCCGTTCATTTTCGACGCGGTATTCGATACGTTATCGGCGGGTTTTCTCCTTCACGGAGCGGAGCTCTAGCCCGACATGTCCGTCCCGCTAGACTTCGCGCATGCGCCCCATATCATTTGTTTTCGACCATCCTCTACTGCCTTTTTGTACAGTTCAGCGTGTAGTGAACCCATCCAGGGGGTCACACACACCCGCTACTGAGCTAATCCCTCACACATGGTGGAGTGCCGCGGGCAGTTAAAGTAAACCCAAAATGGAGAAGATGCTGAAACAGCTGATTATAGCAAATGCAAATCACCAGCGGAGCCTTGCAGCTCAACAACAGGCTCACCAGGAGAGCCTTGCAGCTCACCAACAGAGCCTTGCAGCTCAACAACAGGTTTACCAAGAGAGCCTTGCAGCTCAACAACAGGTTCACCAAGAGAACCTTGCAGCTCAACAACAGGTTCACCAAGAGAGCCTTGCAGCTCACCAACAGAGCATTGTAGCTCAACAACAGGCTCACCAACAGAGCATTGCAGTTCAACAACAGGTTCACCAAGAGAGCATTGCAGGCTTGGAACAGAGACACCAGCAGCAAATGGAGGCCATCGTGAAACAGCTTCAGAGACAGCAGACCGAGGCTGGGAGACAGGCCAGTAACATATTGACTTTTCGGGGAAGCCACTAATTGCCAAAGATGACTGCAGATGATGACCCTGAGATGTTTCTGACCACGTTTGAGAGAACAGCGGAAAAATAGGGTTGGCCTAAAGAACAGTGGGCATGATTAGTGGCCCCCCTGTTATCTGGAGAAGCCCAAAAGGCATATTTTGATTTAGAGTTTGCAGATGCAAAAAACTTTGATCAGTTAAAAGAGGAAATATTGGCACATTTTGGTGTAACCCTGGATGTCCGTGCTCAGCGGGTCTATAATTGAAGTTATCAGCTGAGGAAACCAAGTCGGTCGCAGATGTATAACCTCATCCATTTGGCTAGGAAATGGCTGCAGCCAGAAACTCTGTCCGGACCAAAAATTTTGGAGCGAGTAGTCATGGACACATTTTTTAGGTCTCTTCCTAACACCCTGCAGAAGTGGGTGAGCCATGGTGGTCCGGAAACCACAGACAAACTAGTAGACCTGGTTGAAAGGTACCTAGCAACTGAGAATTTGTCCTTTTCACCCAGAGACGCACAGACTTTTCACCCCAAGACCAGACCATCCCCACCTGTAGGTAAGACGGCATCAAGGGATGGGGGTGGAGAGAAAGACCAAAGAGAAACTATAGGTGTTATCGGGACTACTGCTAATGATTGGCGAGAGCGGCCTAGAAGACCCATCCCACAGGAGAGGACCAGAAGGTTGATTTGTTTCCGCTGCCAGGGAGAGGGACATGTACTGTAGCAGCCGTTTGCCCAGCGGTTGATGAACCCATGCAGTGTGACTTTCTGACAGAGAGACGACAGTCCTTCTTTACAAACACATGCACTGCAGTAAAGGGGAATGAGAAACCTTTATGTAGAATGTGCTTACTGTAGATGGTAAAGATGTTGTGGTATTGTTGGATTCAGGTAGCCTGGTCACCTTAGTGAAAAGTGATCTAGTGGTGGGAAAAACCTTACATCCTAGGAAAATGGCTGTAGTTTGTGGGGACACTCGAGAATATCCGGTGACTACGGTTTCCTTTGAAACGTCCCTCGGTAACTTCTGTCACCAAGTGGGTTTAGTTCCCCAACTGCCACATGACGCCATTGTGGGAAGGGATTTCCAAAAGTTCTGGGAGCTCTGGGATTGCCCAGATTCCCCAGTAAGTGGTTCTTCTGAGCCTAAAAACCGCTACTCCAGAAACCTCTAACTGTGAGGATTCTCCTGAGTTTCCGTTCTCAGTCTTAGCAGGAGAAACACTAGTCCCTAGGGAGGAGCCTGCTACCTCAGAAGAGGAACAGCGGCTGATAGGGTTTGATGACCTCGAGGTGCACAGAGAAAATTTCATCACTGAGCAATTGAGGGACCCAACATTGCTAAGAGCCCGGGAGAATGTAGTAAAGATAGATGGGGAGTTAGTTAACCCTGATGAGAGGGTTGCCCTCCCTTACTTCATTATTGAAAGGTATCTGTTATATTGAGTGTCACAGAGGATAGAGGACACCATTGAGCAACTGGTAGTGCCTAAACCGTACTGCAAGATGGTTTTGGAACTGGCCCATGGGCACATTCTTAGGGGAAATCTGGGAGAAGAAAAAACCCGGGAGAGAATCACCCAGAGGTTTTATTGGCCTGGGATCACTAAGGAAGTGAAAATGTACTGCTCTTCCTGTCCAGTGTGTCAGATTACTGCACCCATGCCACATTTCCGCAGTCCGTTGGTTTGCAAAGACAAAAGATAGCCGCGCCAAAGATAGTGAGATGTGAAAACATCAATACATTGATCTATGTGTTAATAAGCACTAAAGTCCATTAGAGTCCATAGTGGTGTATGAAAAAATATATGAAAAAATATGTCCCAGAAAAAAACTCTTCTGTTCCACAACATCAAGTGAGATCACTCCAAGGGTGCACCCGCCACCAGATTATTAAGCAGCTTACCAGAAGATGAAATAAAAACAGCAATTGACTATAGCCCAGTCGCAGCCTTTGGTTTCCTTGCGGTATCCAGGACCTCTCAATGCGATCGATTGGATCGGGGCGAGAAGACTTTGGGCTCAGTGTGAAAGAAAGAGGCGCACATAGCGTAACTCCGTCACAGTAGATTTAATAAAATATTAAAAAAATACTTACAAAATTAACAGTAAAAAATGTCATAAGATTGAAAAGTTGCCGGCCGGCATACAGGAGCCCTCCTCCTCAACGTGGTGAAGTCACTGCGTCGCCTCCCATACGCGTTTCGTCACTACAGGACGTTATCAATGGGGGTAGGGCTTCACAGTGAATCACCATATTTAAGGACCCGCCGCCCACTGTGAAAAGCAGCACATGGATCCAGAAGCGCCATCTTTGTTAAGGTAGAAAGTGCCCTTACTGAAACGGCGCTATAAAATAACATAGAGCACAAGAATAAAAACTCAAGAACAAAGCCAATCATCCAAACATGTGTTGGCACGAGGGATCAGAAAACGGCTGAGAACTTGAACTCACAAAAATCTAAGTTTAGAAACGGACTAGCTAAATAGAAAAAAGAGAGAAAGGGAAAGGCTCTGGCACTAGGTTTCCCCTCTACTTTTCCCATGGCAGGCAGAGTCACAGTGCCATCTAGCGTCCAAAACTGAAAACTACATCAAAAACAATATATAAAAGAAAAGAAAATAAACAGGAGAAGATACAAGACAAAGTTCTTCTAAAAAATTTAGATCACACCTATGGTGCTAAATCCAAAGGGAGGATTAACTACAGTACCCAAATTAATAATGTATAAACCGTGTACATATTTGGTGTCCAAAAAATTTATTAAAATGATCCATTTAGTTAACCCCACTCAGACTGATAAAGGTTACAGTCGAGTGATATATTCAGTGAAAAATATTTATGTGCATGATAGCAGAATATAATTAAGTAAATGAATGTGACTAATATATAAAGGGGTAATAAGTGAAAAAGGGACCCATAGGGGAATTTATCCTCCCAAAGGAACCAATAGACGGGAATAATACTTCCCACATACGTGTAAAAAAAGTGATAATGTTGAATATTACTGAAGAACAAAAAGAAAAAAAGAAAGAAAACAGTGAAAAAAGGACAAAAACCGAATACATAAAGATTATTCCATGAAAACACCTGCCCCCATATGTGCTTTTCACAGTAGGCCATCTTAAGCATTGTTAATAAACGCATTAACGTCAGTTTCAATATTCAAGCCGAACGGTGTATATGTTTTAAGGCGAAAAATCCAGCCCATCTCCATCTGGGATATCTCACATACCAGGTTCCTCTCCAGTGGGCTTTATATTTATCAATCGCTAGAAAAAGGGTGTTGGAGGGATTTTTATGGTGTTTTAATCTGTAATGATTAGAAACGGAATGATCCCTGAAACCGGACAAAATGTTTGCGATGTGTTCATTGACCCGTACCTGGAATGCTCTCTTAGTCCTGCCCACATATTGCTTCCCGCATGGACACTGTACTAAGTACACTACTCCCAGAGAGGCACAGGTAATGCATGGTACAATTTTATATTCCCTCCCAGTTGCTGTGGAGGTAAAGGATCTCACACATCTTAGTTTATTAGAATTCAGAGCACATATCCGACATCTCCCACATTTATAGTAACCCTTAAGATGGTCAAAAAGGAAGCCAGACTTATTAAGGGGGGGGGTCTATGACATTGGTGGATATTAGATTCCTCAAGGACTGTACTCCTTTAAAAATAACACGAGGTTCATGGGGCAGGATGTCTTTTAACACAGGATCAGTTAGGGCTAAATGCCAATGTTTTTTCACGAGATGAGTAATGGTCCTATGTTGGGTTGAGTAGGTCGTGATGAAGGGTACTCCATCAGGAAACGCATTCTCTACTCTGGGGGTTCTATCACACAGAAGTTTGTTCCTATCCATTCTGAGAACCTGATCTAGAGACCCCTGTAGACTTGTTTTGCAGTAACCCTTCTCCAGAAATATTTCTGTGAGAACTTGAGCTTGTTGTTGAAAAATCAGGGGATCAGAACAATTGCGTCTTAACCTAAGATATTGGCTTTTCGGAACTCCCTTAAGCCACGGCTCGTGGTGACAACTACCTACAGGAATGTAGGAGTTCCGGTCGGTGTCCTTAAAATAAGTAGAGGTGACACATCTATTGTCCCTAATCTCAATTACCAGATCAAGGTAATGTACCTTGCTTTGACTGGCCTCATAATTTTTTTATATTATTTTGAGAGGATTGCCATGGACTTGATGTGGCCCCTTACTGAAGGTCCACTAGAGGGCACCAGCACATCTTGGTAATAATGGACTATGCCACCCGTTACCCAGAAGCGATTACTCTCCAAAACACCTCTGCTAAAACCATTGCCAAAGAGTTATTTCAGGCTTTCAGCCATGTGGGTCTTCCTAAGGAAGTCCTAACTGACCAGGGCACCCCGTTTATGTCTAGGGTGACCCGAGAACTTTGTAAACTCCTGAAAGTCACCCAATTACGTACATCAGTATATCACCCTCAAACAGATGGGTTAGTGGAAAGATTTAATAAAACTTTAAAACAAATGTTGAGGAAGGTGGTGGATAAAGACGGAAAGAACTGGGATTATCTGCTCCCTTATCTGATGTTTGCAATAAGAGAGGTTCCCCAGTCGTCCACAGGGTTCTCTCAGTTTGAGCTACTGTATGGGAGGCACCCCCGGGGCCTGCTGGACATTGCCCGGGAAACGTGGGAAAGTGAGAGTTCCCCTCATCGAATTGTGATTGAACATGTGGCACAAATGCAAGATAGAATTGCCCAAGTGATGCCGATTGTGAAGGCACATTTAGCCTAAGCCCAGTTGGCTCAACAGAGGATTTACAATCGTGGGGCCCAGGTCAGTTTCCTTTGTACCTGGTGATAGTGTGTTGGTGTTGGTCCCCACGGTCGAAAGTAAATTCCTAGCCACATGGCAGGGTCCTTATGAAGTGTTGGAGAAAATGGGGGTGGTGAATTATAAAATAAGCCAACCCGGGAAGACGAAAACCTGAGCAGATATATCACGTGAACTTGTTGAAACCATGGAAGGATAGAGAGTCCTTGGTCGCTGAGACTACTCGATTTTCTGCTCCATTTAACCTGGCTGTCCCTGAAGTTGGGATAGTGGAGACTCTGTCCAAAACTCAGCGACAGGAGGCTAAAGAATTTGTGCTCCGTAATAGGGAGAAGTTTTCAGATTTGCCAGGTTGGGTCTCCAGGGGTTGAACATGATATTATCACCACACCAGGGGAGAAGGTCAAGTTGAAGCCTTATAGAATTCCAGGAAGTTAAAAAAATGTTTGAGCTGGGGGTGATAGAAGAGTCAAATAGTGATTGGTCCAGTCCCATTGTCTTAGTGCCCAAACCAGATGGAAGTTGGCGGTTTTGTAATGACTTTCGCTGCCTGAATAAAATCACTAAGTTTGACACCTATCCTATAGATGAACTGATTGATCGCCTAGGCACGGCCCGATACACGACGACGTTAGACCTGACCAAGGGTTATTGGCAAATTCCTCTCTCGGAGTCAGCCAGGGAAAAAACAGCCTTTGTAACTCCAGACGGATCTTTCCAATAGCGGAGGATGCCTTTTGGGTTACAGAATGCTCCTGCCACATTTCAACGCACCATGGATAAGACCCTTCGGCCTCATCGAGCCTATGCTGCTGCATACCTCGATGACATGGTCATCCACAGTGAGGATTGGGAGTCACACTTGCCAAAAGTTCAGGCTGTGTTGGATTCCATCTGGGAAGCCGAGTTTACAGCCAATCCGAAAAAATGTACCCTTGGGCTAGAAGAGGCGAAGTATCTAGGGTATACCATTGGGAGAGGTATAATCAAGCCCCAAACAAACAAAGTTGAGGCTATTCAGGATTGGCCACGTCCCACCAACAAGAAACAGGTTTGTGCATTTTTGGGAATTGCAGGATATTATCGCCGTTTTATTCCCCATTTTGCCTCACAGGCTGCTCCCTTGACCAATTTGACCAAAGGGAAGGAGTCTGTGATGACCAAATGGACTCCCGAAGCAGAAGCAGCTTTTTAGGCTCTAACGGAACTATGTATTTTGCCTGTACATCTATAATAAATCATGCAGTGGGATATTATGAGGTGTAAATATCCTCTGTCTGCGTGATATATTTTCTAGATGTGGATTGGAACTGAATCAGCGGAATGGAGCTGGGCACAGAATTCGTGATATATTACTAAAACGAATATTCGAGAAATCTCCTTAGGTATGTGATATATTACTAATGCACATGCGCAAGGAGCACTCTATCTCAAAGGTTAATTGAGCTAAGGAGCACTTGTGTGTGTGAAAAACCTGTGTGCGGAAGGAGCACTTATCCTTAATATTACAATAACACAATAATTGAGATGCGGAAGGAGCACTGTATATTGTATATTACAATACACAATAATTGTGGGGAATTGCAGACGATATATTACAATACACAATAATTGACGTCGGAAGGAGCACTCGCCTAGTGATATATTACCACAATAATTGCTTGTCATGCTACATGATTATTACAATACAAAATAATTTCGATAATTGACTCATGTTAATTATTACAATATAAAATAAATCGTTGTTTTGATTGCTTCATTGTAGTAATCGGCCAAGGTACGCCCTGGGGGCTTAGGATGTGATCTGTCTAAAAAAAAATTTAAAACAATACACCTAGCCATGTTATTCAAACCCTTGAAACACTAATTATGAGGTGTAAATATCCCCCCTGTGTGGATTGGAACTCGTTCTTGAAAGGTCTATCTCAAAGGTTAATTGAGCATGTGTGTGTGAAAAACCTGTGTTTAATGGGATAGACGAGACGTTTATTCTGTTGATTAGATAATTGACGTTTTGTTGTTTTGACAACTGGGGGCTTCTGTCTCACCTGACTCTCCCTTGAAAGGTGAAAGGGCTGGGGATATTTATTCTCCCGTGACTCTCCCTCTGGCTCCCGTGGATGAGCTTATACCGGACTTACTTGCATAGCAACTTGCCAGGGAAAAGGACGTCTTCAACGGCTGATACCCTCTCCCTACTTGGGTAGCCGTTACATTGGTTGGCAGCAGCGGGATGGTCCTTTTATCCAAGAAACAAGTTCGGAATGGAGTCTCAGTATGCCAGGCTGAAAAGAACCACACTAAAAGATTTATTGGAGAGTCGTGGTAGGAGTGCCAGTAACAGACCACGGAGGGAGCTGATAGCTGACCTGCTGGAGTTGGACCAAATGGATGGATCCATGGAAGGAACGGAGCCCCTAGCACCTGTCAGCGAGAAAGATGTAATTACTGATATTGTACAGCGGAGATTATCCTTGTATCCAGAAACGTCCACGGAACTAATAAACCTGCTGTTCCGGGAAGCAAGAGAGGAGATTCAAACCAAGAGGGGACAAGAACTGGAACTGGTAAGAGCTAGACAGACCATTACACACGCAGTTCCTACTTCCCACCCGCTGCGACAGGAAAGAAAATACTGTTCACTGCATTTAAAGCTTTTGTAGAAAGTGAGGAGGAAATAGATGAATATTTGGCTGATTTTGAGAGGCAGTGCTCACTACACCAGGTACCACCAGACCAATAGGTCACTCTTTTGTCTGGGAAATTGTCGGGCAAAGCCAATGAAGCTTTTCGGGCTCTTGCTCCAGAGGATATTTTACAATATCAGCAAGTGAAAAAGGCGCTGTTAACCCGATATGCCGTAACTCCAGAAACCTACCGCCGTCGCTTCCGGGAATCCAAGAAGAAGGCTGTGGACTCCCACATGGCATGGGCCAACCAGTTACAAAGGGTGGCATCCTATTGGGTCCAAGGGTGCAAGGCCAACACCGGGGAGGAAGTATTGCAGCTATTCCTAATGGAACATTTCTTCCAAAACCTGGCCGCAGACATACAGGACTGGGTACGAGATCGCCGTCCCGCTAACTTAAACGAGGCAGCACGGCTAGCAGATAAGTACGCGGAAACAAGGAAAGTAAGCCAGGGTACTACACGGCTGGCTCATGAGGTAGAACCGCGTACTCCAACCGGCACCCCACGCCCAGAGTTTCGGGCTCCAGTCCCACCAGGACCACCATGTCCTCAGGAACCCAACAACTACCCCCGGGATTCGTCTAGGGTGACGTGCCATCACTGCAGCAACACGGGACATATTGCTCGTTTTTGCCCTTTGAGAGTTACAAATAACAACTGGAGACTCCCAACACCCAACACAGAGGTCATTCCATCACGGCCCTCTGCGGCCCACTGCCTAGAGACCGAGGTGGGCCCGGAGGAATGTCTGGGAATTTTGTATGAGGCAGACCCAATACAAGCGGCCTCTCCAGATAACCGTCAGCATCACCGTCAGGAGGTAGGGGTAAATGGACAAGTAGCACAAGGCCTAAGAGATACAGAGGCTACTATCACTCTGATTCAAAAACAACCAGGGCACAAAAAGTCAGACTGTCCATTAAATCCACCCAGGCAGTCACAGTCATGGAGACAGCCAGAAAGAGGGAACCCCCACACATCCATGCCTGCGGCTCACTGCGTTGGGGAGGAAGAACATTGGGGCATTCTGCACGAGGCAGATCCGATACAAGCAGCCAACCAGGACAACAGGCAGCAACACAGACAGACTGTCTGGGTCAATGGAAAGGCAGCCATTGGGTTACACGATACTGGGGCCACGATGACACTGCTACCGAAGAAACTCATCCCAGAGAGCCAGCACACCGGAGACACCGTAGCCGTAAGAGTAGCAGGAGGCACCGTCTTCCGGCTACCCGTTGCCCGGGCTCACCTGGATTGGGAGGTTGGTTCGGGACATGTGAATGTGGGGTGATGAAGGATTTGCCAGCAGATGTACTACTGGGGAATGATTTGGCCCCCCTTGTTTCTGCGTACGCCCCGATGTGCCCCGCTGAAGCCCACACAGTGACTACCTGTGCCCCAACCCGCGTTGCTGGAACCAACTTGCTTGCTGCTGAGACCCGGGTAAGACTACCTTCCCCGACATGTACTGTAGATCCGGCCCAATATCACAGTCTAAAATGGGAATGTGACAAGTTGGCCAGTGAGAAATAAGAGATGCAACGACACTACGTCATGTATTATGAGATGTCCCGTGGCTTGAACATTGAAATGCACAAACAGGCTGAAATTGTCAAAAGGTTAAATGGGATCTGTGCACAGGTGGTGCCTTATCTCTCCCAAGAGCATCAGCAACAGGTTTTGGGAGCCATTGAATGAGCAAAGCAAGTGACTGTTCCAGAACTGAATTCCATTGTTCACCTTCACCATCAGCTACCGACCTGGCAGATTTAATGGCAATGCCGATGGACTGTCCAGGCAAACGGAACTTTTACCCTAACAGCAGACCATACATTCCCAAGTTGACCCGAAAAGGATCAATCCGGGTCTGCTGGAGTGTTCCACAAAAGGGGAGCAGTGTAACGGAACTATGTATTTTGCCTGTACATCTATAATAAATCATGCAGTGGGATATTATGAGGTGTAAATATCCTCTGTCTGCCTAGATGTGGATTGGAACTGAATCAGCCTGGTTCCTAAAACCTCTCCTTAGGTATGCTAATGCACCTGTCTATCCCAAAGGTTAATTGAGCTATCTCTTAAGAGATTGTATATTGTATAGTGGGGAATTGCAGACGAGACGTCTCGCCTAGCCACCTTGTCAGGCTACATGATTAGATAATTGACTCATGTTAATTGTTGTTCTGATTGCTTCATTGTAGTAATTACACCCTGGGGGCTTCTGTCTCAATACACCTAGCCATGCTATTCAAACCCTTGAAGCCCCCCTGTGTAAGGAGGGGGCGGAGAGTTCCATTGTTCCTTTTGATTACTCACCAGCTTGTAACTAGATATAAACCAAGAGATGTATCATTAAAAGCTAGTCTACTTGACCCTTCAAAACGTAGCCTGTCTCGTTCTTGAAAGGGCATGCAATGGGATATTTATTCTGTTTGTTTTACAACTGGACCTGACTCTCCCTCTGTCTCCCGTGGATGAGCTTATACCGAACTTACTTGCATAGCAACTTGCCAGGGAAAAGGACGTCTCCAACGGCTGATACCCTCTCCCTACTTGGGTAGCCGTTACACAGGCTTTAAAAAAGGCCTTATGTAGTCAGCCAGTTTTAAAATCACCTGATTTTTCATGGGACTTTGTGGTTCAGACAGATGCGTCAAATGTGGGGTTAGGAGCTGTACTGTCCCAGGTTATCAACGGGGAGGAACACCCTGTTATGTACCTTAGCCGAAAGTTGAAGGCCCATGAAGAGAATTATGCCACCACTGAGAAGGAGTGTTTGGCAGTAAAATGGGCTTTGGATTCTCTCCGGTACTACCTCCTGGGTAGACAGTTTGAACTGGTGACAGAACATGCCCCATTGAAGTGGATGGCACAGAACAAGGAGACCAATAGGAGAATAAATAGGTGGTGCCTGGCCCTTCAGGAATTTAGTTTTGTCATAACGCATCGCCCCAGTGTTAAAATGGGGAATGCAGATGGGTTGTCCAGAGTGCATGCGTGCCTGGCAACCTGTGTCCCAACCCTAGGGTTGAAACAAGAGGGGGGGTATGTGACAGAAAGTCAGGTAAATCTGTGTGTGTTGTCACAGACAGGAGATATATTTCTGCCTTGTTTAGACAATACACCAACTACTATTAGGCGTTGGCTGTAGAGATGGCCAGAGAGGTTTGGGGCGTTAGAAGCCTTCAGCTGTTCAAAATGAAGCAATTAAAGCCCCTATAAAGATAGCCTAAGGATGACGACTGATTGCTGGATCCTGAGGCTTTGTGAGTGAAGGAGCAGTCACAAGCACTTTTGAAAAGGTGAGGTGCTGATAGATATTTCTGGGTGAGAAATATCAAAGAGACTTTTTTGTTGTTTTCTGATGTAGGACCAGCAGTGTCTGCCCAGTAGTAGGCTGTGCCAGACTCAATAGGTAGGTTCATGGGTTGGGAAGGTAGACGCCCCAAGTGGCAAGGGTTTATTTTATGTTTTGTTTTGTTTATACTGTTTTGATGCTGGCACGTGTATCCAGCAATATGGAAAAATAAACCATATCATTTGTTTTCAACCATCCTCTACTGCCTTTTTGTACAGTTCAGCGTGTAGTGAACCCATCCAAGGGGTCACACACACCCGCTACCGAGCTAATCCCTCACAATATGTACAGTATTTGAATGCATGGCTTTGTAGCTTTCAAATGTAGATATAATGTAATGCAAATTGTTCACAGTTATTGATATAATCAGGGGTTAAAATATGCATGCTATCATTTTCTAGTACACTACAATCAGACAGAAAGTACATTTTTTTTTTTTTTTTTACAGGTGTTTATTTTAGACTTTTGTAAAGGTACACCTAAGGGTTAACATACGGGTGTCTACCTAATTGAATAAAAATTACTGAACCAAGGAAATAAATACATTTCAATAAAATTTGATCTTTTTTTTAGTAAAATCAATAAATACCTATATTAAATACTTAATAAAGAGCTTGTGTATATGAATAAATATACAGACAGATGCGTCAAATGTGGGGTTAGGAGCTGTACTGTCCCAGGTTATCAACGGGGAGGAACACCCTGTTATGTACCTTAGCCGAAAGTTGAAGGCCCATGAAGAGAATTATGCCACCACTGAGAAGGAGTGTTTGGCAGTAAAATGGGCTTTGGATTCTCTCCGGTACTACCTCCTGGGTAGACAGTTTGAACTGGTGACAGAACATGCCCCATTGAAGTGGATGGCACAGAACAAGGAGACCAATAGGAGAATAAATAGGTGGTGCCTGGCCCTTCAGGAATTTAGTTTTGTCATAACGCATCGCCCCAGTGTTAAAATGGGGAATGCAGATGGGTTGTCCAGAGTGCATGCGTGCCTGGCAACCTGTGTCCCAACCCTAGGGTTGAAACAAGAGGGGGGGTATGTGACAGAAAGTCAGGTAAATCTGTGTGTGTTGTCACAGACAGGAGATATATTTCTGCCTTGTTTAGACAATACACCAACTACTATTAGGCGTTGGCTGTAGAGATGGCCAGAGAGGTTTGGGGCGTTAGAAGCCTTCAGCTGTTCAAAATGAAGCAATTAAAGCCCCTATAAAGATAGCCTAAGGATGACGACTGATTGCTGGATCCTGAGGCTTTGTGAGTGAAGGAGCAGTCACAAGCACTTTTGAAAAGGTGAGGTGCTGATAGATATTTCTGGGTGAGAAATATCAAAGAGACTTTTTTGTTGTTTTCTGATGTAGGACCAGCAGTGTCTGCCCAGTAGTAGGCTGTGCCAGACTCAATAGGTAGGTTCATGGGTTGGGAAGGTAGACGCCCCAAGTGGCAAGGGTTTATTTTATGTTTTGTTTTGTTTATACTGTTTTGATGCTGGCACGTGTATCCAGCAATATGGAAAAATAAACCATATCATTTGTTTTCAACCATCCTCTACTGCCTTTTTGTACAGTTCAGCGTGTAGTGAACCCATCCAAGGGGTCACACACACCCGCTACCGAGCTAATCCCTCACAATATGTACAGTATTTGAATGCATGGCTTTGTAGCTTTCAAATGTAGATATAATGTAATGCAAATTGTTCACAGTTATTGATATAATCAGGGGTTAAAATATGCATGCTATCATTTTCTAGTACACTACAATCAGACAGAAAGTACATTTTTTTTTTTTTTTTACAGGTGTTTATTTTAGACTTTTGTAAAGGTACACCTAAGGGTTAACATACGGGTGTCTACCTAATTGAATAAAAATTACTGAACCAAGGAAATAAATACATTTCAATAAAATTTGATCTTTTTTTTAGTAAAATCAATAAATACCTATATTAAATACTTAATAAAGAGCTTGTGTATATGAATAAATATACATATGTGTACTCAAATATGGCAATTGTATAGATTTTTTTTATAGATTTTTGTACATTAAAATTTTTTTTTTGTTCCGTTTCGTATGGTCCCGTCGGTTCGTTTCCATTCGTTTTTCGTAAGACGCCCGTTTTCCCGTTCGTTCCCGTTCGTTTGTCGTATGCGACGCAATTTTTTCGTATTCCAATCGTTTCGTATTTCCGTTTTATTTTCGTACATGCGGGATGGTTCGTTATTCTGTTTAATTCATGTTCGTTACTTGTTAGACAATAATTATCGTGAATTTTCGTCAATGATTTGCATTCTGTGTATCTTGAATGCTTTTCTTTTGTTAGTGTCAGTTGTATGTTCATTGTTCAATGACATCTATAACACAAGAATTTCATTATGTATATTGAATGAATTCCTTTTTCTGTTCGTATTGTGTATTCAAAATACTGAATGCAAATCTTTTGTTATAGGTGTCATATCAACATACGAAAATAACAGAATATAGAAAAAAGATTCAAATGCAAATCTTTTGTTTATCGTTTTTTTGAATGGCCAGAGAGTCAGTGACTGAAAGCAGCTTCTCTTTTGTGCTGAGTACAGTGTAGTACAGTAAAGCCAAATAAACTTTTCTGTGGATTTTCATCTGAAGGGAGATCAGTTGGCCAGACTTTTGAACCCAAAAATGGTTTTCTGATGCAGTTTAAAAACGAACAAATTTTCTGAGAATGATCGGAAAACGATCGTTTTTATGTTTGTTGTTAAAACAGTCTGACCAAGTGTATGGGCCTTAACAATAGTTAATATAGATGAGCCGCATGTTGAAAGTGCCGCAAATCCCGCAATATATTTAGGAAAGTACAAAATGACGAAAATCCTTTTTTCTGTTCATATTTTCAGTCACATGTTCATATGAACAATGGAACATGTGACTGAAAATATGAACAGAAAAAAGGATTTTCATCATTTTGTACCTTCCTAAATATATTGCAGAATTCGGGGCACTTTCAACATGCGGCTCATCCAAATTAACTATTGTTAAGCCACCTAACACTTGGTCAGACTGTTTTAACAACAAACATAAAAATGATCGTTTTCCGATCGTTCTCAGAAAATTCGTTCATTTTTAAACTGCATCAGAAAACCATTTTTGGGTTCAAAAGTCTGGCCAACTGATCTCCCTTCAGATGAAAATCCACAGAAAAGTTTATTTGGCTTTACTGTACAACTCTCACTGTACTAGTGTACTCAGCACAAAAGAGAAGCTGCTTTCAGTCACTGACTCTCTGGCCATTCAAAAAAACGATAAACAAAAGATTTACATTTGAATCCTTTTTCTATATTCTGTTATTTTCGTATGTTGATATGACACCTATAACAAAAGATTTGCATTCAGTATTTTGAATACACAATACGAACATAAAAAGGAATTCATTCAATATACATAATGAAATTCTTTTGTTATAGATGTCATTGAACAATGAACATACAACTGAAAACGAACACAAAATGGATTCAAACAAAATACACAATGCAAATCTCTTGATACAGATTTCATTTTCGTTCTTTTGCCGTTTTCGTTTTGTCGTTTTTTCCCGTCGGATCGTTCGTTCGTATTTGCGGTCGTTTGTTATGCGGCTCATCCGTTATCCCGTCATTTTCGTATTTTGGTGCTTTACCGTTTTCGTATGTACACATTATCGTACGAAAATAACATTCGTACGAACGGGAATGTACATATCTACTTTTTAATATTCAAGTCCCCCTTTTGTTTCCTGCTAAGTAGGGGTGAGGTTAGCACTCAGCCCAATTAAGGGTTTGACCAAAATTTTTGAAGTTCGACAATTATAGACTGGCAAAACATTTTTGCCAGTTTGCCAGCCTGAACATTTTGCTGCAGAAGCAGCAGAAAGTAACTCATGTTTTGGTGGCAATATTATTGCTTTACCGTAACAGTTTTTTTTTATGTTGAATCTGTTTTATTGACTCACAAGCATTTTTAAAACATAGGTAAGGAATAACATATGTACAAGTCTATATATGCATAGTCCGGTAGATAACCTTAATGAACATAGAAATCAGTGAAATAAACCAAGTAATGGTAAATCAAGTAACTAGTAGACCACTGTAAACAGTGGCGTAGAAAACAAACACAAAAAAAACAAGGCTCAACACATATGGCCTGAAAGTGCAGTGAATCTACTGCTAATATTACAATCTTATAAAAAGGTACAGAAGTAGGAGAAGTAAGGAGAGAAAAAAAGTAGGGGGGAGGGGAGGCTGGGAAAGAGAAAAAAAAGGAAAGTAGGGAGAAGTGACACAGTTCTTTTTTTTTTGTAATGAGGAATCAGGGATACATTCATTAGGAGGCCCTTGTCCCAAACAATATGGGAATGAAGTGCTTTGTCAGAAGGGCTTCCTGGCAAGGTACTTTCCCCAAGTTGAAGGCATGTGGTCTGGTATGGTTCACGAGGGGAACACACGTGCTTGCTGCCCACCCTTTCCTGGCCAGCCAGGTTACATGGTTGGGTTAGAGTCAGATATGGGCCTTGGGGGGACCTCATGCTTTTATTTCCTTTTTTTCTGGCCAGGGCTTCTCTTTGAAATACATATCAGCCAAAAAGATCTGGTATGGAATTTGGGGGAAACCCCACACCAGACCTTCATCAAGGATAAGAAGGATAAGGGTCTGACATGTAGTCTTTCGGGAAATCCCACATCTTTTTTACTTATTTTTTTTTTACATATGATCTTTCTTAACATCTAAATCAGATCCTCACCTAGCATAACATTAAATAAATTCCATTCACATTATATTACAAACAGAACAATGTGATTTATCGGCGTGAGTCTGCGTAGTAGGCGCAGCAGATGGTGAGATCCGCTGACTACTGCCCCTATTTGTGCGTTCATTGTCATGTCGGAGTCAAAGATGACCCCAAGACTTTTGACTTTGGCGCTAGGGGTGATGATTTTGCCCAGAATGGGCTGGGGGATCCAGGTTGTTGTCGATAGATTCCTACGCTTGGCGTGAAACAGAAGAAGTTCTGTTTTAGCTCCGTTGAGTTTGAGATAACTCTTTGTCATCCAGTCCTCTATCAAAGAGAGGCATGTCTCTAGGTTGAGGTGGTGATCCTTTTTATTGCAAATGCGGAAGTACAGTTGCGTGTCGTCTGCATAAGAGTGATATAGCAGTTTTTGGCTGCTGATGATTTCGAAAAGAGGACGCACATAGATGTTGAATAACATCGGCGACAGGGGAGATCCTTGAGGGACCCCGCACGATAATGTGCGTTGTTCAGAAGTGAAGGGTCCTAGCTTCACTATTTGCGAACAGTTTTCCAAAAAAGAGGAGAACCAGGATAGATCGCTTTCTGCGACTTTGGCTATTTTAGCCAGCCGAGTCAATAGCAGCTTGTGATCAACTGTATCAAAGGCTGCGCTTAGGTCCAGCAGAACCAGAAGAGAAGATTCTCCTTCGTCTGCGGCCTCGAGAACGTCGTCCCATATCTTAAGCAATGCTGATTCTGTCCCGTGTCCGGGACGGAATCCTGATTGAAGTGGGTCGAGTAAGTTGTGGGTATCTAGATGCTGTTGCAGCTGCTGTACCACAGCTTTCTCCATTACCTTGGAGAGAACATTTAGGCATGTTATGGGGCGCCAGTTGAGTGGATCCTTAGGATCCAGGGTGGCTTTCTTCAAGATGGGTTGAATGAAGCCCTCCTTCAACTGGGAGGGCATTATGCCCTCCCTGAAGGATTGGTTGATAAGCTGCGTGACAGGAGGTGCCAGGATGTCGGCGCATTCCTTCAGCAGTTTGGTGGGGATAATATCGTTTGGCGCAGTGCTGTTGCGCAGAGCGCCGATGATATTTTTAGTGGTCTGAATAGAGATGGGTTCCAGCATGAACTCACCTAACTGTGGTGAATTGCTGCCGGTGCTGTGTAAATGACTACGGGGGGGGCTGGGAGAGCAATTGTTCTGCTGAATGCTTTGCCGGATTGCCTCAATTTTGTTAATAAAGCAATCCGACAACTCATCGCACAATTCTTGTGTATCCAAGTTGGGGGCTTCAAGACATCCTGGATTCATGGTCTGAGTGACCAGCTTGAAGAGTTCGCGGGGGCGATTTAGGGCACCGTTGATAGCCTCAGAAAAATAGTTTTTCTTGGCTTTGAAGATTTGCTTGTAGTATTTTCTGGTTATTGCCTTGTAAATCGAGAGGTTCTCATCTGAAAGCTTCTTTTCCAGGCTGCTTCTGCCCTTCTGCGCTCTTGCTTCAGTAACGCCAGCTGGTTGTTAAACCAGCCGGAGTTATTTTTCCTGATCTGGGTCTTTCGTTTCGGTGCTATCAAGTCAGCTGACTGTAATAGTGCTGTGTTTATGGCCTCCAGTGTTTCTTCTGCTGTTTGGTGCGGCTGAATTGTGTTTATTTTTTCCCCTAACGTGGCTTTGAAGAGTTCCGAGTGGAGCTTCTTCTGACATCTGGTCCAGTGTGTTGTCACTGGATTTGATGTTTTTGTTAAGGGGGGAATTCAGAAATAATGAATTTAATTGCATGGTGATCTGTCCATGGCAATGGTTCATTATCCAAAATTTTTATTTCCAGATCTTGTCTGAAAATAAGATCGAGCGTATGACCTGAAGCATGTGTGGGCCCACATACTAGTTGCTGAAGCCCTAATCCTTCCAGGTGGTCGATGCAGGCGTCAGCAATGGGGTCTTGCGGGGAGTTGGCCCAGAGGTTAAAGTCCCCGAGCAGCAAAAGGTGTTTGCTATTCAGGGTATAGGTGGAGACAAAGTCCGTCAAAGATGGGAGCAGCTGCGACTTGGGGCTGGGTGGCCTATAGCAGAGTAGAATCCGGACGGTCTCCTGGCAGTTTACTTGCAGTTGAAGAGTAAGGGTTTCCATAAATGGAAGAGGGTTTTGGAGGCTTGGTTTTGTGATCGCAAGACGCGTCTTATGGATCACCGCCAGTCCTCCTCCTCTTTGCCCTATTCTGTTTTCCGTTATAATACGGTAGTTTTCTGGCACCAATTCTCCTAGAATGGTGTTACAGTCGGCTGTGAGCCAGCTCTCTGTAATAAAGAGGCAGTCTAAGTCATGTTGCAATAAGAAATCATGGATTTCTAATCGGTGTTTTACTGCCGATCTAGTGTTGATCAAAGCACATGATATGTGCTTAGGCTGGGGTAAATGGCTGCGATTTCTGGCAGTCGATCGATCCTCCAAAGTCGCAGATTTCTTAGGGCTTTTTTGGTGGCGGCCGGCAGAATTGCAGCAAATCGACCCAGATCCCAAATGATCTCCGCCGAGTATTGCCGATTAACCATGGCCGCCGTGGAACCAAGGGCGGGGGGGGGGGGGTGGATTAACAAGGATAACTGAATCCTCTGATCCTAGGCTTGGTCCAGAGGAAGGCAAAAAAAACCTAACCACGCTGCGCCAATATGCTGCGGTAGGGGAAAAAATTCCTTCCTGACCCCTAAAGAGGCGATCGGGTTTAGCCCTGGATCAAGTTATGGTGAATTTGAGAGTGATAGGGCTGGGTGGAAGAAGATGGCCGCCGACCTGGCAGCAGGATCCAGGCTGGGGGGTACCAGGCTGAGTGGTGCCTGGGGGGCTAAGGGAAATGATCAGAGGGCAAGGGGGCTCTACTGGGGTAGGGGGGGGGCTTTGTGGCCCGATTGATTAGGTGGTGCCGGCTGATTGGGGGGTGGAGAGCGGCGCGCCGCTAGGCCGCGGGTGAAGCCGCGGCCTTTCCTGAGTCGCGGCTGCCGCGAATCTCCACTGATCGGCGCGGAGGGAAAAAAAACACCGCGCCCGAGGGTAGCGGTGGCTTGTGGGGATGGCTGGCGGAAAGGACGCCCGAGCGGGGGTAGAGGTATGGGGGTGAGGAGCGGGGAAAAGCCGTGGGGATTGGGGGAAGCTGCTGTGGCTTGTCCTGAGAAGGACGGCCGCCTGCAGCTCCCAAGAAGTGGCTTACCGGGTCAGGTGCACCGGGGGAAGGCCTGTGGAAGTCCAGGAGGGGGGAGAGCAGCTAGTCCGAGTGGCCGGTGGCAGGAGGCAGGTGGATGGATGAGAGGGAGATGGAAACCCTGCCTGCCTGTCTGTGAGGCCTGGAGCCGCACAGTGGGAGGACCCTGCACTATCCCTGAGAGAGTGACTCGTTTGAGAGCGTCCTGCTCTCTCGGTGTCTGACTGCACACATTCATACAGAGGTCTCCTCTATTGGGGTGCTGTGGGGAGGGCCCGTATTATTGGTGGGGGGGGTGGGGGGGGGGTCTTGGATGGGGCCTTGGCACTGGGGTCTTGGGGGGGGTGCTGCCCAGGGAGGGGAGACAGAGATGTTCTATAATTTACTGTTTACTGCTGGATGCCGGCCTGCTCAATGTTGCCTTAGAGTGTATTGCAATGTGCGGAGGTTAGATCTTGTGACTGTTTTACTTTCTTATTTTATTGTTTTTTCTTTGCGTGCCCCAAGAGTCCTATATCCGTCTATTTGCTTATGACTAATGTAAACTAGCCGATTTGGTGTTCATTAGGATGCATGTCCTTTGCCCACTTTAACATTCCCAACGGTCGGGGGGGGCTGATGGGGGCTCGGGAGCCCCTCATTGGCCCTTGCTAACCAACCCCTATGCTAGGCCGACGCTCAGTTTCCGGAGCATATCCGGAGAGCGTTACAGCGAGATTTTGCTGACACTTTAGGAATCCAGCCAAGCTGGTCGGTGACCGCTTTGGGAGCCCTTTTAGCACCCAGGGTGGTCTCTGTCTACACCCCCTTGCTGAACCTTTCCTCTGCAGGGGGGGTACTCATCCCTTCCGCTCTCTACATCCCTTCCCCCCTCCTTTCTTCCTTTTTCTTCTTCCTACCCCCCCTTCTATTTCCACAGGCATGGACGAGCTTACCATTGTCACACTCAACGCAAAAGGGCTGAATGTCCCTGAGAAGCGTCGTATGCTCCTTAATGACATGAAACACATGACTGCGGATGTGGTGTTGCTGCAGGAAACACATTTCCGGACCGACAAGTTCCCTGTCCTACAGAATAGGTTTTACCCGACGGTCTACCACTCCACTTTCTCAAACGCCAAATCCAGAGGGGCGTCTATCCTGATTTCAGCAAGAATCCCATGGACTCTGATAGCCATGAAATCTGACATGTCGGGCAGGTTCCTATTTGTCAAGGGCCTGATAGGTGACGTGAAGGTAACTATTGCCAACCTTTACGCCCCTAACTGTCAAAAAGACACTTTTATTAAACGACATCTGAGCATGCTCCAACGGTTTTCTGAGGGACAACTTATAGTGGGAGGCGACCTGAATGCCCCCCTGCTCCCCACGGAGGATACCTCGACGGGGGCGTCTTCCATCCTCAGGGGCCCACTTAAGAATATACACACAGCCTTACATAACCTACAACTGGTAGACGCTTGGTGCCTTTTACATCCCGGAGAACATGATTACACTTACTACTCCCATCCTCATCAAACCTATTCCCGTATTGACTACCTCTTGATGCCGCAAGACCAGCTTCAGGTGATCAAAAGCACTTCTATCAGGTCTATAACCTGGTCGGATCACCCCGTCGCCATGCGTTACGTTCTCACTGATTTCTATAGGGGCCAAAGGAAGCCGTGGCAGCTTAATGAGAGCCTCCTGCAGAACCCGGAAGTGGTGGCAGATGTGACAAGGGAAATTCACCAGTACTTTCACACAAATAGCACAGACGGGGGCGACAGTTGACTGGTGTGGGAGGTGCACAATGTGGTGATCCGCGGCGTGCTCATCAAACATGGGGCCCGACTGAAGCATCTACGGACTGAACAATTGAATAGACTACGGGACTTGGAAACGGCACACAAACAGACTCAGACGGGTGCACTCACTGCGGAGCTAGGCACAGTTCGTAGTCAGATCACTGAGTTGCTCACTTAAAAAGCTAAAGTGGCCCTTCGAACATCCCACAAAAAGGTTTATGAGGCAGGGAATAAATGTGGTAGACTGCTGGCACAATCACTGTGTTTGCAGAAATTGGCATCATATATACCTTACATACACACTGCAGCGGGACAGCGGACGGCCCTCCCTAGACAGATTGCTGAGGAATTCAAAACTTACTAGGATACCCTTTACAACCTACCTAAGACACAGTCCTCCCCAGACCATCTAACAGACTATGGGCCAGATTCAGCAAGACTTGCGCTGGAGTATATCGATATGCGCCGCGTAACTGTCAAGATGCGCCGTAGTATCTATGCGGCCGTACCCACCAAACTAGATGCGACAGAAAACAGGCTTTTTCCGATCGGCTTAACTTTCCCTCGCCAGAGTATCGTAAGCGCATATTTTCGCTTGTCGCATCCGTCGCACCTATTGATTTCCCATGCAAATATGCAAATGAGGGAGATTTCCCGATTCGCGAACGGATTATCACCAGACGCTGGCTACATGCGATGCGCGTATGTCGTCCATCTGTTGCAAAGTTATTCCTACAAATAGCTGCTTTATCTTTACTCCAGACGGCCACAGGTCAGCAGGAGAGCAGCTACAGCATCAGCGTTACCGACGAAACTAGCAAGCTGAACAACCACACTTGCAAGGACAACACCTCTGTGTGACAACATGCCAGGGGCAGCCGTGGTCTTGCACTACTAATGGGTCCCCCGGAACGGAGGAGGCGGGCACGTGAGAGGATATACCGCACGCGCATGATCCTTTTTGGCATGGGGGATGAGGAGGTGTATCGCCTCTTCAGATTCAGCCCTGATGCAATACTTGAACTAACCACAACCCTGCAGGATGACATCACCAGCCCAACACACCGCTCACAAGCAGTGCAGCCACTGGTGAAGGTACTGGCAACACTTCATTTCCTTGCAAGTGGATCATTCCAGCATACAAGTGGAGTGGTGGCTGTGATGTCACAGTCCTCCATGAGCAGATGTGTGCACCAGGTTATCCCTGCAATCCTCAGACGCATGTCCAACCACTTCATCAGACCCACCACTGAGGACCTGCGGTTGAAGGCAATGACAGATTTCTACAGCATTGCCAGATTCCCACGCACCGTGGGGGCCATTGATTGCACACATGTGGCACTCCAGCCCCCCAGTGCCACAGAGCACATATACCGCAATCAGAAGCATTGGCATTCCATCAACGTACAGGTGATAGCCGATGCCCAATGCCTCATATGGCACGTCCGTGCCAAACACCCCGGATCCAGCCATGACAGCTTCATATACAATCAGAGCCCCATCCCAATGGAATTCGAACAGAACATGTATGGGGACAGCTGGCTGGTTGGTGAGTGACATGGGTGGCAGGCATGACTGTCCCCCCCCCATGATGCTGACATCACAAGGGGCACAAGCATGACTAACATCCTCCTGTCTTTTCCCTTACAGGTGACTCTGCATATGCACTGGGACCCCATATAATGACTCCTTTCCGGAACCCCCAAACCAGAGGAGAGAGAAGATACAATGCGGCACATATCAAGACTCGTGCAGTGGTGGAGCAAACATTTGGGCTCCTGAAGTCCCGTTTCCGCTGCCTGGATAAGTCTGGGGGGGCCCTATTGTATTCCCCTACCTTCGTGTGTCAGATCATCGGCGCATGTTGCATTCTGCACAACTTTGCCATGAGAAAAGGCCTGCAGATTGACATACGTGATGACCTGACCCCCCAACCAGACAGCCCCCCCCTGCCAGAGGAGACCCATTCAGCTGATGGAAGAGCAGTCAGAAGGGTCCTCGCCGTAGGCATCTTTGGACACTAAACAAATACATTGATCACACGAATGCAAACCACTGAGGTCCCTAGATCACACACACCACATTCACATCGCATTGGATTAGCCCAAGTCCAACATGCAGGACTTGGGAGCAGCAACGCCGGCGTCAAGGCCCCAATGATGTCGCTGTCCATTCATACACCATTCACACAGCCGTGGGGATAACTTCTCCACAACGGCCGAGGGTGACACCCCTAACTGGCAGGAGTGCCACCCCCTCACATTCACACACCATTCACACTGTCCTCTGCACTCCTGACCGTGTGCAGTTAAACTGAAAAAAAAACTCATAACCTGAGCATAAATAAAAGAAAAAACTCATAACCTGAGCAAAAATAAAAGAAAAAACTCATAACCTGAGCCAAAAAAAAAGCCCTCATCTGGGCTGACGGGGGCTCTTTCTTGTGGGCCCTCTCTGGCTCCTCAGCTGCCTGGAGGGAGTGGGTGGGGGGGCATCTGGAGGTGGCTGATCCCCGGGTGGGCCACTCCTGGCAGGTGTTGGCTGCATGCCCTCCAAGGCCACGGCAATCCGGCTCAGATATTGATTGGTCTGGGCCTGCATCCTCAGCTGGCGGGTGATATTATGCCGCTGGTCACGCTGCCTCTGCCTCCCCTGTTCCCGGATGGCAGCAGTGTCGGATGCAGTGAGGTGCCGAACATCAGCCTGCACCTCCCCCAGGCTGGTCACCACTGCAGCGCAGTTGCAGCTGACGTCCTGCACAGCGTTCGTCAGCTGGGACACGGAGCCCAGGCTGTCAACTAGCCGGTCAAGATGCCCAGCAATCTCCCCCATCTGCTGGGTCTGCCTGGCCTGGTCCCGGGCCATTTGGTCATGGACCACGTCAGACACCCCCCTGGTCTTCCGGGTCGCCTTCCTGGGGCCAGGAGATGGTTGTCCCCGGGGGGATGGAGTCGTCTTTGAGGGGCTTCCTAGAATGGGGGAGGCGATTACAGAGGGTCCTGCAGAAGGGGAGGACTCCTCCAAAATTAAAAGAAAGTCCTGCTCTGGAAAGGCAGGCTCCTCCTCAACCACCTCATCAGGTGAGGTGTGGGCACTCTCCTCCATCTCATGCTGTTCACCACCCAGCGGGTCGGGCTCAGGATGCCGTTGGGGGGTTGGGGTGGACTGGCCGCCGACAGATGATGGCCCAGCTCCGTCATCTGTGGATGACACAAAGCAGACACATGTTGGTGGTCCCACACACTTGGCACATGTACCCTCCCACCCCCACATGCAACACACCAAATAGGGGATAAAAAACACTTACCTGTCCTGGAGCCTTCCTCCACGGAATCATATCCCGGGACCCCCTCCAACAGCACCCTCTCCAGGCAGTGGGCGACCACCTCCTCCTCCGTGGTCAGGCTGACCGCACATGGGGGTCCACCACCCATGCCCCTCTCATGCCTCCTAATGGTGGCCACCTTGCCCCGGACTTTGCGCCTCAGATCATTAATTTTCTTGCCGATATCAGCAGCAGTCCGGGTGGAGTAGCCCAAGGCATTGACCCTGCCAGCAATGGACTCCAGGATGCCCTGCTTCCTATCCCGGCTGGTCTTCCGACTTTTCCTGCCGTGGAGAAAGTCGTTATACGTCTCCATAGCAGAGATCACTAGGGCGAGCTCCTGGGCATTAAAATTGAGGGTTCTCCTCTCTTTGGGGGGAACGGGAGCAGCCATCATACAGCAAAAGTTACTTCCCTGGGGTGGGGGAAACCGGATATACTTTTGCGCCGGAAAGGCGCATCTACGGCCGCCTTTATACGCGCAACGGAACGCATTGCGCTGGCGTTTCCCATGAAGTGATGCCGACGGAAGTTGTGAGCATGCGCACAGGGGAGCGAGGGGAGCCCTCCCTCACTGCGCATGCTCCGTGGATGATGCGATGAACGTAAGTCACTGCGCTGGGCTCCGCCCATCATTTACATATGATCACACCCACTTCCACTTGCGGCGGGTTGCGCCAGCGCTTTTTCGTTACTCCGCCGCAAAGTAACAAACATGAGCTTGGTGAATACTGGACTTTACTCCCTAGTTCGCGTCAGCGTAACGTATATGCATTGCGCTACGCCAGATAAAATATGCACGCATCTACCTGAATCTGGCCCTATATTGTCACCTCCTTGATGCCGACTCTGTCCGCGGAGACACACGACCTTTTGGAAGCACCTATCACACTTTCTGAGGTCCAACAGGCATTACTGCCACCCTCCAAGCCCAAATATCAGTCCTCCCCAAAGACGGCAAGGATCAGTCTCAGTGCGGTAGCTACCGACCGATCTCCCTGCTTAATTCGGATTTCAAACTATTTACCAAAATCATAGCATCTAGGTTGCAAACACACCTCCCTCGATTGATTCACCTGGACCAAGTCGGTTTTGTCCCCACCAGAGAGGCCCGGGATAACACCACTAAGGTATTGAACTTACTGTACTCAGCTACCCTTGTCAAGACGCCCAGTGTCTTCATAGGCACTGACGCGGAAAAAGCATTCGATCGCATGAATTGGGATTTTATGTTTTCAACAATACGTCATGTGGAACCCTTTCTGGGACACGTGCGGCTTAACCCAAACATCATGGGGATTCGGTTGGGTTCCTCCCAACATAAGGTTTCGGTGTATGCGGACGACCTGCTTTTCTCCCTCTCCAACCCACTGGTGTCGCTCCCAAATCTAATGCGTGAATTTGAGACGTTTGGAGCGTTCTCCAATTTGAAAACTAACTTTGCCAAGTCAGAAGCCATGGGAGTAGGACTAACACCACCACTACTGAACCACCTCCAGTCCAGCTTCGCACTGAAGTGGGTGACCACAGCGCTGAAATACCTGGGTACACACATACCTCCGACGTTCTCTAAACTGTTCGAACTTAATTTCCCTCCACTATTAAAATCGATTAAATTATTATTAGCTAAATGGAATACAGGCCTGCATTCCTGGCTGGGCCGATGCAATATCCTAAAGATGATGATTCTCCCAAAGCTTCTCTACCTGATGAAAGCCCTACCTATCCATGTACCGACATCATAATTTAGACAGGTGCAGACAGTATTCACAGACTTTGTCTGGGCTAAGAAAAGACCCCGTCTGGCACACAAACTGCTTGTCCTTCCGAAGTTACGGGGTAGCCTGGCTCTACCCGACATACAGGCCTACTACCACGCGGCCCATCTTGGGAGACTGATAGATTGGTGCCTTCATCAAGATACCAAACTCTTGACGCAGATTGAACAGGCCCAAAGTACGATCCCCTTGGGGGGGACCCCATGGTGCTTTCACTCACTCCCGACAAACCTTAAACGCCACCCTCTTATAGGGACCTCCTCACGACTCTGTTCCTGACTTCTGTCCCAGTCGTCACTGTCAACGCCTAATTCACCCCTATACCCCATACTGGGGAACCCCCAGTTCTTGCCTGGCATGCAGGACGCGGTCTTCCGGGGCCTGAGCGAGACGGGCCGCCATCAGGCCTCACATTTCAGTGCGAGGGAGCGCTGGAAAACAATTTAGGAGCTCACGTCTCCTGTGGGCCCGTTTCGCCTGGATTTTCTGAGGGTGCGACAGTTAAGCCATTTCCTCAAATCGAGGAAACCCCCTGATTATAGTGGCCAACCACTCACAACGCTGGAGGACCTTTGTGCCTCCACAGGGACTCTAAGGCATACGCTCTCACTGGCCTATGACCTACTGATCTTGCCACCCTTTGACTTTGTGCCCCCGGGTATACTGAACTGGGAGAAGGAATTAGGCCGCCAATTTAACCCCACCGAGAGGCAACACATTCTTCGATACATGCATAAGTCCTTAATCTGCACCAAAATTCAAGAGACCAATTATAAACTTGCATCCCGGTGGTACAGGACCCCGGTGCTCTTGCACAAGTTCTACCGAACTACGTCAGATCTTTGCTGGCGCTGTTTGGAGGATAAGGGTACGTTGCTTCATGTGTTTTCTGGTCGTGCCCCAGATTGACGCACTTTTGTCGAGTAATAAGGGAGACCATGCAAAAATTCACAGACCGCGCTATCCCGAACGACCCAGCGTTCTTCCTTCTTCACGCATCTTCCATTCCCGACAGGAAGTACAAAAAATCTGTGATCCGCCATTTGCTAGACGCAGCCAAGGCCTGCATCCCCCTTCTCTGGAAGTCACCACACCCACCAACTGTTGCCATGTGGCTCCGGAAGGTTGAAACTATACAGCACATGGAAGACCTTATCCTTACAGAGCAGGAGAGACAGGAAACATACACCAACACCTGGCAACTGTGGGATGTTTTTATTTTCTCCACAGAGGGCCAGGCTTTACAGGGGGACACAGACGACACAGCTACTAGTTGACAGTAAAGATACCTTCCCTCAATCGGTCCTGTAATTCGACGTGGTATCCTGGAGGACACCTCGGAAACGCTACCTTGGTACTCCATGCCTGTGGATACTTTCACTCTTTTACTTTTTCTTTACTTATATCTTTACCTTTCTTTTTGTCCTGCTTCCACCCTCATTACACTACTCTCTACCCCTCCCCCCCTTTCCCCTTCTTCCCCCTCCATTTCTAGTCTATTCCCACTTGTTCCCCGCTTAAGGTCCTGAACTCCAGGTATATCTTGCCTGGATGTTTCTATCCTACAGAGAAAATGGAAAAGGCGGAGCAGCGCTCAGGGGGCGGCGACCATATGCCGCACCATTATGATGACACATTCTCAGCCTCTTCCAGTTAGGAGAGCTGTGGGTGACCTCTTATATTCTATGGGGACGGATACTTTCTTTGGAGAAGTTACATTGGGGCCAACTTTAGGAAACACGTGAGCCACACGTGGGTAACGTCCTCGAGATACTGGGATTTTTTGACAGGTTGTGTTACTGTATACATACAAATGTATCTCTACTCTGTTCATCTTTTACTGCCTTGTATTGTTGTGGCCCTTGTGGGTCTCTGTTCTGTTCTGTCATAAATAAAAAGATTAAAAAAAAAATGAATTAATGTGGGGGCTTTCACCCTCTTCCAATTTAGAACTATTGCCTTTCTTGCATAGGAAAGCAGCAGGCCTTGTAAATGTCAGTTTTGCTGTAGTACATTGTCAGATTCATCAATTCTGTCATAAATAAAAAGATTTAAAAAAAATGAATTAATGTGGGGGCTTTCACCCTCTTCCAATTTAGAACTATTGCCTTTCTTGCATAGGAAAGCAGCAGGCCTTGTAAATGTCAGTTTTGCTGTAGTACATTGTCAGATTCATCAATTCAGGGTTTGACCTGAACTTTGGGTGTTTAATGTTCATTGGTGTAACAATTTGGCTTGGTCACCAGCCTAAACATCTTGCTGCAAAAGCAGCAGAAAATCTATTTTCTTGGCTGTTTTATTACTCTATTAACTTTAATTATTATTGTGAATGAGTAATCCCGGATACTTTCTTTGGAGAAGTTACATTGGGGCCAACTTTAGGAAACACGTGAGCCACACGTGGGTAACGTCCTCGAGATACTGGGATTTTTTGACAGGTTGTGTTACTGTATACATACAAATGTATCTCTACTCTGTTCATCTTTTACTGCCTTGTATTGTTGTGGCCCTTGTGGGTCTCTGTTCTGTTCTGTCATAAATAAAAAGATTAAAAAAAAAATGAATTAATGTGGGGGCTTTCACCCTCTTCCAATTTAGAACTATTGCCTTTCTTGCATAGGAAAGCAGCAGACCTTGTAAATATCAGTTTTGCTGTAGTACATTGTCAGATTCATCAATTCAGGGTTTGACCTGAACTTTGGGTGTTCAATGTTCATTGGTGTAACAATTTGGCTTGGTCACCAGCCTAAACATCTTGCTGCAAAAGCGGCAGAAAATCTCTTTTCTTGGCTGTTTTATTACTCTATTAACTTTAATTATTATTGTGAATGAGTAATCCCGGATACTTTCTTTGGAGAAGAGGCCCTTGTCCTCATCAATATGGGGATAAAGTGCTTTTCCAGGAGGGCAAACAAAAAAATAGCTACAGTATATTATCCACTAGGGATGGGCCAAACGGATCCCTATTCGGTTTGCACCCAAACTTTCCAACTTCGCGAAAGTTTGGACCCGAATAAGAACCCCAGTAAAGTCAATGGGACCCGAACGTCAAATATTAAAAGTGCCCATTTTGAAAGCTTTATTGCAAGCCATTGGGCATACAATGGCTATAGGGGTCCGGGTCTTGCACTGGGGGACATGTATCAATAAAAAAAGTAGGTGAAAAACTTAATTTTTAAATGAGCAGTGATATTTTGATTTTTAAAGTGAACACCTAAAAATTCCAATATAGTGCCTGGGGGTCCCCTTAGTCTAACTGTAAAGTGGCAGATCTGTACCATGTCTAGAATCTGCTGCAGCAATAATTGAATAAACCCCCAAAAATTTAATTTTTCCTGGGTAGCCAGTGTGTATGATGAGGCCAAAATGTAGTGCACTGGGAACAAGATTAGAGATTTTTGGATACATTCTGGTATGACTCTGGTGTAACTTTGGATAAGAGTAACGGGTGTGTTAAAATAGGTCTTTGGGTGTCGTGGCGCCTTCCCACCGTAACCCTATAGAGGTACTCTTTATGAAAGCAAGAATTTGCCTTGCTGTAAAAATTGAAATGATATGCACAGTGCACAGTGCCAAGGGAACATCTGCCTCTCCTTGTTGTCCTCCCAGACATTATTGGGAAGGAGGGGGTGGTGCTTATAAGCAAATGTTAAGGAGAAGTTGAAATATGTATGTAGATGCACTTTAATCAATGTAAAGAGGTGTTTGGTGCCCTTTAACTTGAGTACTCAAACTACACAGACACACTCCACGGATACAATATAATATACTGCAATATAATGCACCAAACGTACAGTGACACACAGAACTATATGGTGTTAAACTGGCAGTAGCACACTTAGAAGTAAATGGCGTTAAACTGGCAGTAACGCCCAAAACTATATGGCGTTAAACTGGCAGGAAAACACACATAACTATATAGTGTTAAACTGGCAGTAACACACACAAAACCATATGGCATTAAACTGGCAGTAACATACACAGAAGTAAATAGTGTTAAACTGGCAGTAATGCACGCAAAACTATATGGTGTTAAACTGGTAGTAACGCACACAGAACTATATAGCATTAAACTGGCAGCAACGCACAAAAAAGTAAATGGCGTTAAACTGGTAGTAACGCACACAGAAGTAAATGGCGTTAAACTGGCAGTAATGCATGCAAAAAAATGTGGCGTTAAACTGGCAGTAATGCACACAAAACAATATGGCGTTAAACTGTCAGTAACACACAGATGTAAATGGCGTTAAACTGGCAGTGACACACAAAACGATATGGCGTTGATCTAGCAGTAACACACGCAAAACTATGGCATTAAACTGGCAGTAACACACACAAAACGATATGGCGTTAAACTGTCAGTAACACACACAGAAGTAAATGGCGTTAAACTAGCAGTAACACAATCAAATAGACGGTGTTAAACCATCACTACACTGAAACTATCTGAGCTGTCCCTACTCTACACTGATGTATGTATAAATGACATGGTCTCACTACACTACAGTGAAACTATCTAAGCTGGCCCTACTGTAGCTGCACACTATGCAAAGCTGAATGATGGTCCTCCTCACTACACTCACACTATCCCTAGACTGACACTAAACTAATATTCTACACTAACACTGACAATTAAAGCAAAATAGCACACTATTGAACACTTACTAATAACACTGAACAGAGCCCTGTTCTTTCTCTCTCAGTGCCAAAAATCACACTGAAAATGGCTGCCATTGAAAGAATACTTTTATACTGTGGGGCGGGAATGAGCCATGATTGGATAATGTCACAATGACTGTGTCCAATCATGACTCTGACAGTGCTCTGTGCCCTGATTGGCTGATGCTTTCACTGCTTCAGCCAATCAGGGCTTTCAATGCACTGTTCAGCTCTGCAATCCATTGTGGTCGGTTTGGGGGGGTGAACAAATGGTCGAACAACGTGTTTCCCGAAGGACCGAAAACCAATAGCTCGGCCCAAACTTATGCTTGGGTATGCTCTGACTGAACCGTTCGCCCATCCCCTATCATCCACAAGGGAGGCCAGTTTGCTGCTTTACAATGAAATAAAAGGAAAATAATTTCAAAATATGACCCAGGATGATATATAGTAAGTTTTCCCAGTTACATTATTTGTATTCATTAGGTTAGGAACTTCTAGAAGTGAAGCCGGTAGCTTCCAAAACCATAAAATTTAAAGGAGAGGTATAGCCAAAGCTTTTTTGGCTGTACTTCTCCTAAGGATTACAGGAGTGCAGTTCGTTTTGGATTAGACATGTGCACACTGAACTATTTTGTTTTGTAATTTCGTTTTCGTCTGAAAAATAAATAAAATAAATTTAGTTACTCCCGAAATTCGTTTTTATTTTGTTTTTCGTTAAAAAAATGCTTTTGTCTGAAAATCCAAATTAAGGTTGAATCTGTCATTGAAGGCTGAAGCCGCGTACACACGGCAGAGAACCTCGACGGGCAGAACACATCGTTCCGCCCGTCGAGGTTCTCTGCCGGCCGTCGAAATCGGCGACCCGCCCGTCGGGAATGGCAACCAGCAATTCATCCAGGCGGGCCATCGAGCAAAAAGAGAGCGTGCTCTCTTTTCGCTCGACGGGATTCCCGATGGGCGGGGCGAGCCAGGAGCGTACACACAGCCGAGGTCCTCGCTGGAATGCAGCTTCCAGCGAGGTTCTCGCTGGTTTCCAGCGAGAACCTCGGTCGTGTGTACGCCACCTTATGGTGTCTGTCGAATGTTCTAAGAAAAAAAAAAGATTCGACAGAATCTTAAAAAATAAAAATAATAATAATAATCCGACTCTTCATGTCTCTCAATGTCGAATCTTCATGTCTCTCTATGTCGAATCTTTTTTTCTCTATGTCAAATCTTTTCTCTCTATGTAGAATAATATTAGACTAATAGAGTTAAGGTTAGGCACATTCGACCGCCATGAAAACGAAAATAAAGCATTTGTTTATGTTGGATCTTTCGTTTTTCATCTTCTGTGCTTTCGTTATCGTTTGTTAAAACGATAACGAAAATACCTGAAATTCAGACGAAAATGCATTTGGACGAAAACAAATGCACATGTCTATTTTGGATCATGTGGCCCGTTTCCAGCTGACAACAGACTAAAACCAATTGTTGTCTGACATCACTCAGTCGTGATCTGTCTAGAAGCCTGGACCAGCCGCTGGCTCAGGCCCCGTACACACGGCAGAGAACCTCGACGGGCGGAACACATCATTCCGCCCGTCGAGGTTCTCTGCCGGCCGTCAGAATTGGCGACCCGCCCGTCGGGAAAGGCAACCAGCCATTCATCCCGACGGGCCGTCGAGCAAATAGAGAACCTGTTCTCTATTTGCTCGACGGGTTTCCCGACGGGCGGGGCTCGCCCGTCGCGTACACACATGCGTACACACATGCGTACACACATGCGGCTCCCAGCAAGGTTCTCGCTGGTTTCTGCCGAGAACCTCGGCCGTGTGTACGGGGCTTCAGCCTCTCAGCAAGCTGCTGAGAGACTGAGCCAGCCGCTCCTTCCCCTTTCACAGCTCAGCTCTCCAGCGAATACTGGAGGGGCAAAGTAGAGAGTCTGGACTGACAGTCACCACTCTCTACTAAGAGCAGAGGGGAGAACTGAGCAATCAGTTGTGCTCGCTCACTTAGTTCTCAGTGCAGAGGCAGTAGGGGACAAATGCAGCATTGGATTGATGCTGCATCCACCTAGATGAGTATAATGGGGTTTTTTTCTTGCATAACCCACACTTCACTTTTAATATCCCCAAAGGCTGAAATGACTTCCCTATATAACATGTTCAAAACATCCATGTAACTTGATTTCAAATCACCTTAAACAATAAAGTGATATACAAAAATATTTATTTCCACTGTTCTTGAATAGCCAATAGTACCCAAATAGTTAAGGACCTCCAAATATAATCCTGGATATTCTCAAATCATCAGTATGACACAGTTCCAAAACACTTTGTATAGAATAAAACATTTTTAAAATAAAAAAATATTTTAACAGATGTAGAAATTGCCTCTAAACTAGGGAGTGTGGATTCCCATTCCTAAGTAATGTTGAAAAAATGATCTTATATTCTGTGTAGCAAAAAGATCACTTGATGCATAAAATGAAAAGTTTGAGGCCGCGTACACACGATCAAAGTTTATCTGCTGGAAACGGTCCGACGGACCGTTTCAGCAGACAAATTCGATCGTGTGTATGGGCAGACAGACAGGTTTTTCCAGCAGACAAATTTTAAAGCATGCTTTAAAATATGTCTGCTGGGAACCCGTCCGTCCGACATGTTTCATCTGAGGGAAATCCTGAAAACTTGACCTGTTGGTGTGCCTTGAGGAACTGCAGTTGAAAATCACTGGGTTAGTACACTAACCAGCGGACATATCTGCCCGCACATGCGTCAAATGGATTTGACGCAAGTTTTTTACTTCCTGGTGCGGTGACGTGGCGGCGTCAACGTCACCGCCACGTCACCGCGCTGTCTGCCGGCGGGGATTTTGGTTTGATCGTGTGTACACGATCAAACCAAAATAGCCCAGCAGACAAATCCGATCAAATCGGTCTGACAGTCGTGTGTACGCGGCCTGAGAGTGAAACAACTCAGGATGCAAGCTTTGTCCATAAAAACACTTCAAAACCCATATACAAATGAGTGCCAGTCCTTTAATGTCAATAAGCATATACATGTGCAGCTGTCTCTTATGCAAATATGCAGTTACATGTATTATTGAATTCCTGTTGTACAAGCAAAGTTTTTTGTATGGTACTCAAGAAACATACTTGCCCAATGTCTGAGCTATGCAAGTTCTGTATATTTTATTTCCTTGGGTGAAATACAAAAAAAAAATGTTTCTTTTGGTAATTTAGAATGTAGAAAAGAGAATGTAATAATCTGAGAATATTACATACAAAACATTTGAAAACCTTGCTCAAATATGTTCCTTACACAACATTTAATAATCTAGGTAACTGGGTAACTGTATAATCCTTAACAATAGCAGAGACGAATCTATTCAGTTTACTTTGACCTCCAATTCCCAAACCATTCACAGGGTTAATTAATAAAAAAGGAAAAAAGGTTAGTATAAAATATTTATTGAAGACACCTTTTAAACATTATAACCTACAGGCAGAATGTTCAAAATTAATGATATTTTGTACACTGTATGAATTTTTCATAAATACTGAATGATGCTAAAAGAAAATCCAATGTCAAAAAGTATGTATGTGTATATATATATATATATATATATATATATATATATATATATATATATATATATATATATTGTAATGTTGGGGGTTATTAACTCTCGTGGTATGCGTTTTTTTAGCGATTCACACCAGTCAGGAACTATGTTTTAAAGGCATGGTAGCCCATTTTTATTAAAAAGGCAAAATTAAAAGTCCAATCCAAGGTTTCCCACGCAGGGGGTTCTTCTCCATCAAATGCAAAACAGAAAATACTAGTCCATCTGGCTCTGTGTAGCAGTACTTTTGCATGATATCCTGGTCACCCAGACCAGCGGACTCCTCAACTTAGACCACTTCCCTTCAGCGTCTATAGCTCTGCCTCTTGCAGTTACCAATGTTCTGGCTGTCTCCTACAGCCTCTCTGATATCTGGAGACCTCCTGTCTTAGTGTAGAGCTGTCTCCAACTGGGATCCATGAGGTATTCCCACAGACTCATTATAAAGGGCTGTGCTCTCCTGAGCACACACCCTGCTGGTCATGCACAAAATCTGGATACAGGGTTGGAGATCCCGTCCCACCCAAAACACTATGGAATCTCCACACTACAGAGCCCCATGATGAAATACCAAAACCTGGAGACAGCTTCAAAAGAAGTCTTCTCCAGTCCACAGCTATGCTCTGTAGTCTTGCACCTCTAAAGTGTGCAAACCCTGTGTCCATTTTACAGTGACAGTAGCTCCTACTGTTACAATATATATATATATATATATATATATATATATATATATATATATATACTCATTAAATATTCACATGTTTAATGCACAAGGCTAACTGAACAAAAAATAATTATTAAACAGATATATTATAACAGAGATTTTCTGACAAAGAAAAGTGTTTGGACTTTCAGAAGGTAGCTAAATAGATACAATACTATATTTTCATAGTCCATCAGTGTATAATTTAATTGTATGTAGCTCTGTTCTTGGGTGAGGTTATGTGAGATGTGTCTCTATCTCTAAACAGACCTTAAAGACTCAGAACATTTGAGAGTTTGCAAAATGAAAGCATAGGATTTCCTGCAAAAATGGGGAACGCTCTTTCTAAGAACCCACATACAAATATTATACTATTTAAAGGAGATTCAGATGTGGGTATGCAAACACTGTATATATTAGTGATATTTGCAGTATAAGTTTATTAACATAAAATATCAACACATATACAACATATACAAGTTTGCTAACTTGCATAAAAGTAATGCAACAGTCCTAAGTGTGGATTTTGCTTTACATGTAGGTGTGTGTATGAAGATACTTTGGGGCAGATTCACAGAGAAATGGATACGTAGCGTAAGAAATACACGCTGCCGTTTTTTACCTTGTGATGGTAGATTTTCAGGCGCCGGCTAGTGATTTCTCCCGTCGCAATCCATATAGACGAGTAGGGGGCGTGAAACATTTAAATTAGGCGCGTCCCGCGGCGATCGATCTGCGCATGCTCCGTTCGCAAATTTCCCGCCGTGCATTGCGCGAAATCACGTCTGACGTCATTCGTTGTTTATGTAGCGTACTTTACGGGCGATCCACGTCCCGAGAGTAGTAAATAAAAAAAAAAATTAAATAAATTCAAGCGGGAACGACGGCCATCTTAACTGGGCTACGTAAAGTTAGAGCAGCAAAAAGCTCTCTAACTTTACGTATAAAAAAATAGACGAAAACGACTGCGCCGCTCGCTCGTTTGTTCGTGATCCCCGAAAAACACATTAGCATATCCCGACGCATTCGACGCGAACTCCTCCCAGCCGCCGCAAATAGATGGCAGCGTGATCCGAAGGCTTACGAAGACGTAAGCCTCCGGATCGAAGCCCGAAGCCGGCGTATCATGGTTTGAGAATTCAAACTAGTGATACCCGCGGGAAATTTGAAATTACTCCTGTCTAACACCAGTTCAGGCGTAATTGTTTTGATGTGTTTACCAACACAGTCAGGCGCCCTAAACAAAACAGTCAATAGATCTCTTTCTCAGCGTATGATCCTTCTCCTGGTCTGGCTTGTTCCTCTGGCTACCAACTATTCAAGGATGTGTTGTCTAAACAATCAATGATACCAGACCAAAGCACTACACTGACTTACTCTGCAATTCACCATTTACTATCTACTGATCAGGGGATAGACACTCAATCTAATATGAATCTGTACTAGGAAATCAGAATAAGCATCTCTAAAGTATATTTGATAGCTAGAAAAGGCAAGATATAAACTGGAATTAATAGCATCCTGAATTTTCAAATGGACTGTAAGAGCACTGTACTATTAATCTACAATACAAGAGTTCATCAAGACAATAAAAGTACAACAATCATGTTTAAGAACAGCAGGATGAACTATAATAATCAGAACTACAGACTAGAGTGAATATTCATAGCATCACTGGCTGTGTAAATCCCCTATTGGTCAGTGGATAAACAGCAGATCCAATATAGAAACCTTCCACTGTACACACACCTTCTAGTTTCTCTTCCTGGGTAATGTTGCTGTCTCTCAAGAAGTCCTGAAATTCTCTAACCACATGGTTTTTCAAGGTCTGCAGAGGCAAGAACAGGTACACTCTATCTCAAAACTTGCTGGTAATTGCTCAGCAACTCATATCCTAGTGCTGTTCCATAATACATACAGTACACGTTTACAGGCACAGGCAGTTCTCCCCTACAGTTACAATTTAGTATTAAAAGGTAAATGATTAAGTAAAAGGATCTATTCTTTACCCCATGCTCTTGATAAAATTTGTAAATGCATAGCAGGACGTTTACAGGCACAGACAGTTCTCCCCTACAGTTACAATTTAGTATTAAAAGGTAAATTATTAAGTAAAAGGATCTATTCTTTACCCCATGCTCTTGATAAAATTTGTAAATGCATAGCAGGACCCTAGTTGGAGTCCTGGTATCCTTTCTTTTTTTACTCCTGAGATGCTGTAAGTGAGTGTCCAATGGTGTTATCATAGAAACATAGAAAATTGAAAGCAGAATAAGACCAAGTAGTCCAACGAGTCTGCCCATATTTTTTTTTTCATTAACTCTATTGTTTCACTATCAATTTATGTTTGTCCTAAGCATGTTTGAAGACATTTTCTGTTGACTGTCTCACTACCTCTGTTGGTAGTTTAATTCATCCTAGCATCTTAGCAACAAGGCAGGATGTGGATAACGCTATCTGGGAGCTTTTCAGCCAGGCTTTCATGGGGGTCCACGTATCCTAGAGTTATGAAAATAAAATAAATAAACATTTTTTACTATCCATTACTTGACTGCATAGGGTATTTCCTTGAAAAGATAAACTTAGGGCCAGATTCAGGTAGGAGAGTGAATCTTTATTTTGGAGTAACGTTTCTCATTTACGTTACTCCGCCAAAACTTTAGGAGCAAGTACTGTTATTCACATAGCACTTGCTCCTAAAGTTTCGGCGGTGTAGCGAAAATTAGCCGGCGGAATTCAAATTGGGCGGGTAGGGGGCGTGTATTATTTAAACTAGGCGCGATCCCGCGGCAAACGTACAGCGCATGCGTCGACTGTCAGTGCGCATGCTCCAAATTCTGTCAGTGAACATCAATGACGTCAATCCCCATTCACGGACGTTTTACGCAAACGACGCAAACATTTTGAAATTCGAACGCGATGACGACGGCTATACTTAACATAGGATACTCCACCTAAGGGGGCATGTTTTTCTTTACGGCGCGTATCTCTTACGGAAACGTCAGAAAGTCACTGCGTCGGGCCAGCGTACGATCGTGAATTTCCGTCTCTCGCTGATTTACATATTCTTGGCGTAAATCAGCGGGAACGCCCCGAGCGCCATTTTTAAAATTGCAGTTCCGATACGACGGCGAAATACAATTACGCCGCTCGTATAGGAACTTCAACGCCGGCGTTTCTTGTTTTCTGACTACAGAAAACAGAAACGCCAGCTCAAAGTGAGAGTTATGCTGGCGTATCACTAATACTCACTAATACTCCAGCCTAACTCTACCTGAATCTGGCCCTTAGGGCCAGATTCAGGTAGGAGAGCGAATCTTTACTTTGGAGTAACGTTTCTCATTTACGTTACTCTGCCGAAACTTTAGGAGCAAGTACTGTTATTCACATAGCACTTGCTCCTAAAGTTGCGGCGGCGTATCGAAAATGAGCCGGCGGAATTCAAATTGGGCAGGTAGGGGGCGTGTATTATTTAAACTAGGCGCAATCCCGTGGCGAACGTACTGCGCATGCGTCGACTGTCAGTACGCATGCTCCAAATTCTGTCAGTGAACGTCAATGATGTCAATCCCCATTCACGGACGTTTTACGCAAACGACGTGAATTTTTTTAAATTTGACGCGATAACGACGGCCATACTTAACATAGGATACTCCACCTAGGGTGCATGTTTTTCTTTACGCCGCGTATCTCTTACGGAAACGTCGGAAAGTCACTGCGTCGGCCCGAGTACGATCGTGAATCGCCGATTCTCGCTGACTAACATATTCTCGGCGTTAATCAGCGGGAACACCCCGAGCGCCATTTTTAAAATTGCAGTTCCGATACGACGGCGAAATACAATTACGCCGCTCGTATAGGAACTCCAACCCGGCGTTTCTTGTTTTCTGCTTACAGAAAATAGAAACGCCAGCTCAAAGTGAGAGTTATGCTGGCGTATCACTGATACTCCAGCCTAACTCTACCTGAATCTGGCCCTTAGGGCCAGATTCTCGAAGAAATTCGCCGGCGTAGCGTAAGCCATTTACACTACGCCGCGGCATCGTACTAGAGCAAGTGCCGTATTCTCCATGCACTTGCTCTGTAGTTTGCGGAGGCGTAGAGTAAATCGCCCAGCGTAAGCCCGCGTAATTCAAATGGGCGGCTTGTATTTAAATTAAGCGCGCCCCCGCGTCGAACGAACTGGGCATGCGCCGGCTGGGGAAAAAGCCCAGTGCGCATGCTCCAGCTCACGTCGGAAAGCGCCGTTGAAACCGACGTCAAAACGACGTGATCGTCACTCCGCAATGACCTATTCGCGAACGAGTTAGTAAAACGACGTAAGCGACGGAAAAAGCCGACGCTTACCCGACGCCATACTTAACATGGCATCCGACGGCACCTGACAGCATCCGACGGGACTTCGTAAGGTTACTCCTCATAGAAGCAGGGGTAACCTTACGAGTTTGTAAATGACGTACGCGACGACGGGGCGGCGTAAAAGCGATCGGGAATCGGTGTTGTAGCCTCATTTGCATAGGCAAATGAGAAAACAACGTAAAGGCCACCTAGTGGCCGGAGTTGTCATTACAACTACGATTCGCAAGTGTAATGGTATTACACTTGTCGGATGTTCAAGCGTATCTATGCCAAAGTGATGCTAAGCATCACTCGCATAGATACGAGCCAAAAAAAACGGCGATACGACGGGGTATCTGAGATACTCCGTCGTAGCGCCGCTGAGAATCTGGCCCTTAGTCTTTAAGTTCCAGGGCTGGGTACAGAAAATAACAAAGGCAAAATAGGCCACTGTTTGATGCAAATACTGCCTGATTATAGACAAAAAAATAAAAGAAAATGAAAGGGAACACAGGCTGGATAGATACAGACATTCCTATCTTGTGACAGCCAATTTATTATCAGCCAGAATTTATTTTTTCTGGTGGCCCTTTTGTCCCCCATTCCTGGTTAGGAGATGTCTGAACAGATGACAAATCATGAAAACTGAGATTGGAAGACTATGATAAACTAAGATAAATTACTTTAGTCCAGATTAGATTTGCTCTTCCAACAAATATATACCAGGTGATTAAATTGTGACTTATGTTATAAGGTTGTATTTGTATCTAAACTACAAAAAAGTTACCCTTGTGTAGGGCATGGATACATTAAACAATCAAGTGACAAATATTGCTGCAGCTCACTATGACACACAAGCTGTTTCTGCAAAATCTTGAGATTTGGTGGCTTGGCCATCAATTGAAAATACAGTAAATAGGTTGTCTTTCAGTTAGCACATGAAATACTGACTGCTAAAATGTACATCAAAGCAGAGGAAAATGTGAAGAGACGCTTACTATAATTGCTTAAAACCATTTTAAAATATAACCACTTATTCTATATACTGCATATACTATAATTATTTTCCAAAACTGCAGCATCTTAAATCTTATAGATGCTGCAGTGACAACAAATGTGCAATGCTTCCAATACTGCACCCAATACAAATACTTTCAGAATAATAACATCATGTTTTTTTCTTTATTTGAACATTTTATTTATATTGGTATTTTGATGGAATCCTCTGGAAATTAAGAATGAGTAATTGGCTATTATATGGAAATGAAGTAAATTCTCTGCTTAATTTAATTGTCTAGCTGTGGTATATAATTTACAGTGCTTAATTTGTCAGGAGCTATTATTCTGGTGGGATACATTAAAATGTTGTTTTGATTAGTGTAAAGTTCATTAATCCTGGGTCCCCAGAACATTTAAATACAGAAATATGGGTAATATACATTGAGCCTTTAATACAAATAAAGTGACTGTGGTGTATGAATACTAAAAAAGTCACAATAGAAAATTCAACATTAATCCAGGTATATAAAGGTGCAAATAAAGCAAATAAAGTGACTGTAGTGTAAAAAATTACAGTATGAAAACAGAAATATATATATATTGTATATTTTTGGTCCAATCACTGAAAGCACACCATATTAGATAGGCACCACATCCCAGACATTTGAAAAATGGAAAAAAGAAGGGGGGAAAAAATGGGATTTTCTAAACGGTGCAATTAGCAAAAAATAATTGTTGTTAGCAAGAGAAAGAAAATATTGTACAAACCAGGAAAGTACAAAAGTAAAAAATATAATTTATTCAATATACATCAATACAATAATTATTCACAGAAAACAAAAAGTTCTATGAATATTAAAACAGACAAGTGATCGGTTAGAGGTAAGTAGGATCAGGTTTGAGCCAACAGTTGATTGTTGTGTCCCGACAGTTTCGCTTATAATAAGCTTCCTCAGGGGTAGATGGTAACAATCACGGCTTTTAAATTGATTAGACTACAAAATGTAGAGAAACATCATTATTAATTTTATACATACATGGAATGTAGGTACAAAATATACATATACATATTAAACATGATATTACTGGGCTGCAGAGGCTACAAACAATTAAGCTCACCCTTTGACCACAGGAGATCATGGGCCATCTCGTATTTTGCCACCAGGGGGAGCAAAACCACCCAACCTGGAACACACAGATAGAAATAGACCAAATCGACAGCTCGATCGTGTGGATCGACAGGAGGTCTAATGCTTAATAAGAAAATGAAAATTAGTTATGATAATTAGGAAGGGAAGGGAAGGGGGGGAAATTTTTTTATTTAAAGTTGAATCAGAGAAAAACAACTTCACTTACATGGAGGGAATGGTGTGCTTGAAATGGAGATGGTTACTAGAAGAACACTGGACATGGACTGCAGGTGTGCTAAAAATAGCACATGTAACTCTAAACATAATGGGAACCAAAAAAATAAATAAAATGAAAATGAAAAGTAGAAAGTGAAAGCAAGGTGTAGGTAGAAAAGAGGGACTTAGAGTAGTTTGCATGGGTACTGGAAAGTATTTTGTTGCAATACGTATTATGGAAAGGACCGAGAGTCTCAAATCCATAGACTTATAGAAAAACATCAAACATAAATGTATAGATACGGGGGGGAAGTACTCATTGTAAGAGACTGAGAGACAAGGGGGAATGTTTGTATCAGAGTGAGATCTTACCCTGCAGTGGTGTGAGCAGTTACAGCCAGTGTCATCTGCGCTGTGTTGTAAAGCAAGCGGCTATTTAAAGGACAGACTCGTCAAACGTAGCAAGCATGCAACGTGACGAGCGTGTGACGCAGAAAACGCTAGCCGTTGAGACAGGAAAATGCCGACCGAGACTACACATCCCAGAAGGCAATGGGATGGTCACGTGTGGACGTTCATGACGCCGCAACGTGAGACTCAGGCATGTTTAAACAGAGGACACCGCCTCTATGCAAATGCAAGACGTATTGAAGCTAAAATAAACAAAACAGACAGGGGATGGCGTGTCAAAAGGAATAAATAATGAGAAGCGCATAGACACAACTTAAAAAAAGACATTTAGGAAAAAGAAGTAGCTGTCGTGGGCCGGGTGTGTAAAAAGGGGGGGGGGGAAGGTGTTTATGTTTGCTAGAGCGGGCGCCGAAGCAGAAACAGAACAAGCACACAGAGAGGGAAAGGGGAGCATAGGAAGGAATCGAAGGGTAGACCGAATTGCCTCCGATAATTTCCTAGTGCCTCTGCAACCCAGAAAAAATATAAAAGATAAAAAGGCAAAAAAAAACTAACAATATCATAACTAATCAAGATATACTTAAGTACAAAATGCAAACATTAGTTCATTAGATAGATACAAATAGTCATTACTCAATTGTGTAGCGCAACACTGTACAAAAAAGCATACCTCGGGTTAACATGGACCCGAGGCAGTGGTATGTTGCCAAAAAATAAAGGGGAGGAAAAGTGGCAAAGATGAGGGACGGGGAACGGGGAAGGGGAAGCATGGGGAAGGAAGGAAAGACCAGGGACTAGTTGTTGGAAATGATGGGAGAGGGTACTCAAAGAACTTAGATATAACAAAGTAGCCAAAATGTGTCATATGAAAGGTTTGAAACTAAGACTCTCATTAAACCCAGGATAAATGGTAGCCCTGAGCTTGTATATCCAACGTGCATTCAAGCTGAAGCAGAGTTCCATCAACGCTGCCTCCTCTTGAGTCAGGCGGGATATGTTCAAGGGCAAAGAACTTTATGAAGTTTGGGTCAAAATTGTGATGGGTTCCTACATGTCTACTAATCGCGGTGACAATTTTATTTTTCAGAATAGGTTTTATATGATCTTGAATTCTCTTAAAGAAAGGTCTTTTAGTTTTTCCTATGTAAAAGCCTCCACAGCGGCATTGGGCTAAATAGATAACACCTACTGTTTGACAAGTAATGACATTTTTGGTCGAGTGCCAGTTACCATTGGGCAGTTTGAATTTTTGTTGATCTCCAACAAACATGCATATGTCACATTTGCCACAGGGGGCAGTGCCACCTTTGGTTGGTATTTGAAATTGGTCAGCCATGTTAAAATGGCTATGTACTAGACGATCTTTAAGTGATGGAACGCGTCTAAAAGTCACTTCTGGAGATTCTCTAATGAATTTTTTTAGTTTTGGATCTGCAGATAGCAACGGCCAAAAATTCTTTAGAATATTGCGCATCTCTCTGTGCTGACTGGAATACTTTGTGATTATTCTTACTGTGTCCATTTTGCTTTTGATGCTAGAAGAGAAGATAAGTGAGCTTCTCTTTTGAACTTTCACCCGGTTATACACACGTTTAAGTAGCCTATGGCTATAGCCTCTTATTCTCAATCTGTGATAAAGATCCTTTGAAGTTTTCTTGAAGTCACTATCAAGGCTGCAATTGCGTCTCAACCTAAGATACTGACTATAGGGAATACTTTCAATTAGGGAAGCAGGATGCGAGCTGGTGGCGTGAAGAATTGTATTTCCAGCTGTAGGTTTTCTAAACAGACAGGAATGTAGAAAGCCATGTTTGTCTTTGGAGATTTTTAAATCTAGAAAATCAATGTCAGTTTGACTATAACTAAATGTAAATTTTAAGTTAAAGTCATTAAATTTAATTAATTCCATGAATTCATGCAGTTGCGATTCGCTGCCGGACCAAAAAATCAAAACATCATCGATATATCGATGCCAGCTCACTATGTAGTCCATAAGGGGTGCTAAATCATCACGGGAAAAGATGTTTCTCTCCCACCCCCCCAGGTACAGGTTGGCATACGATGGGGCACACTTAGTCCCCATCGCAACCCCCTGTACCTGGAGGTAGTGGGAGGAAACCAAAAACAAAAACATTGTATCGGAGAATGTAGTTCAGAAGTTTAAGGACAAACTCATTATATTTGGAGGCTTCCGGTCCTCTCTCAGATAGGAGACTGGAAATAACCTCCAAACCCCTATCATGGGGGATGGTATTATACAAACTTTCAATGTCTAGGGCTACCAGCCATGTCTCAGGTGGAAGTTGAATACCTTCCATAGTTTTGAGCAAGTCTATAGTATCTTTAATATATGAACTCAGTGATGTTACATGTTGGGATAAATAACAGTCAACCAGAGAACTGGCGTTCTCTGTTAGACTAGCACAGCCTGATACAATAGACCGGCCAGGAGGATCTATTAAAGATTTGTGGGTCTTGGGTAGAGCATAAAAGGTTGGGGTTCGCAGATCTTTAACCTCCAGAAATTTCCAAGTATCTTGATCAATGATTCCTTGATGGAATGCTTGATAAATTAATTGGCGATATTGCGTGTGGAAATTAGCCAGCATTATTTTGGAGATGGGTCTATACCACTCTACATTGGATAAGATTTTAATACACATAGCTTCATAGTTACTTGTATTCATAATCACTAAATTACCTCCTTTATCAGCAGGTTTTATAGTGATTTCTAGATTTTTTTGTAGTGATTTAATGGCATTTTTTTGTAGTATTGTAAGATTTGATTTGGTACATGGTCTGAAGTTACTTTGTTCTATGTTTTGCGTAACTTGTTGTACAAAAGCCCATAAATTTGGGTTCGTATTGAGTAAAGGGAAATGTCTAGATTTTGGTCTGAATGTTTGAGGCGGGGGGAAAGACAACCCCGCAACTGATACAGTGGAGGAAGAATCCAACCACTGCTCCTCGTCGAGGGATGGCCCTCCTCCCACAATTCGGCCAAGTCAGTTAATGCACGTTGTTCTAATATGGTGTTATCCATATCAGTGAGACTAGGAGTTTCAAACTGTGCGAGAGGTCTATCAAACATGGCTTTGTACATTAAGCGACGTGCAAATAGATGCACATCTTTGACTAAATCAAATTTGTCTATATCTGAGTCAGGGCAAAAAGTTAACCCTAGCTTTAAGACCTGTTCTTCCTCACTTGTTAAGTTATAGGATGATAAATGTATGATGGATAGTTCAAATTCATCCATTTCAACAGTATTTGATGGTGGGGGAGTATCAACACCTGAGTATAAATTTAATCCTTCACTAAAAAAATTGGTGCCAAACGGATATCTCCAGGCAGTGGTGTCCCAGAAGGTGACACAATAATTTCAGGGTGGCTTACCTTGTTACTAGTCTCAGAGTGCATAGGTGATGCCGTGATGGAAGTGGAAAGCGCTGTGGGAACTACCGCAAGCGATGCTGTTGATTGAGGCCCACGAGGGGCAGTTGGTACAGATTGGGGAAGAATTGCGGAGTGCAGTGATGTTAGTCTCGAGTGCGGTTCGTGTGTACGACGTGGTAGGGGGGTACCAATTTGGTGTCCAAGGGATTCCGTAGACGCAGCATCTGAATTACCTTTCCGTTTTTTAGGTATTCTACCCACAGACATATCGCGATAGGTGGTGGATTGACTAGATGAAAGAGAAGAAGCTGAAGATAGGTTAGAGGCATTTTCATCTTTTTTAACATTTCTATGACTTTCATTTCTAAAGGATTTTGGACCTACATTAGTTGTCCATTTGTAGGCAAAATTGTTAGCATAAGCATTCATGTCACGTAGAAACTTGTTTTCCTTTTTACCTATGATATCAATCGTATAAGCTTCGATATGTTCTTTAAGAACTTGTTCTTTCCTATATATATATTCAATGGTATTCAAGCATATGAAGTGCAAATAGTGAAAATGCCAACACAGTCCGGAAGTAATGTAATCTTCCAACCAAGAGAGGTGCAAAGTGCAAATCAAAAGGTGCTGGCTGACATCAACAAGTGGCGTTGTGACTTTGGTGTTGTGAATCTTCGGTGTAAATGACACCCGCAGGTGTGCTAACTTTTTACCTTACATCTGCAAGGTAAGCAGTAGGGATGAGCCGAACATACCCGCGTTCGGGTATGCACCAGAACCAGAACAGACCGCGGGTTCGCGCGAACATTTAGAACCCCATTGAAGTCTATGAGACTCGAACGTTCGAATTCAAAAACGCTCATTTTAAAGACCAATATACAAGTTATTGTTAGAGAACGTCTTTGAGAACCCGGGTCTTGCCCCAGGGAACATGTATCAATGGAATTTTTTCTTTTAAAAACTGTATTTTTTTCTGGAGCAGCGATTTTAATGATGCTTAAAGTGAAAAAAAAATCCCTTTAACCACTTACCTACTGTGCACCTACACCCCCTTCCTGCCCAGACAAAATATAAGCTTCCGGCACTGCGTCGCTTTAACTGACAATTGCGCGGTCGTGCGACGTGGCTCCCAAACAAAATTGGTGTCCTTTTTTCCCCACAAATAGAGCTTTCTTTTGGTGGTATTTGATCACCTCTGCGGTTTTTATTTTTTGCGCTATAAACAAAAATAGAGCGTCAATTTTTAAAAAAATGCAATATTTTTTCCTTTTTGCTATAATAAATAACCCCAAAAAATATATAAAAAAAATATTTTTTCCCTCAGTTTAGGCCGATACGTATTCTTCTACATATTTTTGGTAAAAAAAAGATGCAATAAGCGTTTATCGATTGGTTTGCGCAAAATTTATAGCGTTTACAAAATAGGGGATAGTTTATGGAATTTTTTTTTTTTTTTTTTTTACTATTAATGGCGGCCGGGCACTCGCACGGGATCCCCGCGGAGCGGCGGGGGTGCACGGCGAGCGGTTTAAAGGGCACATCACGTTTATATGACGTGATGTCAGAACAATGGAGTCGTCTGCCCGCCGTTTTGACGGTGGGCAAGGGACAAGTGGTATGATCGTACCTGCTGTGTGTCTATAGTAGTGGCAGAACATGTTTATGGAAATGTCGTGCACAACATGTCATGATTGACTCGTGGGCAGAACAAAGTGGTTATTTATCGTACTGCTTGCGGCTTCTCTATGGTGGCACATGTTTATCAAATTATCCCTGCACAACATCTTTGTGAAAGAAATTTTTTACTCTCAAAAAAGTTCTCTGAGTCCAATTTAATTCTGCAAGCGGCTCAAAATTTGGCAAAAACAATCAATATATTTCTTTGTGAAGAAATTTTTTCTCCCCATATCTAACCCAAAACTCATCCAGTTCTCTGAAACGTGCAGTATGATCGACTGCGTCAAAATTATGGGCAAAAAAACAGCAAACGTGCAGTAAGATTGACTGCGTTTCTCCCCATGGGCAAAAACAGCAAACTCATCCACTGAAACGTGCAGTATGATCGACTGCGTTTATGGGCAAAAACACAGCAAACGTATGGTAAGATCGACTGAGTTTATGGGCAAAAACACAGCAAACTTATAGTATGATCGACTGCGTTTATGGGCAAAAACACAGCAAAAATGCAGTATGATCGACTGCGTTTATGGGCAAAAACACAGCAAACGTGCACGGTATGATCGACTGAGTTTATGGGCAAAAACACAGCAAACGTAGTATGATCGATCGTTTATGGGAAATGACAGCAAACATGTAAGTCGATGATCGACTGTATGGGCAAAAACACAGCACACAGCAGATCGACTGCGTTTATGGGCAAACACAGCAAACGGCAGCAAACGTGAGCGTTCGACTGGTTTATGGGAAAAAACACAGCAAACATATAGTAAGATCGACTGCAAAAACACAGCGGCAAAAACACAGCAAACGTGCAGTATGATCGACTGCGTTTATGGGCAAACACAGCAAACGTGCAGTATGATTGACTGCGTTTATGGGCAGAAACAGCAAACGTGCAGTATGATCGACTGCGTTTATGGGCAAAAACACAGCAAACGTACAGTAAGATCGACTGAGTTTATGGGCAAAAACACAGCAAACGTGCAGTATGATCGACTGCGTTTATGGGCAAAAACACAGTAAACGTGCAGTATGATCGACTGAGTTTCTGGGCAAAAACACAGCAAACTAGTGTTGCTCACGAATATTCGCATTGCAAATATTCGTAACGAATATTGCATATTCGTAATGAATATTGCATATTCGAGTATTCGCGAATAAATCGAATATCGCGGTGAATATTCGATATTGCGAATATTCGTATTTTTTCAAATTTATTTTTAAAACAGATCACATCCTAGTGATCTCCATCGACGTTTAAAAGCATTGCTGATATGATTAGAGACCCTGGGCCGAATAGCTGAGGCGATCCTTTTATGTTGCCGAATATTCGCAATGCGAATATTCGTATTACGATTATTCGCGAATACTTTCTCTGCCCTTCTGTGTTTTGTGTATAAAAAAAAAAAAAAATTTGCCTTAGTTTAGTCATATAAGTTTGTGTAAGTAGAGTTAGTGTTTAGTGCATATTAGTTTAGTAATCCAGGAAATGATCTCCGTTTTCGTGTGTTGACGAGAATTTCGCAATCAATTTCAATTTTTTTTTTATAAAATATCACGAATATTCGATATTAACGAATATTTCACAAATATTCTTCTATATATTCGTGAAATATCGCAAAATCGAATATGGCGTATTCCCCTCAACACTACAGCAAACTTATAGTAAGATCGACTGAGTTTATGGGCAAAAACACAGCAAACGTGCAACGTGCAGTATGATCGACTGCGTTTATGGGCAAACACAGCAAACGTGCAGTGTGATTGACTGCGTTTATGGGCAAAAACAGCAAACGTGCCGTATGATCAACTGCGTTTATGGGCAAAAACACAGCAAACGTATAGTAAGATCGACTGAGTTTATGGGCAAAAACACAGCAAACGTGCAGTATGATCGACTGCGTTTATGGACAAAAACACAGCAAACGTATAGTAAGATCGACTGAGTTTATGGGCAAAAACACAGTAAACTTATAGTAAGATCGACTGCGTTTATGGGCAAAACACATCAAACGTGCAGTATAATCGACTGCGTTTATGGGCAAACACAGCAAACGTGCAGTATGATCAACTGCGTTTATGGGCAAAAACACAGCAAATGTATAGTAAGATCCACTTAGTTTATGGCCAAAAACACAGCAAACGTGCAGTATGATCGACTGCGTTTATGGGCAAAAACACAGCAAACGTATAGTAAGATCGACTGAGTTAATGGGCAAAAACAGCAAATGTGCAGTATGATCGACTGCGTTTATGGGCAAAAACACAGCAAACGTGCAGTATGATCGACTGCGTTTATGGGCAAAAACACAGCAAACGTATAGTAAGATCGACTGAGTTTATGGCCAAAAACAGCAAACGTGCAGTATGATCGACTGAGTTTATGGGCAAAAACACAGCAAACTTATAGTAAGATCGACTGAGTTTATGGGCAAAACACAGCAAACGTGCAACGTGCAGTATGATCGACTGCGTTTATGGGCAAAAACACAGCAAACTTATCGTAAGATCGACTGAGTTTATGGGAAAAAACAGCAAATGTGCAGTATGATCGACTGCGTTTATGGGCAAAAACACAGCAAACGTGCAGTATGATCGACTGCGTTTATGGGCAAAAACACAGCAAACGTGCAGTAAGATCGACTGAGTTTATGGCCAAAAACAACAAACGTGCAGTATGATCGACTGAGTTTATGGGCAAAAACACAGCAAACTTATAGTAAATTCGACTGAGTTTATGGGCAAAAACACAGCAAACGTGCAACGTGCAGTATGATCGACTGCGTTTATGGGCAAAACACAGCAAACGTATAGTAAGATCGACTGAGTTTATAGGCAAAAACACAGCAAACGTGCAACGTGCAGTATGATCGACTGCGTTTATGGGCAAAAACACAGCAAACATATAGTAAGATCGACTGAGTTTATGGCCAAAAACACAGCAAACGTGCAACGTGCAGTATGATCGACTGCGTTTATGGGCAAAAACACAGCAAACGTATAGTAAGATCGACTGAGTTTATGGCCAAAAACAGCAAATGTGCAGTATGATCGACTGAGTTTATGGGCAAAAACACAGCAAACTTATAGTAAGATCGACTGAGTTTATGGGCTATACATTGTATAAATATATGTTCAACTCCTAAAGATGTATATATATTCTCTACACACTGTAAATTTATTTATATTGACTACTAGCCTTCCTGCTCTATCTATCTATCTATCTATCTATCTATCTATCTATCTATCTATCTATCTATCTATCTATCTATCTATCTATCTATCTATCTATCTATCTATCTATCTATCTATATGTATATTAAGATCGACTGAGTTTATGGGCAAAAACACAGCAAACGTGCAACGTGCAGTATGATCGACTGCGTTTATGGGCAAAAACACAGCAAACGTATAGTAAGATCGACTGAGTTTATGGGCAAAAACACAGCAAACGTGCAATGTGCAGTATGATCGACTGCGTTTATGGGCAAAAACACAGCAAACGTATAGTAAGATTGCCTGAGTTTATGGCCAAAAACAGCAAACGTACAGTATGATCGACTGAGTTTATGGGCAAAAACAGAAAACATATAGTAAGGTTGACTGAGTTTATGGCCAAAAACAGCAAACGTGCAGTGTGATCGACTGAGTTTAGGGGCAAAAACATAGCAAACATATAGTAAGATTGACTGCATTTATGGGCAAAAACACAGCAAACATGCAACGTGCAGTATGATCGACTGCGTTTATGGGCAAAAACACAGCAAACTTATAGTAAGATCGACTGAGTTTGTGGGCAAAAACACAGCAAACGTGCAGTATGATCGGCTGCATTTATGGGCAAAAACACAGCAAACATATAGTACAGCACAATCTCCTGCCTGACAAATACTAATAGCAGATCTAGCTAAACTATACATTGTATAAATATATGTTCAACTCCTAAGGATGTATATATATTCTCTACACACTGTACATTTAACTATACTGACTACTAGCCTTCCTGCTCTATCTATCTATCTATCTATCTATCTATCTATCTATCTATCTATCTATCTATCTATTAGAAAAGACACTATGGGCCAGATTCAGAAAGAATTAGATTCCCGCAGAGTATCAGAGATACTCTACGCCGCCGTACTTTACCTGGCTCTAGGAGGAATTCAGAGAGATTTTGGCCCGTAAGGTACGGCGGCGTAGTGTATTTCTCCCGGCGGAATCAAACTACGCGATTAGGGGGCGTGAGGCATTTAAATTAAGCGCGTCCCCGCGGCAATCGAACTGCGCATGCTCCGTTCAGAAATTTCCCGCCGTGCATTGCGCGAAATCACGTCGTTACGTCATTTTTTTTGAGTAGCGTCGTTTACGGACATTCCTATTCCCGGACGACTTACGCAAAAAAAATAAAAAAAATTGAAAGTCGACGCGGGAACGACGGCCATACTTAACATGGGCCGCGTAACGTTAGACCAGCTAATAGCTGGTTTAACTTTACGTAGCGAAAAAATGACGTACGCGATTGCGAACGACACTCGTAACTTTGTGGATCGCCGGAAAAAGCTCATTTGCATACCCCGACGCTGAAAATGACGCAAACTCCACCCAGCGGCCGCAAAAAGATTGCAGCGTAGATCCGAAGGTGTACGAAGACGTAAGCCTGTCAGATCGAAGCCCAACGCCGCCGTATCATGGTTTGAGGATTCAAACTAGTGATACGGCGCGCGTAATTTGAAAGTACTCCTGTCTAACACCAGTTAGACAGGCGTAATTTCTCTCTGAATCTGGCCCTGTGTCTCTATCTATCTCTCTCTCTCTCTCTCTCTCTAACTGACTGTATGTCTGACTTCTCTGTAACAAAGCCGGAACACACTACACGAGGCCGCCCGGAAGGCGGCCTTTTATAGTGTGGCGCGTGTGCTAAAGCCCTGAGCCATAATTGGCCAAAGCACCCAGGCTTTGGCCAATTATGGCTCTTTGTTTTTTGGGTGCAGTGATTGGCCAAACATGCGGGGTCATGGTGCATGCTTGGCCAATCATCAGCGTGCATCGCCGCAGTGAATTATGGGCCGTTGCGCGTCATTCGAATTTGGCTCGAACGACCCGTTTTGTTAGTTTTTCGGCGAATGATCGAACAGGCAATGTTCGAGTCGAACATGCGTTCGTATCGAACGCGAAGCTCATCCCTAGTAAGCAGCATTCAAAGAAAACAGTGGGGTCACTCTGGGGGAAGACGGAGGTTTTTTGTGCGTTCCTCCTGAGGGGTTTCCAAGTGTGTGTGGCGCGTAGGGAGTTTAAGCCTTTCTCCAGGGCTGGGTAGACAGCGAGGTAACCGCTCCAGATATATCAGACCAAATAGGGTAGAGAAATGCAAAAGAGGCTTTTTGGTATAGTATATTTAAAACACAGTGCATTTATTAGACATATAGCTTGTGGCCTGGACGTCACTTCTGGTGTCCTATGTCCATGACTTCATCGGGGATAGATTATAGACAACTGAAGTGTCTTTAAATAGCTATTAATAATTGAATTTTGTTGTTGTTAAATGAGGACGAACGAGCGTCATAACATGGCACCTAATGTACGTAATAGTGTTCCTACATAGTAGGTAGATAAAGATGAACATGGTAATGGGTACATTAATGCGTACCAGGGATGTAATGTTACAGCTTGAACAGGAACGGACATGTAGGGTCAGAATAAACATATATATTCCAAATCGATCATGGTGATATAACGAGTGGGTGAGCAAATTGGAAACAGAACAACGTATATATAAAAAAAGGGGAGATTAAAATTAGATCAGGTAAAAGGGGATGTCAGGGGTGTCAAAGAGGTAATTAAATATCATGGGACTCCGGAAACTATGTCAAAGGAGAAGGCATAAGATAAAATGAATAAAAACGTAATAAATTCCGATACATAGTAGTGGTGCAACGGATCGTCATTGATCCGTGATCTGCACGGGTCAATGACATTGGATCAGCACACATAGGATCCGTGGCGTGCCACAGCGGTAAAACACACATTGAAATTGTCTCCACTCTGCTTGCAACCACACTGTGATAGACAGAATACGAGTCTAATGCTGAGATGTGTTCTGTCTATCACAGCGTAGGGTTAAGAGGAGGCGGGTCTGTGTGCGAGCAGCGTGGAGACAGTTTTAGCATACAGGCAGTGAGTTGCTTTCCTCTCAAGTAGAACATGTGTGCACTGTGCAGCCTACCCCCCCCCACACCTACCTCCCTCGGCTGGCTCTATCTTCAGGACTCTGCCCTCCCTCTCCTCCCAGCTGCCAAGTCTGGCTCCTGTCCCTGTCGACAATGCACTCCTGTTTTTGGAGGTGACAGGGTCAATAAAGAGAACATGTCACCTCCAATTGCTATCACACAGGGAATTGTTTTCTCCTGTATGACAGCAATAAAGTTAAGTGTAAAAATAATACAAGATAAGAAATAATAATTAAGTTAATAAAATAAGTATTAAAGAATAAGAAAAATAATATTAAAAATAAGAAAATTATACAAAAATAAAAAAAGTAAAACGACAAGCTACAAACAAAAATAAAAGTGATGAAGTAATAAAAAAACAAAAAAACAGGCGCATGCCCAGCAGCTCCCAAGATGGCCACCGGCTTCTAGAACTCTGCTCCAACACGGCCCAACACTGATCGCCGGAGCTAACCGAGCGTTCCAACAGCCTGACCGCAGGGATATTAGTGCAGGGGAAACCCTCAGGAACACGCGGATGTCCTCCCCGCTGGTCAGAAGTGATCTCTCTCAAGCCAGATGGCGAAGGCGGCCAGGCCCCCTCAGCTATGCTAAGATGGTGCCGGCCACACGAGGCCCTCCTTGGATCCCGCAGATGACTCCATAGCTGACCAGGACCTGGTCCAGCTACATTCTCCAGGTAACAATTACCCCCCGCTGCTACCGGCCATCTCCCAATCCTCCACGGAATCCTTATTAGGTAGAATGGGAGCTGGCTGTCCCACAACCCCCATGCTGGATCCGCACACAGGATTGCTGCTCTCAGTGAGTGAAGCACAGGTGGAGGCCCCAATTCCCACTGACTTTCCCTCTATGATGACTCCTTTTTCCCAGATGCTATCTAAAAGCCTAGCTCTGAATGCAGCACAGATTACATCCTCCATACACGCAGATCTGCAACAGATAGGTATGAGAATGGACAATATTGAGCAGAAGGCTCACCAAGCAGTGCTTAGGATTAACCAGAATTCAGCCAGACTCCATGGTGTACAGGACCAGTTCGAAACTGCGTTTGCAAAGATCGACGACCTCGAGAACAGATCGAGAAGGTACAACTTTAGAATACGGGGGCTCCCGGGAATCAGAAATAGAGGTGCAGGATGTAGTGAAATCTCTTATTAAGAACCTAATTCCTGACATTGCTGAACACCGCCTTGAACTGGACAGGGCTTATAGAGCACTTCAGGCTCCTCGCTCAGATGGTTTGCCCAGAGACATTATTGTAAAACCACATTTCTACTCAGTTAGGGAGGAGGTGATGAGAAAATCTAGATCTGCTGACAGTCTCACCCTCCATGAACACAAAATTCAGATATTTGCGGACCTCTCTCCATATACGGTTCAGAAGAGGTGTGCACTTAAGCCGTTGCTTCAGGTCTGATGGACAGAGGAATTACTTACAGATGGTCCTTCCCTCTCCGCCTGAACTTTTCTTAAAAAACCAAAAGCTTTGGCTTCTCCTCGTTTGCGGAAGGGGAGCATCTCCTGACCCATCTTAGGCTGCTCCACCTGGATCCCTCTCCTGCACAGGCCAATAGAGGTACACACACATCTGCAAAGAGGCCCCCACCAGCGAGCCTGCTACAGCAGACCTGGATGAAACATGGTTTCAAGCGTACTAAGGAAAATCTACCGCCATGAAAATTCTACCCATCTTTTAGGTTTTTTTTTTGCTTTTTTTTTGCTCCTTTTTTTTCTCTTGGCTCGGGTCACTGGACTGGGTCTGGTACTCCTTCCCTAGAACAGTTTTGAGATTTGGCCATGCCGTCCTGGCGATGACAGTCCATGTTGGAACTGACTCATTTTTGTTTCTTCTGAATTACACTCCCATTTTTATGGACAACCCGGAATGGGACTTGGTAGGGGTCGGGAGGGAAGTTCCTATTCCTGACGCCTGGCGGGATTGTTTAAGGATGTCCTGCAGTCCGGTGTTATGCTCTCACCTAGTCTCAGGATGGAGCTCCCCTGAATGCAGATCTAAACTCTGTTTACATCTCGGTAATCCCGAAACCGGATAAGGACTCTAGCGAGCTGGGCAATTATCGCCCTATATCACTTATTAACAATGACGTTAAGATTATGACTAAAATAATGGCTAACAGATTATCAAGTTTCATTGCCAAGTATGTCCACAAGGACCAGGTGGGCTTCATCCCTGGGAGATAGAGCTCGGATCAGATCCGGCGCGCTACTGACATTATTTTCCTGCTCAAATCGGGATGGGATGGGGGAAAGGTGTTTTTCTTCACAAAACAGCATTACAAGTTATGCATTAGTCGACAGTCAGATTTGCAGAGAAACAGTAAGGCCTCGTACACACGATCAAATCTGTCCGCTGGACCGTTTCAGCAGACAGATTCGATCGTGTGTACGGCCGAGCCGACGGATTTGGCCACCCGACAGATTTCAAAGCATGCTTTGAAATCTATCGGGTGGGAATCCGTCCGCCCGACATGTCTGCTGGTTAGTACACTTACCAGCAGACATGTCGTCCCACACCGCCGCCGCACCGCCGCCGAATGGATTCGGCGCATGCGCGGAAGTGTTTTACTTCCTGGTGCGGTGACGTGGCGGCGTCAACGTCACCGCCACGTCACCGACACGTCAGCGCGCTCTCTGCTGGCGGGGATTTTGGTTTGTTCGTGTGTACACGCGAGCAAACCAAAATCCCAGCAGACAGATTTGTTCAAATCTGTCGGACGGACAGATTTGAACAAATCTGTCTGCTCGTGTGTATGGGGCCTAACAGTCAGAGACAAGCATTTTCAAAGGAAAAAAAAAAGAGGGGAAATAATAAAAGTAAAATAAACAAACAAGGTGCAGGTTCATGGCTCTCTCACCCCAGCACCCCCCAACTGTGTAAAGTACCAGGCGCAGACCCAACCGGAAACCTCCCCAGAGTATACTCAGGTAAATGACCGTCGCCCCTGCGCCAAATCTCAAAAGGGTTTCTTTCTTTCCATAGACTTACATAAGGCTTTTGACTCCATAGATTGGGCATACCTGTCTGATGTCCTGGGGAGATGGGGCTTCGGCCCGAACTTCCTTAACCTCATCAATTTTCTATTCATGCCCCACTGCGTAGATTCGCCTGATGGGCAGATATTCAGACTCCTTCTCTATAGGCAGGGGGACCAGACAGGGATGCCCACTCTCCCCCTCGTCTTTGATGTGGCTATAGAAACCCTGGCCATATCGCTAAGGACGAATCCTGACATTAAAGGGGTTACCTGCGGATTACAGGAACATAAATGCGCTCTATATGCTGATAATCTCCTCCTTTTTGTCACCTCCCCCCTGACTACCACACGCGTGATTCTTTAGATGCTACGGGTATACGTGAAGTTTCTGGCCTAAAGATTAGCATGGATAATTCAGTCGCGTTGAACATATCTGTTCCTCTGGACCTACTCGCTCCACTTGCCAGCAATTTTTCATTTTGATGGGCTCCCTCACACATCCCTTACTTGGGAATCAAACTGACACCCGATATCAATAACCTCTTCAAAACAAATTATCCCCCTATGATTCTTAGGTGTCAGGATGACACGCGGTCAAAATGACCCTTCTTCCATGCCTTTTTTATTTATTTTGCTCTCCCAATCCTAGTTCTGAAACAGGCCCTCTGTAGGTTACAGTCAGGGATAGTACTGTTTGTTTGGGGTAAGAAGGGCTACAGGTGTCCCTCAGGTATACTTGTTCGAATAAGATCCCAGGGTGGATTGGGCCTCCCGAGCTTATGGGTTTATTATCAGGCTGCTCAATTGGCACAAATATTGATAGCCTTTCCAGGGGCCCAAAGCTGGATTGGTTATCTATGGAAAGACAGGCTGTCCCATTAAATACAGTTGATTACCTTTTAGAATGTGAACCTAAATGTAGACCAGCCATAATGGCGCCAACTCTCTCACATTCTGTGGCTCTTTGCTCCAAGCTATATGCCCAACATACCCTGATATCACCATGGAGGCCTCTAAGGCATTTATTTCATAATAAAGAGTTTCCCCCGGGGTTGGATATAGTTGCAGTTAAATAGTGGATGGATAAGGGTCTATATCGAATCGGGCACTTTTTCTCTCTGGCGGGTCCTCTTTCCCTATCACACTGCAGGAATAAATTAGACATGACTGACACAGAGCTTTTTAGGTTCTCTCAAATCTCCCACTTCCTGCACTCCATCTGGACCAACAAACCTATGCCCCCTCCATTACTCCCTATGAACTGTGGTGTATGGATGCGGCGGATCAGAGGGGAGGAATCTCGTTGATCTATAATGCCCCCATGACTAAGACGGACAGGCCGACCTATGCTCGAGCCTGGGAGGACAACACGGGCGGCTCGTGGGACCCAGCAGTCTGGTTCCACGCATCAAATAGAGCTTATAAAGGTATACTTAATGTCTCCCTCATCAAGGCTAGCCTTAAAGTGTTGATCAGGTGGTACTATGTTCCTTCCAGGCTGGCAAAAATTTACCCAGGGACCTCGCCAGTTTGCTTTAGAGGCTGTGAACTTGAAGGCAACATGCTGCAAGTTTGGTGGGCCTGTCCTCGCATAAGACCCTTTTGGCGGAAGGTATTCCGTTCCATTGGTTCCGTGACAGGGGTAACGATAGCGCCACATCCCAATTTAGCACTGCTAAATCATAGTATCCCAGACTTATGCAAATATTCTCAGGCACTGGCATTCTTTTTACTATTAGGTGCTTAACTGACCATTGCCAGAGCCTGGAAGAAACCTGCCATTTCCTTTCAAGGGTTCAGGAATAAAGTCTCCTGGATCATGGTACAAGAGCAAATCGTAGCTAAATTTAATGATAGAACAGAGAAATTCAGGACCATTTGGGAACCGTGGGCCACTTACTGTAATATCCTACTCATACCTGGGGTCCAGAATGGAGATTCGAATGTCGGTATCCCTCATAGATAGTCTGTGTCTGCACATCTCTTCTATCCTCTCACGTTTTCTCCTTTCTTTTCTCTCTTTTTCGCCACCTCTCTTGGCATACCTGAGTTAACCCTCTGTCACGGAGGATTATCATTGAAATTCTTTACACATGTTTGTTGAGAAGGATCATCAAGAATGGAGGGTGTCCCTCTCTGCATGGGTGTAGATCCGGTAGCCACGGGGGGAGACCTGGTGGCCCCATCTCCTGGGATGCAACATGTTCCCTTTGGGGCTCCCGGGGGATTGAGGGTATCAGGGCTTGTCCCATTATGGTACGGTATACAATCACATGGCATGGCTGCCGGATGTGTACCTGGGACTGGGTAGTTGGGATGCATTGCTCGAATTTGAGCTCTATGTTAACTACTTGCCGACCGCCCGCCGTCATATTACTGCGGGACGGTGGCACTGTTTCGCGAGAGCACGTAGCTCTACGTCCTCTCTTTTTCGGCCACTTGGGGGCGCGCACACACCGCCGGCGGCCGGCGCACGCGCCCCCCGCACGCCCCCGAGTCCTGCGCGCGTGCCCGGCGGGTACTATCGTCGCCGGGCACACGCTATCGCTCGTTACAGAGCAGGGAACGGGAGCTTTGTGTGTAAACAAGTCCAACCCCCCATACAGTTAGAACACAAACAGGAACACACTTAACCCCTTCCCTGCCCCCTAGTGTTAACCCCTTCACTGCCAATGGCATTTTTATAGTAATACAATGCATTTTTATAGCATTGATCGCTATAAAAATGCCAATGGTCCCAAAAATGTGTCAAAAGTGTCCGATGTGTCCGCAATAATATCGCAGTACCAAAAAAAACGCTAATCGCCGCCATTACTAGTAAAAAAAAGTATTAATAAAAATGCCATAAAACTACCCCATTTTTTTGTAAACGCTATAAATTTTGCGCTAACCAATCAATAAACGCTAATTGCGATTTTTTTTTATGAAACATATGTAGAAGAATAAGTATCGGTCTAAACTGAGGAAAAAAAAATAATTTTATATATTTTTTGGGGATATTTATTATAGCAAAATGTAAAAAATATTGCATTTTTTTCAAAATAGTCGCTCTATTTTTGTTTATAGCGCAAAAAATAAAAACCGCAGAGATGATAAAATACCACCAAAAGAAAGCTCTATTTGTGGGAAAAAAAGGACACCAATTTTGTTTGGGAGCCACATCGCACGACCGCGCAATTGTCAGTTAAAGCGTCGCAGTGCCGAATCACAAAAAGTGCTTTGGTCTTTGGACAGCAATATGGTCCGGGGCTAAAGTGGTTAATGATTGTTGTTAATGTAAGGTTTACATGACTTATACTTCGGTGCTGGACTGTAATGTTTGTTTTACTTTATCTGTAAGCTCCTTGGCCCAGATCACAGAGCGATTACGCCTGCGCAACTGTTTGCGCGTGCGTATTAAATTGCGCGTGCGTATTTGGACCTTCACAAAACAATATACGCCAGAAATTCTTTTTTTGGTCCGGCGTATTGAATTAGACTGCTTCCCTTCGCGCAAAATGCGCTAGACACACCATATTTGCTAGTCATATGCTAAAGGGAGTTACGGGGATACAAAAAACGCAGTTGAGGCTACGCGTGTGCGCAACTGCAAAATGTTCTGTCTAAAGTTAAACCTAAAAGCTGGTCTAAATTTGAAAAAAAGCTAATTGTCAGATAAAGCAACACTTGGGGGCACAGTCACACGTGTTGCCCAACAATCTGTATGCCAACATGCCAGGGGCATCGTCGCGCATAGCTATATACTGACTTTAGGAACAAAGAAGGATGAGGGCAGGATGGCACTAAGGAGGGCACGGGAGATGTTTTTTTTTTTTTTGCTTATATAAAATTTACCATTTAATCTAATCTAATACAATATTCTTATCTGATACAAGCCCCTCACTCTTCACTTGATATATCACACACGCAAGACATTGGCATGGGATTATGAGGTGTCTCGCACTTCAGATTCACCCCTCATGATCAATGGAATTACCACAACCTTGGGGAGGACAAGCAGCCAACACATGGCACCACCCATGACACCCATGACAGACATATACAATGTGCCCCATCCCCACAGATTTCAAACAGAACATGTATGGGGACAGCTGGCTGGTTGGTGATGACATGGGAGTCAGGCATGACTTCCCTCCCGTGATGCACACCTCACAAGTGGCATCTGAAAATCCTCCTGTCTTTTCCCTTCAAGGTGATCTATGACTGGTACCCCATCTCATGACCCCATCCGAGCTCACATTATGATCTTTGCACGAAACACACACATTAATCATGGCACAATGAAATGCATGCGCACACCACTGTGGTCCCTAGCACACAAAGAGAAAAAGAACAGCCAAAAATCACACTAGCACTCAGCAAGAAACAGACACAAAAAAATCAGATGAAAAAATAAAGAAGAAAACAAACGCTCAGAAATATATCAATCAAACAAACAGTCAAAAAACACTTATCAAAACACACTTTCACAAAACTACCAACAAGCACTATATCCCAGAACACTAATCTCACATAGTACAAAACACACTCTAACGAACAACAGAGCAAAAGCACTATATGGGAAGGGACACAAAGGGATTACTTTTGCAATAAGGGCGTTTGTGTGTGTCTATTTACTGTCTGCGTAATTCACAACATTGCCCTAGCCATTTCCAATTTCACTGATTGCGCCGCTCCCGAGTTGTGAGCATGCGCAAACGGAGCTGAATGGTTTCTATGCGCGCATGCGCGAGTCGGCCGGCCCTTCATTTGCAGGGGTCACGGCTATTTCAGAACACGCCCACGTCCCTCCCAATTTGTATTACTCCTCCTTACGTAGGAAAAAACCTTACGCTTGCGCAATCTCTTGCGTAAAAGCATAATCGGTACGCGGCTATGCGCAAGTAACGGAAAGTGGGGTGCGCTACGCCGGAGATAATGCGCCGATCTACGAATCTGGGCCTTGTCTTTTGTTTATTTTATTCCTGTTCTCATCTGAAAATTTCAATAAAACTATTGAACGAAAAAAAAAAAAAAAAAAAACAACAAGAGCTGGCAATTGGGGGCACAGTGAGCCGGCAATTAGGGACACAGTGAGGTGGCAATTGGGGGCACAGAGAGGCGGCAATGGGGGACACAATGAGCCTGCAATTTTTTTTGCTGATCTGAAAAATGATCTATGACTCTGATCCGAGGAACGATCCGAACCGTGAGTTTTTTGATCCGTTGCACCCCTAATACATAGGTATATATTGTAATAACAATGAGCGAAATAAAAAACTATAAAAGTTAAGATAAAGTATGGTACATAGGTATATGTATGTAAGGAGAGAAAGGGAGAACTATATATAAAACTCTTTTAAGACCGACAAATGGGATTAAAATTAGTAATATTAAAAGATAGCAAGAATCTTAAAAGTCACTAATAGAGCCGTTAAAGCGAGGTTACGGGCAATTTTTTTTTTTTTGCAAGCTAAAATTAATCACATTAAATGGTCCCTAAAACATTAATAGCTCCCCAATTGTTCCAGAAATCATTGCAAACACTTGTCTTATATCCTCCAGCGCATGTTGTGGCCGTATCCATCATATGTGTGGGCATGTGAAGCCAAGTTCCTTTTTCTTCCTGTTTTTCAGAGAGAGGTGCATGCTGGGCGATTTTTAGGCACAGTAATGCCCAGAGACTCCTGGGAAATTAGTGTCATCATTTCCCAGGAGGCAATGGGGTCTTAGGACAGGAAGTTGAACCACCTAGGACCAGGACATAGTCTAGTAATGCCCTGTATAGACATGTGCATTTAGTTTTGTTACGAATTCGAATTCGGACAAATGTTTTCATTATTCGGAAATTCGGATGCATTCGAATTTCCGAATTACAAAATTAATGAATTTAAACAAATTCGAAAAAACGCGTACGAAAACAAATTAGAAAACAAATTAGATTTGAATTTGAAAATATAGAAATCGATTTTCTAAAAACTACAATAAAATAGAGTATAAAACAATAAAGCAATAGAATAAAAAATAATAGAATAGAAGTTAATAGAATGTAATAAAATAGAACATGACAGTCTTCCGAAATTCGTAGAGTATAACTTTGAATTCTAGAATAGATTGGAAAATAGAAAAACAATAGAACAGAATAGAATCAATTATAATATATATTATATTTTATTTTTTTCTCTTCTATTCCATTCTAATATTTTCTATTCGAATTTGAATTCATTTTATACGAAATTCGAATTTCTTATTAAATGAAATCGAATTTGAATAGAAAAGATTATAAAAGATTCGTTTCATATTAGAATTTTAAAAAACTTGGACCGAATTTCTAAAAAGTCGATTAAATTTGAAAAGTGTAATTAGATTAGAAAAAAATCTACTGCATTCGAAAAAATTCTACCGCATTTGAAAAAAAATCTACTAAATTAGAAAAATCTACCACATTCAATTTTTTTTTACATATAACCATTTTCCAAAATTCGAATATCATATAGAATGAAATCGAATTTGAATAGAAAAGATTAGAATAGAATAGAAAATAATAGAAAAGTTAATAAACTAGAAAAACTATAGAACAGAATAGAATCAATTATGATATACTGTATATTATATTTTATTCTATTCTCTTGTTTTTCTTTTCTATTCAATTATAATCTTTTCTTTTCAAGTTTGAATTCATTTTATACGAAATTCAAATTTCTTATTGAATGAAATCAAATTTGAATAGAAAAGATTATAAAAGATTAGTTTCATATTAGAATTTAAAAAAAAATTGACTGAATTTCTAAAAAGTCGATCAAATTTGAAAAATGTTATTAGATTCGAAAAAATTCTACCGCATTTGAAAAAAATCGACTAAATTAGAAAAATCTACCACATTCGATTTTTTTTTACATATATCCATTTTCCAAAATTCAAATTTCATATAGAATGAAATCGAATTGGAACAGAAAAGATTAGAATGGAATAGAAAATAATAAAAAGTTAATAAACTAGAAAAACAATAGAACAGAATAAAATAAAATATAATATTTTATTCGCTTTTGTTCTATTGTTTTTCTAGTGTATTCTTTTATATTATTTCCTATTCAAATCTTTTCTATTCTAATTCAAAATCATTCTATACGAAATTCAAATTTCTGAAGCCATCTTCCAAAATTTGAATTTTGTATAGAATGAATTAGAAAAGAATACAGAAGAATATAAAAGAAAATAATAGAAAAGAATGGCATAGAAATATTATATATATATTATACAAATATCATTTTTTTATTCTGTTCTATTGTTTTTCTATGCTCTTATTTTCGAATCTATTCTAACCTTTTCTATTGGAATTCGATTTCATTCTATACGAAATTCGAATTTCAGAAGATGTTATATATAAATATATATATATATATCTCTATATATAGATATATTTAAAATATTTTTTTTGTTTTGTGCTATTGTTTTTCTATACTATTCTTTTCTATTTTTTTCGATTCTAATTTAATCTTTTCTTTTCAAATTCAAATTCGGTAGATTTGTTTTCGAATGCGTTAGAATTATTTCGAATGCGGTAGAGTTTTTTTTTTCGAATGCGGTAGAATTTTTCGAATGCGGTAGAATTTTTTCGAATGCGGTAGAATTTTTTCGAATACTAAATGAAACCCGAAAACAAATGTAATGAATGCAACAAACTTAACTAAACAAATTTAATTAAATAACAAATCGAAACGAAACAAAACAAATTTTTTCATCCTGCACATGTCTAACCTTGTACACACGATAGGTTTGTCTGATGAAAACAAACTGATGGATTTTTCCATCAGTTATCCGATGAAGCTGACTGATGATCAGTCGTGCCAACACACCATCAGTTAAAAAAAAGATTGTGTTAGAACGATGTGACGTAAAACACAACGACGTGCTGAAAAAATGAAGTTCAATGCTTCCAAGCATGTGTTGACTTGATTCTGAGCATGCATGGATTTTTAACCAATGGACGTGCCTACAGACGATCGTTTTTTCTCTATTGGTTAGGTATTCATCAGATAATTTTATAACAAGTTCCATTTTTTTTAATCAATGGATAAATAACCAATGGGGCCCACACACAATCGGTTTGGTCTGATAAAAACGGTCCATCAGACCATTCTCATCAGACAAACCGATCGTGTGTACGCGGCATAACACTTAGATAGAAGTGAGTAAAACATTTTTTTTTTTACATAAAAGGCAAGCTGTTAACCACTTAAGACCCGGACCAATACGCTGGTAAATGACCCAAGGTGTTTTTGCGATTCGGCACTGCGTCGCTTTAACAGACAATTGCGCGGTCGTGCGACGTGGCTCCCAAACAAAATTTGCGTCCTTTTCTTCCCACAAATAGAGCTTTCTTTTGGTGGTATTTGATCACCTCTGCGATTTTTATTTTTTGCGCTATATACATAAATAGAGCGACATTTTTGAAAAAAAAACACTATTTTTTACTTTTTGTTAAAAAAAAAAATCAAATAAACTAAATTTTAGTCAAACATTTAGGCCAAAATTTATTTAGCCACATGTCTTTAGTAAAAAAAAAAATCGCAATAAAAAAAAAATAGCTACCTAGCGGGAACAGCGACACTAATACAGCGATCAGAAAAATGATCGCTTAGTGACGCTGGCAATAGGGAGTGAAAGGGTTAACTAGGGCGGTGATCAGGGGGTTAAAACTTTATTAGGGGGGATGGGGGGGGGCTATCCTGAACCTAACACTAACTGTTTTTTACACTGCCTGTCACACTGACACTAAATGCAGTGATTAGATCACTGCATTCAGTGACACTGTGACAGGGGGGTGGGGGGGGCGATCACAAGGGGTTAATATGCCTATGTGAGTGTGTGTCAGTGTTGTGTTGGTGCACACTTACTTGTGATGTCTTCTCTCATCAGCAGCGCTGGGAAACAGCGCTGCGATGAGAGAATACATCATTTCCTCCTTCCTGTGTAAACACAGGAGGAGGAAGTGACAGGTTGGGAGCGCGCTCCCATTGGCTGGGAGCGATCGCGGGGGGGCGGGTATTCGCCGACATCCGCCCCCAGATCCCGGATCGCTCCCGGAGCCAGGGGGACCCCCGCACGCCGCGGAGGGGGTCCCGATGGGACCCCCGAACCGCACTTAGGCGGGGACGTAAATTTACGCCCTTGTGCCTGTACGTGCCATTCTGTGGCCGTATATGTGCGTGCGGGGGTCCTTAAGTGGTTAATAGGTGTTTTTAGCTGTTTGGATGTTGAGGCCTCGGGGCGTAAAAGTATCTAAAGCAAAAATCCATTTTGATTCTAGCTGGCTAAGGGTTCTCAGTGTTTCTTATAAAGTTCAATGTCCCAGAATCTGAGATGTGTGCGATCTTGGTTGTGATGTGTGAAAAAGTGTTTAGAAACACTATGTTTGTCAAATCCTTTGATAATGTTTTGTATGTGCGTAGCGCCCCCCCCCCCTATTTATCAGGGCGTTACGCTAAAGTTAGTGGGGAATGGGAGAGTTAAGTTGCTCCCACTCACAAATTGGTTAAGTTTAGGCTGCTGTCAATTTAGAACTGCTTTCTAGGTCAGTCTGCATGCTAGGGGAGGTGTTTTACCCCTGGGTGACAGTTGGCACTGGAAAGAGTTCTGACAGACCCACTTTCTCCCAGCAGCCAATCAGAGCAGGATTTTCCCTCTGGACATGCTGGCGGGAGAGTATATCTGTGGCAGACGTCTGAGAGAAGGGTGCGACGTTCTATGCAGTGCCCGCGTTCCAGGTGCGGCATCCACCTTCATGGGCCCCGCAATCGAGGCCTGCCTGGCCGAAGCTACGCACCAAGCGGAGCTATACCCTGACATCGAAAGGGGTCTCAGCGGCTTGCTGGGTCCCTGATCCTAAGCTGGGAGCTGTACGGTGGGGGATTGGCTCGGGAGACCCAAAGGCAGAGGTTGGTCGCAAGGCCTAGGCGAACCACTGAGGATCCGGTCATCACTACATGACAGGTACACTTCAACTGTCCTCTGATGACTCTAGAGAAGTGACTTACTGGGAGGATCCATTAGTTCTACCCCTTTGAAAAGTATGGAAATTCCTCGGGCCTGTGGCAGAGGCCCTTATTCCTCCCAGGGACTATTGCAAGTGACCTGTTGGCTGCCAAGCCCAAGTTAAAGGCCTGTCCGGGGCACTTTACCCACTCTGACGGGAGTGGCAACGTTTAAGTGTGACTATACTGAGAGCAAGCTGCTCTCTATAATATTCAAGGCCTGATACTGCAGTTTTCTTCCGCTCATCAACCTCTCTCTATAGTGTGCCATGTTGATGTTGGCCATGTTGGGCCTTGGAATAAAACTTTGAAAATGCACTCTGATGTCTGGACACTCGCTTTATTCACTTTCCACAAGTATTCACCCCTAGACAAGTATAATTGGTAACTTAATACGCCGACCCCGAAATCAACCAGCGTCTCCTCCGGGGGTAGCGCTACACGTGTTTCTTGATTCTTACTTTCAATTGTCTCTTTGTGCGTCCAACGTAAGCCACAACTGCATTCAAGGGCATAGACAGCTCCTTCTGTATTGCAACAGATAAAATCCTTGACTTTGTATGTATTGCCACTACTGGTAGATGTAAACTTAAATGTTTTTTTTCTGCTGGTCTTTTGGAATTTGTGCAGGCGTAACACCTTTTACATGGGTAAAATCCTTTTCCTGTGAAAAAAGTATAGTCTACTTGAGAGACACAAAGCAAATACTCCAGATCCTAGAAGAATTACCGAAAAAGATGGGTCCTCATTATACACAATGGGCCAGATTTAGGTAGATGCGCGCATATTTTATCCGGCGTAGCGCAGCGCATATACGTTACGCTGACGCGAACTAGTGAGTCAAGTACAGTATTCACCAAGCACTTGTTCGTTACTTTGCGACGGAGTAACGAAAATGCGATGGCGCAACCCGAAGTAAGTGTAAGTGGGTGTGACCATATGTAAATGATGGGCGGAGCCCAGCGCAGAGACTTACGTTCAGCGCATCATCCACGGAGCATGCGCAGTAAGGGAGGGCTCCACTCGCTCCCCTGTGCGCATGCTCACAACTTCCGTCGGCACCACTTCATGGGAAAAGGCAGTGCAATGTGTTGCGTTGCGCGTATAAAAGCGGCCGCAGATGCGCCTTTCCGGCGCAAAAGTATATCCGGTTCCCCCCACCCCAGGGAAGTAACTTTTGCTGTGCGATGGCTGCTCCCGTTCCCCGCAAAGAGAGGAGAAACCTCAACTTTAATGTCCAGGAGCTGTCTGTAGTCATCTCGGCTATGGAGACCTACAATGATTTCCTCCATGGCAGAAAAAAAGTCGCAAGACTAGCCAGGACAGGAAGCAGGCCATCATGGAGAGCATTGCTGGCAGGGTCAACATTTTGGGCTATTCCACCCGGACTGCTGCGGACATAGCCAAAAAAATTTACGATTTGAGGCGCAAAGTCTGGGGCAAGGTGGCCACTATCAGGAGGCATGAGAGGGGCACGGGGGGTGGACCCCCATGTGCGGTCAGCCTGACCACGGAGGAGGAGTTGATCGCCCGCTGCCTGGAGAGGGAGCAGTTGAAGGGGGTACCGGGATATGATTCCATGGAGGAAGGCTCCAGGACAGGTAAGTGTTTTTTATCCCCTATTTGATGTGTTGCATGTGGGGGGGGGCAGGGTACATGTGCCAAGTGTGTGGGACCACCAACATGTGTCTGCTTTGTGTCATCCAGTCCACCCCATTCCCCCAACTGCATCCTGAGCCCGACCCCCTGGGTGGTGAAGACACCGAGGTGGAGGGGAGTTACCACACCTCACCTGCTGAGGTGGTTGAGGAGGAGCCTGTTGTCACCGAGCAGGAGTTTGTTCTATTTTTGGAGGAGTCCTCCCCTTCAGCAGGGCCCTCTCAAATCCCCTCCCCCATCCTAGGAAGCCCCTCAAGGGCGACTCCATCCCCCCGGGGACTACCATCTCCTGGCCCCAGGAAGGCGACCCGCAAGACCAGGGGGGTGTCTGATGTGGTCCATGACCAGATGGTGAGGGACCAGGCCAGGCAGGCCCAGCAGATGGGGGAGATAGCTGGGCACCTGGACCGGGTAGCTGACAGCCTAGGCTCCAGATGACCAACGCAGTGCAGGATGTCAGCTGCAACTGCGCTGCAGTGGTGACCAGCCTGGGGGAGGTGCAGGCTGATCTTCGGCACCTCACTGCAGCCGTCCAGGCCAACACTGCTGCCATCCGGGACCAGGGGAGGCAGAGGCAGCGGGCCCATCATTATCAAGTGACCCGGCAGCTGAGGATGCAGGCCCACACCAATTCCTACCTCGGCCGGATAGCCATGGCCTTGGAGGGCATGCAGGCCACACCTGCCAGGAGTGGCCCACCCGGGGATCAGCCACCTCCAGATGCCCCCCCACCCCCACCCACTCCCTCCAGGCAGCTGAGGAGCCAGAGAGGACCCACTAGAAAGAGCCCCCGTCAGCCCAGATGAGGGCTTTTTGGGGTGTTTTTTTTTTCTTTTTCGGCTGCTATGTTGCTCAGGTTATGAGCTTTTTTTTAATGTTGCTCAGGTTATGAGCTTTTTTTTTATGTTGCTCAGGTTATGAGCTTTTTTTTAAGTTGCTCAGGTTATGAGCTTTTTTTTTTTTTTAAACTGCACACGGTCAGTAGTGCAGGGGACAGTGTGAATGGTGTGTGAATGTGAGGGGTGGCACTCCTGCCAGTAGGGGTGTCACCCTCGGCCGTTGGGGAGAAGTTATCCCCACGGCTGTGTGAATGACGTGTGAATGGTGTATGAATGGACAGCGACACCATTGGGGCCTTGACGCGGCGTTGCTGCTCCCAAGTCCTGCATGTTGGACTTGGGCTAATCCAATGTGATGTGGATGTGGTGTGTGTGATCTAGGGACAGTGGTGTGCATGCGTGCATTGTCCGTGTGATCAATGTTTTGGTTTATTGTCCAAAGATGTCCAAAGATGCCTACGGCGAGGACCCTCCTGACTGCTCTTCCATTAGCTGACTGGGTCTCCTCTGGCAGGGGGGGGCTGTCTGGTTGGGGGGTCAGGTCATCATGTATGTCAATCTGCAGGCCCTTTCTCATGGCAAAGTTGTGCAGAATGCAACATGCACCGATGATCTGACACACGAAGGTAGGGGAATACAATAGGGCCCCCCCAGACTTATCCAGGCAGCGGAAACGGGACTTCAGGAGCCCAAATGTTTGCTCCACCACTGCACGAGTTTTGATATGTGCCACATTGTATCTTCTCTCTCCTCTGGTTTGGGGGTTCTGGAAATTAGATGGGGTCCCAGTGTATATGCAGAGTCACCTGTAAGGGAAAAGACAGGAGGATGTTAGTCATGCATGTGCCCCTTGTGATGTGTGCATCATGGGGGGGACAGACATGCCTGCCACCCATGTCACTCACCAACCAGCCAGCTGTCCCCATACACGTTCTGTTCGAGGTTCTCTGCCGGCCGGCAGATTCGGCGACCCGCCCGTCGGGAATGGCAACCAGCCATTCATCCAGGCGGGCCGTCGATCAAATAGAGAACATGCTCTCTATTTCTGCTCGACGGCATTCCCGACAGGATGCTCGCCGAGAGCGTACACACGGCCGAGGTTCTCGCTGGAATGCAGCTTCCAGCGAGGTTCTCGCTGGTTTCCAGCGAGAACCTCGGTCGTGTGTACGCCGCCTGACAGATTTCTACAGAATTGCCAGATTCCCACGCACCGTGGGGGCCATTGCTTGCACACATGTGGCACTCCAGCCCCCCCGTGAGACAGAGCACATATACCGCATTGGCATTCCATCAACGTACAGGTGATAGTCGATGCCCAAGGCCTCATATGGCATGTCCGTGCCAAACACCCCGGATCCAGCCATGACAGCTACATATACAATCAGAGCCCCATCCGAATGGAATTCGAACAGAACGTGTATGGGGACAGCTGGCTGGTTGGTGAGTGACATGGGTGGCAGGCATGACTGTCCCCCCCATGATGCACACATCACAAGGGGCACATGCATGACTAACATCCTCCTGTGTTTTTCCTTACTGGTGACTCTGCATATGCACTGGGACCCCATCTCATGACTCCTATCCGGAACCCCCAAACCCCAGGAGAGGAAAGATACAATGAAGCCCATGCCCAAACACGTGCAGTGGTGGAGCGCACCTTTGGCCTCCTGAAGTCACTTTTCCGATGCCTGGATAAGTCTGGGGGGACCCTGTTGTATTCCCCCAACTTTGTGTGTGGGACCACCAACATGTGTCTGCTTTGTGTCATCCAGTCCACCCCATTCCCCCAACTGCATCCTGAGCCCGACCCCCTGGGTGGTGAAGACACCGAGGTGGAGGGGAGTTACCACACCTCACCTGCTGAGGTGGTTGAGGAGGAGCCTGTTGTCACCGAGCAGGAGTTTGTTCTATTTTTGGAGGAGTCCTCCCCTTCAGCAGGGCCCTCTCAAATCCCCTCCCCCATCCTAGGAAGCCCCTCAAGGGCGACTCCATCCCCCCGGGGACTACCATCTCCTGGCCCCAGGAAGGCGACCCGCAAGACCAGGGGGGTGTCTGATGTGGTCCATGACCAGATGGTGAGGGACCAGGCCAGGCAGGCCCAGCAGATGGGGGAGATAGCTGGGCACCTGGACCGGGTAGCTGACAGCCTAGGCTCCAGATGACCAACGCAGTGCAGGATGTCAGCTGCAACTGCGCTGCAGTGGTGACCAGCCTGGGGGAGGTGCAGGCTGATCTTCGGCACCTCACTGCAGCCGTCCAGGCCAACACTGCTGCCATCCGGGACCAGGGGAGGCAGAGGCAGCGGGCCCATCATTATCAAGTGACCCGGCAGCTGAGGATGCAGGCCCACACCAATTCCTACCTCGGCCGGATAGCCATGGCCTTGGAGGGCATGCAGGCCACACCTGCCAGGAGTGGCCCACCCGGGGATCAGCCACCTCCAGATGCCCCCCCACCCCCACCCACTCCCTCCAGGCAGCTGAGGAGCCAGAGAGGACCCACTAGAAAGAGCCCCCGTCAGCCCAGATGAGGGCTTTTTGGGGTGTTTTTTTTTTCTTTTTCGGCTGCTATGTTGCTCAGGTTATGAGCTTTTTTTTAATGTTGCTCAGGTTATGAGCTTTTTTTTTATGTTGCTCAGGTTATGAGCTTTTTTTTAAGTTGCTCAGGTTATGAGCTTTTTTTTTTTTTTAAACTGCACACGGTCAGTAGTGCAGGGGACAGTGTGAATGGTGTGTGAATGTGAGGGGTGGCACTCCTGCCAGTAGGGGTGTCACCCTCGGCCGTTGGGGAGAAGTTATCCCCACGGCTGTGTGAATGACGTGTGAATGGTGTATGAATGGACAGCGACACCATTGGGGCCTTGACGCGGCGTTGCTGCTCCCAAGTCCTGCATGTTGGACTTGGGCTAATCCAATGTGATGTGGATGTGGTGTGTGTGATCTAGGGACAGTGGTGTGCATGCGTGCATTGTCCGTGTGATCAATGTTTTGGTTTATTGTCCAAAGATGTCCAAAGATGCCTACGGCGAGGACCCTCCTGACTGCTCTTCCATTAGCTGACTGGGTCTCCTCTGGCAGGGGGGGGCTGTCTGGTTGGGGGGTCAGGTCATCATGTATGTCAATCTGCAGGCCCTTTCTCATGGCAAAGTTGTGCAGAATGCAACATGCACCGATGATCTGACACACGAAGGTAGGGGAATACAATAGGGCCCCCCCAGACTTATCCAGGCAGCGGAAACGGGACTTCAGGAGCCCAAATGTTTGCTCCACCACTGCACGAGTTTTGATATGTGCCACATTGTATCTTCTCTCTCCTCTGGTTTGGGGGTTCTGGAAATTAGATGGGGTCCCAGTGTATATGCAGAGTCACCTGTAAGGGAAAAGACAGGAGGATGTTAGTCATGCATGTGCCCCTTGTGATGTGTGCATCATGGGGGGGACAGACATGCCTGCCACCCATGTCACTCACCAACCAGCCAGCTGTCCCCATACACGTTCTGTTCGAGGTTCTCTGCCGGCCGGCAGATTCGGCGACCCGCCCGTCGGGAATGGCAACCAGCCATTCATCCAGGCGGGCCGTCGATCAAATAGAGAACATGCTCTCTATTTCTGCTCGACGGCATTCCCGACGGGATGCTCGCCGAGAGCGTACACACGGCCGAGGTTCTCGCTGGAATGCAGCTTCCAGCGAGGTTCTCGCTGGTTTCCAGCGAGAACCTCGGTCGTGTGTACGCCGCCTGACAGATTTCTACAGAATTGCCAGATTCCCACGCACCGTGGGGGCCATTGCTTGCACACATGTGGCACTCCAGCCCCCCCGTGAGACAGAGCACATATACCGCATTGGCATTCCATCAACGTACAGGTGATAGTCGATGCCCAAGGCCTCATATGGCATGTCCGTGCCAAACACCCCGGATCCAGCCATGACAGCTACATATACAATCAGAGCCCCATCCGAATGGAATTCGAACAGAACGTGTATGGGGACAGCTGGCTGGTTGGTGAGTGACATGGGTGGCAGGCATGACTGTCCCCCCCATGATGCACACATCACAAGGGGCACATGCATGACTAACATCCTCCTGTGTTTTTCCTTACTGGTGACTCTGCATATGCACTGGGACCCCATCTCATGACTCCTATCCGGAACCCCCAAACCCCAGGAGAGGAAAGATACAATGAAGCCCATGCCCAAACACGTGCAGTGGTGGAGCGCACCTTTGGCCTCCTGAAGTCACTTTTCCGATGCCTGGATAAGTCTGGGGGGACCCTGTTGTATTCCCCCAACTTTGTGTGCCAGATCATTGGTGCATGTTGCATTCTGCACAACTTCGCAGTGAGAAAGGGCCTGCAGATTGACCTACGTGATGACCTGACCCCTGAACCAGACAATCCCCCCCTAACGGAGGTTACCCCGTCTTCTGAGGGAAGAGCAGCCAGGAGACAGCTCACATTAGGCATCTTTGCACGTTAAACACACACATTAATCATGGCACAATGAGAATGCATGCATGCACACCACTGTGGTCCCTAGCACAGACACATCACATCCTCACCTAATTGGATTAGCACAAGCCCACCATGCTGGGCTTGTGAGCAGCAACGCCACGCCACGGCTCCAATTATGTCACTGTACATTCATACACCATTCACACGGACCTGGGAATCACTTATCCCTAGTCCTGGGGAACCCTTCTCCACCAAACTGAGGGTGACACCCCTTTGCCGGCAGGAATATCACCCCCACATTCCAAAAACATTCACATCACAAAAAAAAATAAAAAATGTCCAGCAAAAAAAATAAAAATTCCAGCAAAAAAATAAAATAAATAAAAATAAAATAAAAGGGGAAAAACAAATTAATGCCGTTGGCATGAGCCACGCCTGGAGCGCCCACGGCCACGGCCCCAGCTCCTCAGGGGAGACTCATGGGGAGGGGGGGTAATCCGGGGAAGGAGGAGCAGCCCCTGGTCTCTGCCCACCGGGCGGCCTGCCCTCCAAGGCCACGGCAATTCTGTTCAGGCCAGCACCTAGTGTTGCCGTGTTGTCCTGGATAGCCTGGGTGAGGGCCTTCACATCCTGCCCAACGTCTGCTGTTGTAGTCTGCAGTGCGTTTAGGCAGTTTGTAAGAGCCCGGGAGTGGCAGTCCAGGTCCCCAAGCATATCCCTTATGGAGGACAGGCTCTCCTCCATCCGCCCCAAGGTCTGGCTGACATGTCCCAGATGGCGGGTCTGAAGGCCCTGGTCCCTTCTCAGATTGGCGGGCAGAAGCTCGGTCACCCCCTGGTCTTCTGGGACGACTTCCTGCCTCCAGCTGAGGCTTGTGGCCGGGAAGAAGGGGAGGCCCTTGGGAGAGAAGTCCTGTTGGAGGAGGAGTGGGAGGGGCTAGCCCTTAAGGAGGGCTGGCTGCTGCCAGCCAGAGAGGAAGACTCCTCCAAAAATAACAATCCACTGGCTGACATGACATCCTCCTCCTCCTCAAACTCCTCCTTCTCAACCTCCTCCTCTTCAATCTCCTCCGAGGACTCCGGCCTTGTCGGGGGGTCTTCATCAGGCTGGGATGGTGCGGTCAGCCCAGATGGCCCAGCACCCTCCTGCTCATCTGTGGATGACACAAAACATTCACAGGTTGGAGGATCCACACACTTGCCACATATTCCCTTTCACCCCCTCCCCCACACATACTACACACCTGATAGGGAAAAAAAACCTTACCTGGCATCACGCCTTCATGACTTGAGTCATAGCCGGGCAGGCCCTCCACCTGTTGTCTATGAAAGGTCTGGGCCACCGCACGCTCCTCCGCTGTCAGCCTAACAGGGCATGGTGGGCCCCCTCCTGTGCCCCTGGCATGGGCTAACATTTTGGCCAGCTTCTTTCTGACCAGACGCCGGAGGTCATTGATCTTCTTTTCAATCCCCGACCGTGTCCGGGTCTCCCCCCCCCCCCCCGATGCATTCACCTCATCAGTAATGTTCTGCAAGATATCACGCCTCCTGGCCGGGGTGGTGTTGGCACTCTCCGGGCCATGGAGGAAACGCCCATATTGGGAAATGGCCCGGGCAAGAATTTGTAAAATTTAACTTCCTCTTTCTCTCTGTCATACTCATACAAAAACTCTCTCCCAAACAGTCAGCAAAAATCACTCACAAAAACAAGCAGCAAAAATCACTCACAAAAACAAGCAGCAAAAATCACTCACAAAAACAAGCAGGAAAAATCAAGCAAGAAAACAAACAAACAAAAAACTATCAACCAAAAACTCTCACAAGCAGTCACCAAAAATCACTTACAAATATCTTCTAACAAACACTAGATCACACAGTCCACAAATATCACAAAGACAAACCACAACGCAACTAACAACAGAACAAAAGCACCTTGCTGTATAGGGAGGGATACAAAGGGATGTACTTTTGCAAAGAAAGTGCGTTTCTGTCTGTCTATTTATGCTGTCTGCGTAGTTCACGATTTTGCCCTAGTCCACTTCCAATTTCACTGATTGCGCTGTTCCCGAGTTGTGAGCATGCGCACAGAGGTGCTGACATGGTCTGCTTCAAGCGCGCATGCCCGAGCCGGCCGGCCCTTCATTTGCATGGGGTCACGGCTCATTTCAATGTAACACGCCCACGTCCTTCCCAATTTGTATTACTCCGCCTCAGAAATAACGTTGCGCAGGCGCAAATTTCTGCGTAAAACCGACGAGTATAGGGTGATTGCGCCGCTACATTGCGCCAGTCTAACGTAAAGGCGGTGCGCTACGCCGGTCCAATAATGCGCAGATGTACCTGAATCTGGCCCAATATTTTTAGCTTGTCCCCGATCATGGTAAATAGCCAATAAAATTGGCTCTTTTACCACGTGACCGGCTGTTTCCAATCACAGCCGGTCACTTCCCTATGAAGATGGCTCCGGACGCGTGCATCGCGGTAAGCGGGCACGAGGCTCGTCCCCTGGACATGCCTAGTCCCAATCCGGGTAAAGAGCCAATGAAATTTGGCTCTTTACCACGTGACCGGCTTTGTCCAATCACAGCCGGTCACAAATGTAAACAAACAGCGCTGTAACCGCTGTCTCTGGGCTCTCCTCCTCACACACCGATCCTGTGTGAGAAGGAGAAATAAGAAACAGTGAGTTACAGTTTACAGTGTCAGTGTAAAGTGTCCAGATTCCCCCCCCCCCGAATAAAGAGTACCTGTCACCCCCCATCAAAAGTACCCAAGTTCCTGTCTCAGCTATCAAGAGTATCTGTCACCCCCCATCAAGAGTACCTGTTACATCCCATCAAGAGTACCTGTTACCCCCCATCAAGTGTACCGGTCACCCCTCCATCAAAAGTACCTGAGTACCTGTCACCCCCCATCAAGAGTACCTGAGTACCCGTCACCCCCATCAAGAGTACCTGAGTACCCATCACCCCCATCAGGAGTACCTCAGTACCTGTCGCCCCCATCAGGAGTACTTGTCGCCTCCATCAGGAGTACCTGAGTACCCGTCGCCTCCATCAGGAGTACCCGAGTACCTGTTGCCCCCATCAAGAGTACCTGTCACCTCCATCAGGAGTACCTGAGTACCTGTCACCTCCATCAAGGGTAAATGTCACCTTCATCAGGAGTACCTAAGTACCTGTCACCCCCATAAAAAAGGAGCAGCTGTTAACTCCATCAAGAGCACCTGTCACCCCCTTAAGGAGCACCTGCCACCCCCATCAGAAGTACCTGTCACCTACATCCCTGAAGAAGTCACGAGACCGTGACGTAACGACGTAGGAAGTGCGACCACGTGACACTCACAGCCAACCGGAGGCTAACAGACGCAATACGGCGTTTGTATTCGCCGTGCTCTGTATCCATCCATTTGTTTGTTTGGCGTGTTTTTACTGCTTTTATGTAAGAGGCTTATACTTTTTATTAAACCCCCCTCTTGTCAAACGGGCTTCACTATTTTTTGGTATCCTTTATCCCACGCTCTGACTTGGAACCATGAGCTGCTAGATCCTGGACCTTATGCCACGGACGATCACCTTGTATACAGCGCCAGGAAGCCCCATAGTGATTCCATAGTGATTACAAGAGAAGGAACCATCATTGCCTACCAACTGCACTGTTACCATCACCTTAAGGTAAGGGCAATATGAGATCGTTATTTGGATGAGTTTACCCCTTACAGAAGACCCACCAGTCAACCTTAACCCATCGTGTCTCTTCACCATAGACTTTCACCTGAGTTATATATTGCTCACTCAGCACCTAGGGTGTAGCCACGCACATCCTATGTGTTATTTTGGCTCACTATTCACCAGCTGAGCACTTTGTCTGATTTTGTTTGATTTTGATTTATATTTCACGTTATATATTTCTTTGTACACTTTTCACTCACACTTTAGCGCTTATCATTTTATTTATTTTTATCTACATCAGAAGTACCCGAGTACCTGTCACCCCCATCAAGAGTACCTGTCACCCCCATCAGGAGTACCTGTCACCTCCATCAGGAGTACCTGTCCCGTGAGCTCCATCAGGAGTACCTGTCACCTCCATCAGGAGTACTTGTCACCTCCACCAGGAGTACCTGTCACCTCCACCAGGAGTACCTGTCCCGTGAGCCCAGCAGACAATTTCTAGCTGACGTACAGCCAATTAGTCCCTATCGTGCAGCCCTGCCATACAGCCACCATGTCCAGAAAATTATACACCACAGAAGAGGCATACCAAATGCTAACCCAGAGCGATGAGAGCAGCGGGGAGCTCTCACCGCCCCATTACAGTGCTGAGTCCACTTTCAATTCAGGTTCGGAATACGAGCCCCCCGAAATCAGTACATCCGAATCGGATGAGGAAGTAGTCCTTCCAAAAAGACCATGGTCTGAACCCCAGGCAGCTACCAGCAGCGCCGGACACCCCAGTGGCCAATCAGCAAATGCTAACGGCGCTAGACCCCAGGAGGAAAGGCCCAGTAAAAGCTCTGGAATTCCACGCCGAGGAAGTAGGGCCCATACCCATCTACCGGATGGCTTGGCCAACCCATTGTGGCTGCCTTCTAGCACAGGGTCAGCCACAATACCCCCTTTCACAGCACAGCCAGGTGTGCAGGCCAACTCTGAAGGTTTCTCTGAAATCGATTTTTTTTTTCCCCTAATGAGTTACTTCAAACCATCATAGACCAAACAAACTTTTTGCACGTTAGTACATACAAAACAACCCCAACTCATGCTATGCCCGCACCTTTGAATAGAGACCCCTAACAATGGAGGATATGAGATTGTTTTTAGGCCTTACGCTGAATATGGGGCTTACAAAAAAAATTAACTTAATTCGTATTGGTCTAAAAAGCCCATCCACCATATGCCATTTTTTTCAGCTACGATGTCCAGGTCCCGCTATGACATGATCATACGGTTCCTTCATTTCAGTGACAACTCGCAGTGCCCCCCCCCCCCCCCCCGAAATCATACGGACTTTGATATATTATATAAAATTAGATTTTTTTTTTTATGAGAAGTTTGCTGAACTTTACATCCTAGGAACAGAACATCTCTGTGGACGAATCCCTGGTCCATTTCACTGGCCGGCTGGGAATAAAACAGTATATTCCCAGTAAGAGAGCGAGGTACGGCTTGAAGCTAAACAAGCGCTGTTAAAGCTCCTCCGGCTATGTGAATGCCTTTCGTGTGTACGAAGGCAAAGACTCCCAGCTCCAGCCCCCTGAGTGTCCATCGTATATGGAAATAAGTGGGAAAATTGTATGGCAGTTGGCATTCCCTCTCTTCCAAAAAGGGTATCACATATACGTGGACAATTACTACACCAGTCTGCCCCTTTTTCGCCACCTATTCCTGAATAAAACTTTGGCCTGTGTTACTGCATGTAAAAAGAGGAAAGGCTTCACACAGTCACCAAAAGCCTATAAAGGTGGGAATCGGCAAGCCTGAGGAACGAAGAAGTTTTGGCCATGAAGTGGAGGGATAAGAAAGACGTTTACATCATGTCGACTATCCACAATGACACCTCAGTGGAACTTCACAGGAGACGCCGTACTGTTCAAAAGCCTTGCTGTATCAACGAATATAATAAGTTCATGGGGAGGTGGATATAAACAATCAAATGCTGCAGCCTTACAGTATCTCTCAATATGAAAGTCTATTTTCTGGTATAAAAAAAGTTGCAATATACTTCTTCCATATGGCCCTTTATAATTCATATGTCACTTATCACAAATCAACGGAAAGGCCCATCCCTTTATCAGATTTATCGAAAATGTCGTCACTGCCCTGATCTATCAGCAAGGCTCTGCCCCACAAAGAATTCGCTCTGATTGTGCCAGCAGACTGCACGAGCGCCATTTTCCTGACACTATTCCACCATCAGCAACCAGAAGAAGACGCCAAAAAAGATGTCGGGTGTGCAGCAAACGTGGAATTAGGAAAGACACCAGTTGCTATTGCCCCGACTGTCCCGACCAACCTGGCCTAGGTATGACACCATGCTTCAAGCGATATCACTCTTTCGAAAATTATTAACCCAAATTCCTAATAGACTGCCACTTCCCCGTTTTCAATTTCTGTGCTGATTTCTCTGCTGCCTCAACCAACTAACCTAGTGCCTCATTTCAACTGACCCTGGCCTGTTTATCGACTATGCCTCTGCCTGCCATCTGCATTGTTTATCCGCCATGTTTTTGCTTTTCACATGAACTGACTCTGGACTATCGACTATGCTTCTGCCTGCCGTCTGGATTGTTTATCCACCATGTTTCTGCCTTTCATGTGAACTGACCCTGGACTGCTTCTCGACTATGCCTTTGCCTGCCGTCTGCATTGTTAATCCACCATGTTTCTGCTTTTCACATGAACTGACTCTGGACTATCGACTATGCTTCTGCCTGCCATCTGGATTTTTTATCCACCATGTTTCTGCCTTTCACATGAACTGACCCTGGACTGTATCAACTATGCCTCTGCCTACCCCCTATTTCTGCCTTTTACCTGCACTGACCTCAGCTTGTTGACCATGTTTTTGCCTGCCCCTTGGACTGATCTTGCACCCTGACACACAGGGGTCTCACATATGTGAGGGGCTCCAGAATAGTGTTCGGAGTTTAGAAAAACAGTTTTTGGTTTTCTGTGTTCCCATAACAGGGTCTGGTTGCCCGAAGGCTTCAAAGCAATTTGGGTGGGAGAAGCCTCTACCCCTGTCCCCATTCTTTCCTGACTGAGGCCCTAAACTTGATGGTCCTGCCTGCTGCCTGGACCAATACTTTGGCTGCACTAACCATATCTCTGCCTGCTGCATGTACTATGGACAGTATTCCTGCCTGCTGCATGGACGTTCCTTTCGCTGCTGCTGACCACATCTGCCTGCTACCTGGACCGATGCTCTCTGTGGACCACTGCACTACTAAGACAGCAGGTAATCTTTTCTTTACTCTTTACTCGGAAGAATGTATTTTGGTTTGTAATTGGTATGTACAGTATATGCTATGGGTTAGAAATATGAAGGACCTTCAACAATGTCTTAGGTTGGCAGGAATTTGCGTGTGTAATTGATGCTCCTAGAACGCCTGGAGGTGCTACTTGGATGTTGGACTTCTGTATGTGGCCAGGCTGTGTAAAAGTCTCACAAATGTGGTATTGCCATACTCAGGAGTAGTGATGAGCGGAATACGCCATATTCGATTTCGCAATATTTCGCGAATATATAGAAGAATATTCGCGAATATTCGTTAATATCGAATATTCGTGATATTTTATAAAAAAAAAAATTGCAAAATTTCGCTAGTGCGAAATTTCACTAGTGCGAATGCGAAATTGATTGCGAAATTCTCGTCAACACGCGAAAACGGAGATCATTTTCTGGATTACTAAACTAATAGGCACTAAACACTAACTCTACTTACACAAACTTATATGACTAAACTAAATCTAATTTATTTTTATTTTTTTATACACAAAACACAGAAGGGCAGAGAACGTATTCGCGAATATTCGTTAATATCGAATATTCGTGATATTTTATCAAAAACATTTTTTAGCTAAATTTCGCTAGTGCGAATGCGAAATTGATTGCGAAATTCTCGTCAACACGCGAAAACGGAGATCATTTCCTGGATTACTAAACTAATAGGCACTAAACACCAAGGCCTCGTACACACGAGGCAATAGATTTGTTCAAAACGGTCTGTCCGACCGATTTGAACAAATCTGTCTGCTGTCATTTTGGTTTGCTCGCGTGTACACACGAGCAAACCAAAATCCCCGCCAGCAGACAGCGCGCTGACGTGGCGGTGACGTAGCGGTGACGTTGACGCCGCCACGTCACCGCACCAGGAAGTAAAACACTTCCGTGCATGCGCCAAAATCATTCGGCGCCGGTGCGAGACGACATGTCTGCTGGTAAGTGTACTAACCAGCAGACATGTCGGGCGGATGGGTTCCCACCCGATAGATTTCAAAGCATGCTTTGAAATCTGTCGGGTGGCCAAATCCGTCGGCCTGCCCGTACACACGATCAAATCTATCTGCTGAAACGGTCTAGCAGACCGTTTCCAGCAGACAGATTTGATCGTGTGTACGAGGCCCAACTCTACTTACACAAACTTATATGACTAAACTAAAGCTAATTTTTTTTTCATACACAAAACACAGAAGGGCAGAGAACGCATTTGCGAATATTCGTAATACGAATATTCGCATTGCGAATATTCGGCAACATAAAAGGATCGCCTCAGCTACTCGGCCCAGGGTCTCTAAACATACCAGCAATGCTTTTAGATGTCGATGGAGATCACTAGGATTAAAAATAAATTTGAAAAAATGTATTTATTTGCGAATACTCGAATATGCAATATTCGTAACGAATATTCGCAATGCGAATATTCGTGAGCAACACTACTCAGGAGGAGTATCAGAATATATTATGGGGTGTAATTTTTTCCATGTACATGCTATGGGGTCAATTCACAAAGCTTTATTTTCAGATTGCGAGTGTTATTTTAACGATTTTGCACATTATTGAAGCTAGTTCAATTCACTAAACGATTTAACGCTTTGAAAAATCATCAAATAACGTTTCCCTACACAGAACCAATATTTTAAGGTGTGGATCCTTATTAAAGAGTCAAATCGTTATTTTAAAGAGTCAAATCGTTATTTTAAAGATTCAAATCGTTAAATATGTACAGAAGTGCAATTCACAAAGATTTTTTTGACAGTTATCAATCGTTAAGCAATCGTTAAATTAACACCTCCCTCAGGGTGGCGTTATGACATTTCCCAGGCGATATTTTGTTGTTAGAGGAAGCTTTTGGCGATTTTTGTAGTGTAGTGTAGTGTTGGGCAAGCTAGAACCGTGCTCTATTTGAACTTAAAATTATCCAGAGGCGAAGAAGAACACGTTAGAAAGTTGTTCAGATTTATAAACGTGTATTCCGTTCACATACTATTTTGGATGACTTTTCTGAAACCCAGGTGATAGCTAAATTCCGATTATCATCTCCCATGATTTATTCTCTCTATAAGGAAATACACATGGCTTTAGAAAAGCACACACTAGAAGTTTTGCACATCACATGCTCAATCTCCATGTGTATTGCTTGTGTCTCCCTCTCTCTCTCTCTCTCTGTATCTGCTCTTTTCCACATGCTCCCCTTCTGCTCCCAGAATGCATCTCTCCAGCATTATTTACCGATCTTAAGAGTTATTTTAGCGTCCCAAATCTTAATAATAACGTCTGAGTAGTTAGCATAACGTTTGGATAAAGAGTCAGTTGAAAACCATAACGACTATGTTAGATAACGATTATAGCTTTCGTGAATACCATGTTTGCTAGCATTAAATAAGGAGTGCTAATTTAACACCTGAAGAAAACCAATAACGTTTCTCTTTGTGAATTGACCCCTATGTGTTAAAAATATCTTATAAATTGACAACTTTGTGTAAAAAAAATGCGTTTTCATTTTTTCCCCACATTTTCAAAAAACATCTGGAAAAAAATGAACCATTAAAAAGACTCATTATGCCTCATAGATCATACGTTGGGGTGTTAGCTTTCCAAAATGGGGTAATTTTGTGGGTGTTTCCATTGTCCTGGTGCTCCAGGGCCTTCAAAAGTGTAACAGGTAGTTGAGAGATTAGATGTGTAATTTATGCTCCTAGAACGCCTGAAGGTGCTACTTCAATGTTTGGCCTCTGTATGGGGCAAGGCTGTGTAAAAGTCCCACACATGTGGTATCGCCATACTCAGGAGGAGCAGCAGAATGTATTTTGGGGTGTCATTGTAAGTATGCATGTTCTGTGTGAGAGAACTAACTTGTTATTATTACAATTTTGTGTAAAAAAAATAAAAAAAAATCTTAATTTTCCCAAGAATTGTGGGAAAAAATTACAACTTCAAAAAATTCACCATGCCTCTTACTAAATACATTGGAATGTCTACTTTCCAAAAAGGGGTAATTTTGGGGGTATTTGTACTTTCCTGCATTGTTAGGGTCTCAAGAAATGATAGGACGTCAGTACATCAGCTGTGATCATTATTCAATGATTTGACTCTATAACGTTCACAGAGACCAAATAATATCCACTAATTTGGGTTATTTTTACCAAAGAAATTTAGCAGTATACATTTGGCCCAAATTTCTGAAGAAAAATTATATTTGCAAAATTTTAAGATAGAAACTAAAAAAATAGTTTTTTTTTTTTTTTTTCAAAATGTTCTCTCTTTTTTGCTTATATTGCACCCGGGGGTTTGTCTGGTAACACATTCTTCAATATTGCAAAATTATTAACAATATGCCAATGCCTATTGATCAATTATTTTTGCTCCTATGCAGTAGAGAGTAGGAAGTCACAAAGATCCACCAACAGATCTTCCCTATTCATGGCCTTAACGGTATCCAAAGTTTCAACAAGGAACTCTCTGTTATATCCCTTCTCCAAAAACCTAGCAGTAAGGACCTCAGCTTGTATAAGGAACTCACAAGGTTCAGAGCAGTTCCTCCTGAGTCTCATGTATTGGCTCTTCGGAACTGATCTGAGCCAGGGACCATGATGACAACTGTCAACAGGGATAAATGAGTTCTTGTCAGTCCCCTTGAAAAAGGTAGACGTAACAAACTTGTCAATAACTTTGATTTTCAAGTCAAGAAAGTTAATATCTGACTGACGAATGAAGATGAAGTGTGTGTGCTTTTTAGCACAGGGCAAAATGGCGGTGTGCTCTGCCACAACATAAGCCAATAAACCTGATTAATCAAGATAAGGTGATATTTTGTACAAGACTCTACCAACCTTTTGATATGCAGTGAATTCCATGTAATCCTATCTGTGACATGACTAAAAATTATAAAAAACATTGAAAGTAAAAGTCTCTTGCACTTTAAACTGTAGCCTAGGCTTTAGTCCCATTTTAGTCTTCTGTGAGTGTTTTAGTTTTAGTCTTAGTCTTTTACTAAAATACCATTTTAGTTTAATGCCTCCTACACGTGTCCATTTTTCTCGGCAGGAAAAAGAAACAACGTTTTTCCCAACGTTATTCCTCTCCAGCCTGACTTGCATACACACGTTCATGCAAAAAAACGTCCGCCCAAAACTCGGTGATGTACAACACGTACGACAGGACTATAAAGGGGAGGTTCCTTTCAAATGGCGCAACCCTTTGGGCTGCATTTGGGCTGCATACTTGATCCTGAGCATGCATATTTTTTTCTTCCCCCTCTGAAAAGCAAACACACAACCGTTTTTCAGGACGAGAAAAAGACTGATGGGAAACACGACGAGAAAAAGGAGAGCTGGATTCATTTTTTTTTTTGTGGGCAGTTTTTTAGTCGAGAAAACTGCTAGGGAGCATACACACGGCTGGTTTTCACGACCAATATAAAAAATGGCAGTTTTCTCATCATGAAAACCGGTCGTGTGTACAAGGCATTAGTCCCATTTTAGTCATCGTAAAATCTTCAGTACATTTTAGTCTAATATAATCATTTTAGTCAAATAATCCACAGCCCCCCACCCTCTGCACAATACATAGCCCCCCACAGCACACAGACCCCCACAGTACACAGACCCCCACCCTATGCACAATACAAAGCCCCCCACAGTACACAGCACAGCCCCCCACCCTCTGCACAATACAAAGCCCCCCACAGTACACAGCACAGCCCCCCACCCTCTGCACAATACAAAGCCCCCCACAATACACAGCCCCCCTGCATTGCCAGGAGACCCCCAGTCTCCTGGGACAGCACTGCCAGCATACTCAAAAGTTAAGAATAAATCACTGCCAGCCCTTTCTCATACACAACTCCTTCTTTGTCACTCTCATTGTAAATCAAAGTCTCTAAATTTACCTCATAGCTTTGCTCCTGCATGGACATTTCATATAGCTGCTCTCCGCTGAAAATTCTACTCCTCCAATCTAAAGCAACACTCAGAGGAGGAGAACGGCCAACAAGAACAACGCTATTGAGGTTAAAAGCTTCAGCTTACAATGAGTGACACAGGAGGAGGAACAGTATAGGGAAAGGGGTTGGCATTGATTTTTTCCTAATGATAGACTTTGCAGGCAGTGCTGTCCAAGTGGTATAGGAAAATAAGCGTAGCGCCAAAAAGAGTAACTCCACTTGTGAGGTGGAAAATTAAGACAAGAACTTACGTCCCCTTTCCCTCAAATGCTAAGGGTGTCTCCTCCTCAAGTGATCTGTGTATATTAAATGTGAAAACAAATAGACAAAATGTGTCACCTTGTGTGGCAGTTGACAGCCTTACCATAAAAACAGTAGTAAAATAATTGCAATTGATATCATACAATTAATGTGAAGATGGCCACAAGTAACTAAGACTTGGACCGATAAACAAGTGATAATCTGTTATAGTGATCACAATAGGACCCCCAAAAGTGTGCACAATGAAATAAAAAAAGAGTTGTGAGTATAACTTGGTCCTTTCGATCAAACAGCACATATAAGTATACTCATATGGGCCATAAACATTAAAAAGGTCCTCACAGGACACTTCCACTGGGTCCAAGAGACAGTCACAAAGCTGGAAAGTGAGAGTCCACACGCTCTACAGGTCACATAGATTAGAATTATTCTCCCGGTAAGTATGGACAAACTTATACACTACAGAGAATACAATCCAATAACTTGGTAATGTAGAAAATGCGAGGTACTCTTACCAGATTCTGTGGACCCGTGACTCACCGTACGGTGGAGGGTCTAAGGAGCATGGATAAATCAGTGTCTGTCTTCCCTTTATCCTCTATATGATGTCATCAAGGAAATCTTTCAGGATCTAGAGGGCATCCAGTGGCTGTAGATTGTACTTATGACCAAGAATTCAGAGAAGTGACTCAGTAAACAAAAAGTGATGTTGCCGATCAATTGGTCATCACAACAAAAAGAATAGAGAAAAAATTCTCATAGTGTGAAAAAGTATAAAAATGTATTAAAATTAGGGGTGTCCCGATACCAGTATCGGTATCGGGACCGATTCCGAGTATTTGCGGGAGTACTTGTACTCCCCCAAATACCCCCGATACCAAAATAGAATACTTCCCCTCCCCCCCCCGCCGCCGCCGCCCGCCGCACGTCGCACCACGCTCGTCGCCGGCCGCACAACGCCCGCCGCCGATCGCCGCTAATCCCCGTGTATGGATACGTGCATAGACACTCCCCCCTTGCTCGCGATTGGACGGATCCGTCCAATCGCGTGTCTATACATGGCTCCGCGGGTATGTGTTGCACGGGGATTAACCCTGCAGGCTACAGCAGCGACGGCGGCGGAGGTATGGGGGACATGACATGGCTGCAATATGGGGCACAGGACATGACATGGCTGCATATGTGGGGGGACATGACATGGCTGCATATGTGGGGGGACATGACATGGCTGCATATGTGGGGGGACATGACATGGCTGCATATGTGGGGGGACATGACATGGCTGCATATGTGGGGGGATATGACATGGCTGCAATATGTGGGGGATATGACATGGCTGCATATGTGGGGGGACATGACATGGATGCATATGTGGGGGGACATGACATGGCTGCAATATGTGGGGGGACATGACATGGCTGCATATGTGGGGGGACATGACATGGCTGCAATATGTGGGGGGACATGACATGGCTGCAATATGTGGGGGGACATGACATGGCTGCAATATGTGGGGGGACATGACATGGCTGCAATATGTGGGGGACATGACATGGCTGCAATATGTGGGGGACATACATGGCTGCAATATGTGGGGGACATACATGGCTGCAATATGTGGGGGGACATGGCTGCAATATGTGGGGGGACATGGCTGCATTTGGGGACACGTTTAAAAAAAGTATCGGTATTCGGTATCGGCGACTACTTGAAAAAAAGTATCGGTACTTGTACTCGGTCCTAAAAAAGTGGTATCGGGACAACCCTAATTAAAATCATAAAAAATTGAAGAAATTGGCATTCCCACAGCAATGTATCACACTCCAATCCAGGGATAAAAATTGATCCCAATAGAAAATCACCCCACAGAATATAATATGCACAATAACTCCACCACCTTGAATAGATACATCAAAAAAATGTGCAAGAAATTGGGAGTGAACCCAGCGTACCCGACCGGTTTCGTCTTACTTAGACTTCCACAGGGGTATATAGCTTGGCCCCCATCAACTCATGCACATATATATGTTCCAAACAAGACCCACCTGTTCTAGATTGTCGCTCCCCCCTCTGAGAGGTGGCGGCGTGCGTTCCAATTAGGCATGATTTCTTTGCTTTGCAATCCATATCCCGGAAGTATAGGGGCTGGGCATTGGCTGCCAATAGTGGAGCTTGTATTATCTAAGCTCCGCACATCCATTGTAGAAATGCCTCCTCCTGTTGCTACACCGTCTCTCCAATAGGAGGGTAATGTGTGGCGCTATTCGTCCACAACTTCCGAGCGTGATGATGTCACGCACGCACACGTGTCAATCACGTTGTGCGCCGTGTGCGTTTCATGCTGCGTTCCACGCCTTATTCTGACGCCCACCTATTTGTATGTCAAACACTGTATTAGTGTCGATATCCAGTGACGCCATGCACTACAACGGAGTCGGAGTGCGCTCCTACAGGATTCACAGTGCATATCTATACATCAAGGATGTCTAATGATAACACGAATTAGTATATACACATGCCCCCTCTTGTGGACATCTTAGGTGAACACAGCCCAGATTTGTCTCCAAATCATTTGGGAAGTGAGATGTTATATTATATTCCAAACAGATGGGTATTGGAACACATGAAAAACCTTAAGATACTGATCAAAAATGATACTATGATTACAATTGGACCTTATATGGAAATAGTAAACAGACAACATTTACCATTATAAAAAATATATAGATAACATGTCTATGCCTGGTTAATGAAAGCGTTTACATCCCATTCCACATTTAAACCATATGGAAAATAACTCTTCAACTGGTAAATCCAGTAAACTTCTAATTTGGATACCCCTCTGACTTTGGGTTCACCTTTCCAATGGGGGACAAATTTATCTATAATTTGGAAACTAGTGCCTTCCAATTTTTTGTTATGTCGTTCCAAATAATGTCTAGGCACCGTGTGGTTGTCATGGCCCTTGGTGATCTTGGTCACATGTTCACCTACACTTGTTGGAGAAACTCTGTATGGTGCGTCCCACATATTGTTTCCCACAAGGGCAGGTGATCAAGTACACAATATGTGTTGTGGAACACGTAAAAAAAATGTTTCATGGGATATTCAGTTCCCATTTGTGTGGACCTAAAACAAATGTGGGTCTTGTTTGGAACATATATAGATGCATGAGTTGATGGGGGCCAAGCTATATACCCCTGTGGAAATCTATGTAAGACGAAACTGGTTGGGTACGCTGGGTTCACTCGCAATTTCATTTTTTTTTTTTTTTTTTGTGTTTAAAGGTTTTTATTAGATTTTACAAATACAGGCCAACAAAGTCATACAGTGGTGAGCATGAGAGAATCATGTTACATATATATCACATGTGACAACTGTCAGGCAAACGACTACACCGGCAAAACAATCAGGGAAATAAGGTAGCAACAGTAGTAGGCCGAAGACCTTGCCTGGGAAGTACAGAGGCCCAAGCATCCCTTAGGAGAAACCCCCTGCAGCCTATCCCCCGCACCCCGGTAGGGAGCTAACTGTGCAGGGGGGGATGCAGGGGGGCCCTGCCCCAGAGTATATCTAAAGAAGCCTGAAAATAGGGGTCTCTGCGTTCTAGTGGGAAGCCGTAAAAGGCAGACAGTCGTACCGTGGCCCGGTACAAAAACGCGCCACCCAACTTATAACCTAGAGAAAAATATAACAAAAATGGAACAATGCACAGACCTGTTGAGCTCTGAATCAGACGGTGAGAGGGACAGCTCCCGGGGCAAAATCCCCGGTGCTTCCCTAAGGGGGTGTCAGGTAGAAGGGGATAGTCGGAAAGAAAAGAGAAGTAAAGAAGGGGAGGGGACAGAGGAAAAGGAGTGCAGCGACAGAAGGTGGAAATCTAAGCCAGGACCTCTCAGCAGGACAGGAAAATGGAATCGCCAATCCCCATGTAGGTGGCCCATGGTTCCCAAATCTCCCGAAACTGCGGGAGAGTGTCTAAGATAGAGCTCACCATTTTCTCCTGCGACATAAGCCAGGATATCTTTCGTTTAGCCGCTGTGACGGAGACTTTGGGACATTTCCATGCTCTGGCTAAGGTGATTTTGGCCCCCAAGAAAATAAAGAAAACTAATTTACGGGTTGGCTGTGTTGCTCGGGGGAGGTGCTGATTAAGCAGAGCCATCAAAGGAGACTTGGGGATCGTTAGACCCGAGACCATGGACGCTATCCGGAATATTTTGGTCCAGAAGCTCCTGATTTTGGGACATTCCCACCAAACGTGCAGCATGGTGCCCCTCATCTGGCACCCTCGAAAACATAAGGGAGAGGCTGAGGGGAACATAGCTGCAAGCCGGGTGGGAGTGAGGTACCATCTGGTGATCACCTTCAAATTGGCTTCAATGAGAGAGATACTGGAGATCCCTTTAAAAGATGAAAAATAAGTTTTGTGCCAAGTATCTAGGTCCCACGTCACCTGCAAGTCATCCTCCCAGGCTAGCATGTAGGCCGTCTTACGGTCATTAGAGGCAAGTGACGAGTATATTCTGGAGATCCCCCCTCTCTGCTCCATGTCGTCTCCACACCACTGTTCATACGGTGTGATCGGAGAAAGCAGGATAATTGATGGCACCGAAATCGTTCAGACGAAGGCAATTTCAAGGTCTTAACACAATGGGCGAGGGAAAGGGGTCCCGAAGGCGAGAGGAAGTGCCCGATCCGATACATCCCCTTATCCAACCACCACCCGAAGGCCCTGATGTCCATCCCCGGGGGAAAATCAGGATTGTGGAAGATGTGTGCTAAGGGCCTACAGGAAGAGACCAGGAGAGGGTAGTTCCTGAGTCCGTCCCAGATTGCAAACGTGTGAGATAGGGATGGACAGAGGATAGGCGGTCTAGCTTTTGGGGGTGTCCAGAGGAGGAAGTCAAGGGTAAAAGAAGGGACCGCTTGCCTCTCCATGTCCACCCAGTCAGGCTTGGCCACTTTACTGTATACCGTGGAGAGCTGAGCGAGTCTAGCCGCCTGGAAGTACCAAAGTAGGTTGGGCAATCCCAATCCCCCTTGGCTCCTAAGCCTAAAAAGGGTGTGTCTAGACAGGCGACGGCCCGACCCTCCCCAAACAAACTTGATGACCTTAGATTGGAGTGCATTTAAGTGATCCCTCCTGATCGAGATCGGGAGGGAGCGGAAGACATATAAGAGTCGCGGAAGCAGGGTCATTTTTACGGAGTTGATCCTACCCAGCCACGACAATTGATGTGGGTGCCACTGTTTAAGATCTAATTCCAGTTTCTTGAACACGGGGGGATAATTGGCTTGATAAAGTAGTTCGAATTTAGGGGTTAAATTAATTCCCAAGTAGCGGACAGACGAGTCACTCCATTGAAAACGAAAGGAGTCCTTCAGCTGGGCGACCACAGGTAGAGGGAGGGATATATTTAGGGCCTGAGATTTGGCATAATTGACCCGTAACCCCGAAACATCCGCAAAATCATCCAATGTTTTGCAAATCACTGGAAGAGAGGTGACCGGGGAGGTCACAAAAAGGATCAGATCGTCCGCGAACAGACCGCATTTGTGTGTCGAGGAGTCGCAACGGACTCCCACTATGTCTGGATTAGACCTAATGGCAATGGCCAGAGATTCAATGGCTATGGCGAAAATTAGCGGTGAAAGGGGACAGCCTTGGCGAGTGCCTTTCCTTATTGCAATGGGGTCCGAATACAAGCCCAGTAGTTTGACTCTGGCTTCAGGGTTGGAGTATAGGGATCGGATAAGCCCGGTGAACCTGGGGCCAAAACCCCAGCGCTCCAGGATCGTGTTAATGTAGGACCATGAGACAGAGTCGAAGGCCTTCTGAAGATCCAACGACAGCAACATCCCCGCCTGAGCCCCTCCACCATCCCAGCCTGATTGTAACAGTGACATAACATCGACCACCCTCCTAATTTGGTCTGGCCCCTGACGACCGGGTATGAACCCGACTTGGTCTTTGTGGATGTAAGTTCCGATGAAGGACGCTAAGCGGTCGGCCAGAACCTTGGTCATTATTTTGAGGTCGTTATTAATGAGGGATATCGGCCTATAATTACTGACCTCTCCCGGGTCCTTGTCAGGTTTAGGGATAACGGAGATGAAGGCGGCATTCAATTGCGTACCCATGGGCTCTCCCTTAGTTTTAGAGTTGAAGAAGTTTGCGAGATGGGGGGCTAAGATCGGTGCGAAGGCCTTATAATAGGGGGTGGAGAACCCATCAGGTCCCGGGGCAGAGGTGCTCTTCAGGCCTTTAATGACCTCCAAGATTTCTCCCGTGGATATTGGCGCCTCGAGTCTGTCTCTGTGGTCCCTCGAAAGAGTGGGGATGGGGAGGTCGTCCAGGAACTTGGTCCCGGTGAGGTCCCTCCCTGCCCGGGGATCATTGTAAAGATTCGTATAGAAAGTGTGAAATGCCTGCAATATTTTGCGAGGGTTTGCCGTGGGGGGACATCCTGCTATGTTGATTTTAGGGAAGGCGTACGTTCGGGGACGCGGGGTCAATTTGGAGGCTAGGAGGGGCCCCGGTTTGTCTTTCAAGCGATAGAATTTTGCTCCTTGATATTGCAGGCTGGACTTGGCCCTAGCTGTGAGGGCCAAATTCAGTTCCAGGCGGGCCGAATCAATACGAGAAGTGGGACATTGTCCCGGGTCGTTTTTATGTGCTATACAGAGGTCCTGGAACTTCTTTTCCAGGTCCTCAATTTCCGCCCTACGTGCCCTATTTGTCCGTGCTTTAATTTGGATTAGACTGCCTCTGATAGTCACCTTGTGGGCAGCCCATAAGGTCTCTGCTGAGATGTCAGGGGAGCTGTTTAGGGTGAAGTATTCAGAAATGGCCATTTCAATCTCGATTTTATGCGCTGGGTTAGATAGTATCGTTTCGTTAAGGCGCCAAAAAGGGGATGTCGAGGGTGCAAGGTGGTTGGTCAAGGACAGGCTCACTAGAGCATGGTCTGACCAAACGGTGTCTGTGATCCGTGAATCACCAACCACCGGAATCAGGGCATTAGAGACCAGGAGGTGATCAATCCTGGCATAGGTTTGGTGTGCATGCGAGAAATGCGTATAATCCTTCCGGGTAGGGTTCATTTCCCTCCAAATGTCCGTGAGGCCCTTTTGGAACAATAGTTTGGCAATTTTAGAGCTAAGTCTAGTGGGACGTACATTCTGTGCAGAGGGAGGTTTGGATTTGTCGGTGCTCTGGTCAAAGGCGACATTTGAGTCCCCCCCCAGAATCACTGACCCCTCTAGCAAGGGATCTAGAGTTTTGAATAGGTCAATAAAGAATTTGAGTTGGCCCACGTTGGGGGCATAGTAAGAAACCAGGGAGTACAGGTGACCGTCAACCGTGCCTTTGACCATGACAAATCTACCCCCCGGATCCTTATATTCTAACTGTAGGGAGAACCTACAGGTCATGGAGATGAGAATTGCTACCCCCTTGGTTTTATCCTCAGCATTGGCTAAAAAAAATTGCGGGAACTGGGCATGGAGGAAGTTGGGTTTGTATCGGATCGGGAAGTGGGTTTCCTGCAAAAAGAGGACATCCAGGCGACGGGACTTTGCAAAATCCAGTACCTTTCGCCTTTTGGAGGGTGAGTTAAGACCTTGTGTGTTATGGGTGGCTACCTTCAACTGAGTAGCCCTAGGAGTGGAATTAGCCATTGAGCAGAGGAATGAGGAAAAGCTGCAGAACCCCGCCACTTACCGGAATGAAGAGACCACAGTCGCTACGGTGACCTGACCTCTGTAGGAGCTGAGAGTGTCCTGGATACAAAGAGCCGCTGGCAAAACAATGACCTCCTGTAAAGAAAAGAAAAGTTAGAGAGGAAATGGACAGACAATAAAGAGGAGGGAAAGGTAGGGGTAAGTGATCCGAGCTCACAATGAGCCCGGGGGGGTGAGGGGTAGTCAAGCACCCCTCACCAAAAATCTCATTCAAGTCGTCAGTACCCAGCAAGCTGGGCAGACGCCTAACCCACGGAGAAGGCATAACCAAATCCGGGAGGTAGGGGGCGGCGCAGCAGCGCCGCTCTGACCTTGGCGTTACAAACAGAAAAAAAAAACTTGACAGGAGCATAAAGCCCCGTGGATATTAGCAGAGGGGCACGGAGCCCCAGAGGCCAACTCCCCACGGGTCCCCCCCCCCCGCGGAAATCCAGCAGGGGAGGATCAGGGCCCCCGGGGGGAGACCACCAACATAGCTAGAACAACACATTATGCAGAACAGAAGTCCAATGTATATATCAGGTTTAACCATATCGAACGGGACTATCAAATGTATAGTTGTAGATCAAGGCTAAAGCAGAAATCGTACTCGCCCCAAGGGGCATGAACTAGAACAAATTTAAAAAACACGGAGGGGGGGATAAATCAGTTCCCCTAAAAGAACAAAAACAAAGGGAAGACTCATCAAAAAAGAGTACTTCACAAACTGTTCCCGGTGGAGTTGTCAGGAGAAATCAAGGGGGTCTGGTATCCCTGGTCTTCTTGAGTTTAGGCTTTTCCCAGGTGTTTGCCAGGGGGCTTGCAGGTGATGGTTGTTTGGTTGATCCAGGATTGGAGTTGGAGATATCCATTGCTGCTTCCTGGGAGATGAGGCGCAAGTGCAGGAGAAGGCGTTCTCCATCATAAAGACTGTGAAAAGAGTGTTCCTTGCCTTTATACTCAAATTTCAGGGCAAAAGGGAAGGCCCATTTATATTTAATGTTGCGCTGCGACAGGACCAGCAAGAGAGGTTTTAGGGCCCTCCTCTTTTGGATGGTGGTTGGGGAGAGGTCCGCAAACACTTGTATGTTGTGACCTCGGCAAGTAAGAGGGTTCTGGTGCCTGCTGAGCTTCATAACCTCCTTCTTAACCGAGAAGAAGTGGAGTTTGACCACTATATCCCTAGGGGATCCATCCTTTCTGGGGGGTCCCAGGGTTCTGTGAGCACGGTCGATCTCAAGTTTGTGTGGGGGGATATTGGGGATGAGATGTTTAACAAAGTCCTGGACAACCGAGAATGTATCAGTGATCGATTCAGGGAGCCCCCTGATCCTAAAATTCTCTCTCCTGGATCTGTTCTCCAGGTCATCAATCCGGGATAAAGCAGTATCCAATTGGTCCTGCAGAACCTGTATCTGGTCAGAGTTTTGTCTAGTGGAGGCTATAGTTTGATCCAGTTTATTTTCAATTGATTCCATCCTTGCGCCGATCATGTGAAAGTCCCCCCTTAGGTCATTTGTAATCTTTGCAGCTGTCTGCGCCAGCCCTCTGTCCAGTAATAAGGACAATTGTGCAAATAGATCGACAGTCTGTGAAGCGCTGTGAGGGGAGACAGCCGCCATGACAGGCCCCATTGTCGTCTGAGGTGAGGCAGGCCCCAGGGGGGAATTCATCAGCTCAGCCATGGTCTGTTCTAGTAACGACTCTGTGGATGCTGGAGAATGTGCCAGGACTGATAGGGGGCTGGCCGGGGTCCCTAGAGCATGAGAGCTGACTACAGCAGCATACGACGGCTGAAAAGCAGGGGATTCCTCCTCTCCTGCGTGAGGTGTCTGTGTGACGCCCGCCATCTTGGAAACGAGCGCCCCGCTTACCGCGCTGAAACGTGGCTCCAGGCTTCTCCTCATGGTTCCCACCGACATGGACCGGTGCCCCGACAATCCCCCAGCCTGATGGTGTATCGTAGGCGACCTCCGGGGATCCCACTCCCCCGCTATCACCGCCGGTCAGTCAGAGCGGTGCGGAGCTCTCAGGTTAAGCTGCCATCCCTGAGCAGTCCGCGCATGCGCCCCACTCGCAATTTCTTGCACATTTTTTTGATGTACTCCTATCCATCTATTCAAGGTGGTGGAGTTTTTGTGCATATTATATTCTGTGGGGTGATTTTCTATTGGGATGATTTTTTATCCCTGGATTGGAGTGTGATAGATTGCTGTGGGAATGCCAATTTCTTCAATTTTTTATGATTTGAATACATTTTTATACTTTTTCACACTATGAGAATTTTTTCTCTCTTCTTTTTGTTGTGTTGACCAATTGGTCGGCAACATCACTTTTTGTTCACTGAGTCACTTCTCTGAATTCTTGGTCGTGAGTACAATCTACAGCCAATGGATGCCCTCTAGATCCTAAAAGATTTCCTTGATGACATCATATAGAGTATAAAGGGAAGACAGCCACTGATTTATCCATGCTCCTTAGACCCTCCACCGTACGGTGATTCACGGGTTCACAGAATCTGGTAAGAGTACTTTGCATTTTCTACATTACCAAGTTATTGGATTGTATTCTCTGGAGTGTATAAGTTTGTCCATACTTACCGGGAGAAGAATTCTAATCTATGTGACCTGTAGAGCGTGTGGACTCTCACTTTCCAGCTTTGTGACTGTCTCTTGGACCCAGTGGAAGTGTCCTGTGAGGACCATATGAGTATACTTATATGTGCTGTTTGATCGAAAGGACTAAGTTATACTCACAACCCTTTTATTATTTCATTGTGCACACTTTTGGGGGTGCTATTGTGATCACTATAACAGATCATCACTTGTTTATCGGTCCAAGTCTTGGTTACTTGTGGCCCATCTTCACATTAATTGTATGATATCAATTGCAATTATTTTACTACTGTTTTTATGGTAAGGCTGTCAACTGCCGCACAAGGTGACACATTGTGTCTATTTGTTTTCACGTTTAATATACACAGATCACTTGAGGGAGAGACACCCTTAGCATTTGAGGGAAAGGGGACGTAAGTTCCTGTCTCCATAAATTTTCCACCTCACAAGTGGAGTTACTCTTTTTGGCGCTACACTTATTTTCTTATACCACTTTTTACAACTTTCTTTGTTGTGTTGGCTGCCTATATACTTATTTAGGATTTGCGCAATACTCACACATACACAGTACTGTCCAAGGGTCAGGAGAGGCAGGCGGCTGGCTTGACCACCCCCCAAAGTGTGGCTCCCGGGGATGGACTTCCCGATCCCCACCCCCTATTGGTAAAAAACAAATATCGGCCTATAACACGCACGCACTGTGTTATACGTCGATAAATACAGTAAATTTATGAGGGTAAATGTCCCTCCTTGTCATTTCATTCCTTAACAAAACGGAATCTATTTTCATCTTAGTTATCATCATTTGACGAAAATGTGCTGTACTTTTAGTTTCGTTTTTGTCACTGTAAAAAGCCACTGATGAAAATGATGATAAAAATGTTTTCGTTGACGAAATTAACACTGATTGGATCTTATTGTTTTTAGTATTTTGTAAATAACAGACTTAGAGTCGGTTCACACTGGGGCGACACGACTTCCAGAGCGACTTTCAGAGGCGACTCAGACACGACTTGAGCATGAACCACAGGGCGATCTGGGGCTCTTTACAACACGACTTCCAGGACAGGAGACATTCCAGTGGCCAATAAAACAACAATCAGCTCTGGGAGAGGGAGGGAGAGGGAGGGGGAGGGAGAGGTTTGCCTGTGAGAAATGTATGCTATCTTATCTGGAAAGTAGCTAGTGATCAGACTTCTGAGGTGACAAGTCGGATTGAAGTCGTACAGGAACCTTTTCTGAAGTCGGAGCGACATGAGTAGTGTGTATTAACACCGCTCCCATTCACTAACATTGTTTTTCTCTACAGCGCGACTTGGGACGACTTGAGGCGACCTCAAGTCGGATCTCAAGTCGCCCCAGTGTGAACCGACTCTTAGCTGTTATGTATAGAAGACACAGCCACAATATTTTTCATTCCCATGCATTTTGCCTGCACTGGTGAAAGCAGAAACATGTATAATAACACATTTTGCCAATGCCTAGTAACGGTAGATAGATAGATAGATAGATAGATAGATAGATAGATAGATAGATAGATAGATAGATAGATAGATAGATAGATAGATAGATAGATAGATAGATAAAGGCATAACTTGAGGCACAAACGAGTTAAAACGAAAAAACTTCAGCTAAGTGAAGACCTTTAAATGAAACCTGTACCTAGGATGCTAGTATTTTTTCTTCTTCTTATAACATCTGAAAATATCAGTTTACTGGCTGTCATTTTGTACTAATGACTATAATAGTTTCTGAGTCACTGACTCAGAACAACTATGCAGATCAGGAGATCCGATTAGCAGGTCTTAAAATTCCTGAGCTGCATGTTTGTTTTGGATCAGTTGCTCAGAAAGTATTAATAAAAAAATATACAGGTATAATATTCAGAAGGAGATCAGCAATTGCAGCTCCCATATTTCTCTCAGTACACATTTCCTTGAAATGTATTATTTGCACTCAGATACCAAAAATTAGTAGCTAAATCATGGAATCATGGAATATCACACTAAATGAAACTGGATGGAAAAAGGATGTTTGCTACATGATTATCCAAATAAGCGTACCAAGAAAAGACAGATGGGATCCAACAAGACTGTGCAAAATTGCCATCATCCTACTTTAATTAGTGTTAAAAGACTGCTCTCTCTTCAGTATTAAGTAGATATGACAAAGATGTGTTTCACAAATTCAAGAGGGTAATTAAACTGCCACATGCTCAGGCCAAAATGCACAAAGAACTGATTGAAATGTGAATATACAAAACAATGATTGATGATAGTTTAATGTGTATGACTATTACATTGTAAACAGTTTATAGTAAAAAAAAAAAAAAATCAAGTCACAAAAGATTGCATTAAATAAAATTAAAAATGAAAAGACCAAGATGCATGTGAGGTTTTTTTAAGACTTCATATTAATCTAAAGCTAAATATTGATTATGTATTGATAACTCTAGTTCAAGACTTATAGGGGCTCTTTCACATCTTCCGTATATAACATAATTTTCTCCTAGACATCAGTGTATTTATAGCCTACTATATCTGAGTTTGATCTGATCAAGGTTACCAGTGGCTCAATGGCTAGGGCAAATACAGTCTGAATCCTTGCCTTGTTCCCCTTCCTCATTCAAAGGTAGAGGAAATCTTTCCAGCCTTTCTATTAGCTGCTCTGAGGTTTTGGTATAAAAGCTTCACCCATGAGTTTAATACTTTTCTGAACTCAAATTTAGCTAGCACTGCTCAATGATATAGCCAATTAATGCTATCAAAGTCCTTTGTGGTAGAGAGAGAGAGAGAGAGAGAGAGAGAGAGAGAGAGAGAGAGAGAGAGAGAGAGAGAGAGAGAGAGAGAGAGAGAGAGAGCAAAGCGTCAGTTGGGCTTTGCATGTTGACAAATAGACTTTGAAGATAAATAGCAGTTGTTTTTTGAGGCAAACAATCATACCTGATCAGAGTGTACTATAGAAGTAGTAACCTTGTTCAATTAAAAGCCAAGATCTTAGGTATTGATTTTACATCATTCTGTAGCATGAAGAAACTGGGGTCTGTGGGCTCCCTACCCAGTTTTAGCAATAGAATTATGTTAGCTTTCTTCACTGAAGGCAGTAGGCATTGCTATTCCAAAGATGTGTTAAAAACGTTTAAAAGGTGATTCCTGAATGTCGAGGGGGATTGGGGAGTTGGGACTTTAAATGAAGCTATGACTGGGTAGAGTCATTCACCTCTATCCCTGTCATAGTGATAATGGGAGCAAAATTGCAAAACAGCAAGTTTGCAAAACAAAAAAGGTGTGGGACTTTATATGAAGCTCATGGTGACACAATTAATAAAATGGTGGAATAGTAAACCATTTATTGATACATAAAAAACATGTTTACACACATACGTTATACATACAGAGAAATGCACCAATCACGTGGTGCCAATTTCTAACCTGATAGTAACTAGTAGTAACATGGTTATAAACATTGGGCACATGATACAATTAGGGGGTCCACCAGTATTCATAGTTTTGGGTAAAAAACAATGCAAAAAAGTAGCATCTGCACAGTCTATGGTCTATTCCCTATAAATGTAAGGATGGTAGGAAACACATATCTCGATGGGTGTGTAATTGAATACACTATAACACTGATAGCTTGACGCGTTTCGCGGCTTTAAACCGCTCATCAGGAGCGGACATGTTGAGCATCTGCAATAAAGTGAATAATTAAGTAAGTTAACTATGTCAGATTAGGGGAGAAGAATAAGAACCCCCCAAAAACCATCTAAGACAAGGTAACTTACAAGTATGTGTGCATTGAAACATATGATGCCAAGGACCCAACACAGACAGCACCCCAGGCAGATCCAGGCACCCCGAGCACCCCTAGTGTAAACATAACCAAAAAAATGTGAGATGTAGGTGGATAAATGGGGGAAGAATATATATTATTATTTTTTGAGACAATGTGAGTGAACTATAAATTGTGGGATGGGCTGGATGAGGAAATGTGTAAGGCAAAGGATGGGGTAAATGGGTGGCTAGACGGGAGTGGTTACGTACCTGGTATGTTCAGAGTCTGGTTGTAGGAGGCCTCTCTTACGGGTCTGGTTCACGAGTCGCTGAAGTGGGAACATCGACTCGAAGCACACCGGGGTAGGAGTGCCGATGCAGTGATGAGTGGATGTAGATGGCTGAGTCTCTCTGGCGGGCAGGTGCAGACAGCACTGAGGCAGCAGAAGGGGTCAGCGACCCTGACAGGTGGTGCGACTGCAACGGCAACAAGCTGATGAAGCAAGCAGGTAAACGGGAAGCAAGAAACAGCAGAGTCAGGCAGGCCGGGTGACAACAGGTAGTCAGATGGTTCAGAAGCAGATAACTAAAGTGTAGTCGTAGTGCAAGCAGGGGGGTCTGGCAACGGTGGGTCCAATCAGAAGGGTAGTCAAGCAAGCCGGAGTCGGGGTCTGGATAGGTACGGATATTCAACAAGCCGGGTCAAGATTCAGTCAGGATTTCAGGATCAGGTTTCAGGATCAGGTTTCAAGTGGAAGTTCACTCCAAAACTGCAGATCAGGCAGCAAGGTGTTTGAGTCCAGGAATGGCTTTTAAAGTGTGCTTGGCGCCAGAAAACGTGCTATCGCGTGCGTGCCCGCGGGAAGCGAGGCGGCGCGTCAACATGGAAGAACCCTGAAATGAAGATGGATGAGACTGGAAGGTGAGTCCCTGACAGGAGTGAAGGGAAGACCATGATGAAAGGTCGTCACCAAAACACCTGATGAAGGGATAGGAAATTTGACAAGTAGAGTCCAAACTATACCTGTGTTCCAGAATAAAACCAAAATAAGGCCAGACAGCAGTGAGTGTGAGGCCAGTGTGAATGAGAGCTCGGAAGGACCCAGACCTAAACAGGGCAACCGCCCATAAATGCGCACACACTACCACAAATTTGCCCCCTACGTCATAAGGGAAGGAAGCAGGGGGGAGGGGAGCAAGGACGCCAGCCCACGGGCGATGATTCGCTCGGCAGCTGGCGCCAATGCAACCCCATCCAAACACCCGTGGAGATGGACAGTACACAGACAGTGGGACCGCTTCATGGAGACGCTGCACTTACAGGGCACAGCTGTGACATTGACTCACAGTGGTAGCACACCCGCCTCCCGGGCGCCACCGGCAGACGGGAGGGGGAAGGCCCCAGTGCACCTCGCAGCTCCAAAAAGCACGGGCAGCCAAGGGGCGGAGACACCCATATAAACCAAGGCACACAACTGGGGTAAAAATAGCAATATGTTACAAACATTAAAGATGTATTAAGAGTACAATATTACACAGTTAGGAATCAGGGGAACGCTATCATAGAGCCATTAAGGCAAGGCACAGAACTTGAGGTAACTATAAATAGAACTGTAGATGCCACCATGAGCTTCCATCCCTAATGAAAATCATGAATGTCGAGGGGGAATGGGGAGCTGGGACTTTAAATGAATTGCTACAACTAGAGGCTCCTGTCTTCTCTTTTATACTCAGTTGTGACATGATGCTACTCTTATATCAAGACATTGCTTGTATATCAAGTCAAAGTTTATTAAAAAATGTTGCTTCTCTTTCAAAACACTCTCGAACCAAGTTACTCTCAAACCAAGGTTTTACTGTAATATATATTCTTTCACTAGCTGCAGAATTTGTTCCCTGTTGTACCACATGACACTCATGACTCACAGTAGTTGTTTTAACCACTTAAGGACCCCCGCACGCACATATACGGCCACAGAATGGCTCGTACAGGCACAAGGGCGTAAATTTACGTCCCCGCCTAAGTGCGGTTCGGGGGTCCCATCGGGACCCTCTCCGCGGCGTGCGGGGGTCCCCCTGGCTCCGGGAGCGATCCGGGACGAGCGGGCGGATGTCGGCGTTTACCCGCCCCCCCGCGATCGCTCCCAGCCAATGCGCGCGCTCCCCCTTTGTGTCACTTCCTCCTCCTGTGTAAACACAGGAAGGGGGAAGTGATGTAATCTCCCATCGCAGCGGTATTTCCAACCGCTGCGATGGGAGAAAACACCTCACAGTAAGTGTGCACCAACATTACACTGACACACACTCACATAGGCATACTTAACCCCTTGCGATCTGCCCCCACCACCCCCCCTGTCACAGTGTCACTGAATGCAGTGATCTAATCACTGCATTTAGTGTCAGTGTGACAGGCAGTGTAAAATCAGTTAGTGTTAGGTTCAGGATAGCCCCCCCACCCCCCCTAATAAAGTTTTAACCCCCTGATCACTGCCCTAGTTAACCCTTTCACTCCCTATTGCCAGCGTCACTAAGCGATCATTTTTCTGATCGCTGTATTAGTGTCGCTGTTAGTTTATTTGATTTTTTTTTAACAAAAAGTAAAAAATAGTGTTTTTTTTTCAAAAATGTCGCTCTATTTTTGTATATAGCGCAAAAAATAAAAATCGCAGAGGTGATCGAATACCACCAAAAGAAAGCTCTATTTGTGGGAAGAAAAGGACGCAAATTTTGTTTGGGAGCCACGTCGCACGACCGCGCAATTGTCTGTTAAAGCGACGCAGTGCCGAATCGCAAAAACACCTTGGGTCATTTACCAGCGTATTGGTCCGGGTCTTAAGTGGTTAACAGCATTTCTTAGTAATATAAATATACCTTGTAAAATACCTTTAACATCTCCCAGCTAAGGTTGGGCCAAACAGCATTTTATTTCAAAAGAGCTTTACTTAGGTCTTGCAAGGTTTCATATTAAGCCACACTGCATGGGGAGAATGGTCTGAAATGCCTCCAAAAGCATGTTAGATTGTGGTTACTAAAGAGGCAGAAGCTGAGTACCAATACATACATTTATTCTAGAAAGTATAAGTAGGAGTATTTTTGCCCCTCTGAATATTTATTCCGCCAAATATATATACAGTATATATAAATCCATCCCAACTCAGCAAGAAAGCAGGAAAGCACTGTGCCCCAGGATTCTGTTAATTATGTGATGTGTGGGTGTTCATCTAGAGAAGGGCTTAAATAACAGAGAATTGAAAAAGAACAACTGATTTGTCCAACAAGTATGATAGTAGAATGCTCAAAATGTTCTCTGAAATATCAAGGGGGAATATACAGTATATTATAGCAAAAATATATTTAACAGTATATACCCTACAATATACAAATATAAATCTTCCATCATTAACAATAACAGCCACACTTGTGAAAATCCAGGAACTTATAGATCAATACATTCACACCACGGGAATAAAAGGTATGTGTGGAGTGATGAGCATGGCCTATCCCAGAGTAACACATGCAACTCAAAGTGTCCATAGTGGGGTATGTTTTAGAAGTCCACAAATTGCTGGTCTGTACTAGTGGAGAAAGGTGGAGACCATGGTACTCTTTAGAGGGTTATGCACCTCCCTGACATTCCATGATACTACAGAGGACTTCAATCGTGGGACCTTTGGTGTATGGGAGCAAGAAAGGTACATCTTCTAACATCCCACCTTGGGTTCACTGAATGACAATAGGTACTGGCCAGAGAGTTTGCAGTCACTAAAATCCAGTGAGTGGAGGATTGATGCACAACCTCATTTACCCTTGCAGGAAATTCTGGAAGCACAAATCATTAGGCTCTGTTTTCAGGGTTGTAAGAAACTGGAAATATAAACATTGGTTAAAAACAAGAAGGCTCTGGGCGCATGCGCATAGCTGAGCATGATGGACGTCTGAGGCTGTAGCTCCCCTCCACCCGGGACTTTAATCACTTTTAGAGGGTCATTAACTGCCTTGATCACGTCTATTTTACCACCCCTCGAACCACATTGGAGTAGTGCATGCCGCCGAAGAAGAAGAAATCCAAGGGCCCAGCTAAAAATACACTTACCCACTATCTTCTTCACCTTCGCCTCACTCCTCTGCCGTACTGTCGGGCTCAAATCGTGAGTACCAAACCTCCTTATCAAAGGCTGATCTCGATGCCAGCCTAGAATTTATGTATGAGATCTCCCAGGAGATTGCGGCCTTGGGCACCAGAACTGACAGCTGGAGACTAAGCACGTTGAATTGGCTCTGGCTTACGGGGAATTGAGTAGGGAATATGATGCATTTTCTTCTGCTTTCTCCCAAATGCAAGCTCAAATGGAAGACCTCGATAATAGGAACAGACATAATAACCTTTGTTTGCGGGGTATCCCAGAATCGGAGACCGAGCTTATTCCCACTGTTATCAGACTCTTTAAATCTCTGCTCCCAGACTCTGCCGCATTTACCTGTGACCGCATCCATAGAGCACTAAGACCAAAGCCTCCGGGTGACAAGCCCCCGAGAGATGTGGTCTTATGCATGAAGGACTTTCTCATTAAAGATGAGATCCTTTGTGTGGCTCGGCAGAAGCAGCGGATTACCCTCGATGACCATGTCATTCAGATCTTCCCAGATCTATCCCCTGCCACCTTGGATAGACACAGGGGCCTGAAGGAAGTTACGTTAGTTCTTCAATCCACTCGGATTCGATACAAATGGGGCTTTACCTTCTAGTTGGTGATCCCCCATAATGGCACAACTTACTCGGCAACGTCTCTCCTAGAAGGCCAGGAGATCCTGGTGAAACTTGGCCTCCTTGATGCCGGAGCAATCCGTCGCCCCCCTCGACTCCCAGGCCCTCCCCGATATGGCAGACACCTCCACCCCGCAAAGACAGAAGGAGAATCCGTTACAATTCTGGTGACAGGAATAACCCCTAGCTTGACTTTCGGTTTGCTGATGGACGCTATCCTGCACTCGCTCCCGGCTGTTACTACACTTTGGAGTTGGTCCCTTGGAGCCGTTGCATGTTCTCCCCAACCAGCTTCAGTTTGTTTCCTTTATTTTTTTTTCTGGATTGACTTGGTTCGAATGGTGAGTGGGGGGGTTCTGTTAGTTCAGTCCCGCTTCACTCACTTGTTTGGAGCTGCTGGGTTTGAGACCTGGTTGTCTCGTTTGAGATACTTCTTTTGTCAGGTTGATTTCTTTCCTGCCTGATCCAATGTGTAGGTTCGACAATGTGATCAAATCCTTTCCTGAGTTATTTTTGTTCTATTTCTTTTACTGTTATTGTTTAATCTTTAACCATTTGATTTTAGGTCTATTGAGCTTATATTGTATTCTTACCTTCTCTGAACGAGTCTGTGCTGATTGGTGGTTGGGATTCTGGGGGGCCAGAAGTCCTTCAATTGATGACCATTGTGCCATACTCAGGATGTTGTCAGCGCCCCTGCTGGTATATGGGTCAATTTACTCTCCCTTATATATTTGGCTTATTGGACATTTAATTTTTCTTTCTTTTTTTTCCCCAGTGATAGTACTATGGTCCCTTCCTCATGCCAATCTCTTGTATCTCACATTATGTGAAAGGTTTTAATTCCCCTATCAAACGGTGCAAAGCCTTTGCAATGTATAAACAATTGGGGGCTAAGATTCTTTTGGTTCAGGAAACCCATTTTGCCCACTCTTCACACCCTAAGTTTTTCCACAGACAGTTCCCCCAGGCATTCTATTCCCTTCATTTCTCTGAGAGCAAGGGCGCTGCCATTTTTTTGCACTCCTCTTTCCCCATGGAGGTGAAACAGGTGGTCAGAGATCCGGAAAGTAGATATGTTATTATCAAGGGGTTGGTGAACAACACAGAGCTAACTATTGCCAGTATTTATGCACCTAATGATGCCCCTGTTTCCTTCTTTGGCTCCTTCTTCATCCTCCTTGATAAATATCAGTCACCTCACATGATCATTGGTGGGAACTTTAACATGGTTGCTAATGCAACTTTAGACAGATGTACCCCTGCAACTTCAACTAGGACTTTCCCTAAAACTTTGACCAAGTACCTGGTGGACCACCAGCTGGTGGATTCCCGGAGGGATAATATAGGCCTTAGAAAATATACATTTTATTCCCACCCACATAATAGTTCAGCTAGGCTAGACTATATTTACACTACCCCCATCATTTTGGCCAACTCTTCCTCATCCACAATACATCCCTGTGTCTGGTCGGACCACCAGGTGGTTTCCTTTACCACAAATTTTATTGGCTTGGCCCCCACCCCCTACTCCTGGAGGCTTAATGAGGCGCTCCTTTCTGATGCGGACATCGAGTCAGAGGTGGCAAGAGCTATAGATGAGTACTTCACACATAATGGCATTTCAGATACTCCTCTTTCTACGGTCTGGACTGCACATAAGGCAATAATACGTGGCAAGCTTATTGGTCTTGCTTCGACCCGTAACAGGGCTAATAGGCAGAAAATCCTGTCCCTCTCAGCAGAGCTGGACCTTCTCTATAAAAAGAGTAGACATGTGCAATTTTTTTCGTTACAAATACGTTTTCCGTCATTATTCATTATTTTCGTTGATTCGTTTACCTACGAATAAACGAATGCTTTAGCGCAAATAATAACGAATAATGATATTTCCAAAAATAACGAATATGGAAAACTACGAAGATACAAAACTACTAAATGTAAAAGAACAACACAACAAAAGAAAAAAGAAACGAAAACATAGAAATAACGAAAATACCGAACACAAAAAAAAATCATTATTACGAAAAATAAACGAAAATGCAAACTTACTAATATTCGAAGAACGAAAAGAAAACAACCAAAATGCCGAACAAAGAATAATAAACGAAAAGCAAAACTAACGAAAAATAAATTACGAATCTTCGGAAAACGGAAATGAAATAACGTAAATTCACTTTCATTAGTACTGCCCCAATGAGCTTCTTTCTTATTACCTAGTGGCTCCTTGACCCTGTGTCTTTATCTGTGTTAGACTGCAGTGCATTCCATCCAGAGTCCAGGGTGTGTTTGGGTAGGTTGCACCGGTTTTGTGGATCTGTCAAGTCAATCGCAGTAAATTACGATGTTTTACAAAATTACGATGAGTAGTGTGTCGAATAAACGTAAAATGTATTTTAACAGAATTACGAATGCAAAAAATCTACAAAAGAACGTTGTTACAATCAAATGAAATTAGAAAAGAAAATACGAATGATCATAAAGCAACGAAGATTTATTTCTTACGAAAATACAAACGCGGCATGATGGAAAATATAATGTAAATACGAATATCAAAACAACGAAAAATAAACCAACGTAAAAACGAATGAACAAATAAATTCATTGTAAAAATACGAACGAGGCAGAATACAACATTTAACGAAAATACTAATCTCGAATCAACGAAAAATAAACTAACATAAAAAAACGGAAACGGAAAAAAAAGTGTTACGAAAATACTAAAGAGTACGAATACGATAACTAACGTCTTACGAAATTACAACTCGTTACGAATCACGATAAATTACATTTTGTTGTGCACATGTCTAAAAAAGAGTGATTCCCTGCATTTAGACTCTATGAGACGTATCATTGACCAGAAGAGGCTAGAGCTGGATACGCTTCTCTCAGCTAAGGTAGAGAAGTCTCTAAGGTGGTCTAAAGCTAGATTCCTGCTCCATGGTAGCACAGCCTCGACCATTTTTGCGAGGCAGTTGAACCAGTCGACACGCCCATCTCATGTCTATAAATTGGTGACTGCCACAGGCCAGACTTCCTCACACCCTCAGGAGGTGCTTAGTCAATTAAATTTTTTTTATTCCTCTCTGCTGGCTGCCAGAAGCTCCGAGCCTCCCTTACAACATGACGCCTGGTTCCAGGCCCTCCCTATCCCAACCCTTTCCTCCACTCAACAAGAGAAACTCAATAGTCCCATAACTGCTGCAGAGGTTGTAAATGTAATCAAATCCCTGAAAACAGGGTCGGCCCCAGGCCCGGATGGCTTTTCATCAGTTTATTATAAGAAATTTGCTGTGCCCCTTTCCTCTAGATTGGTCCCCCTTTTTAATTCGATACTGCGTGTCGGTTATTTCCCAGAGGAGATGTTACTGCCTAATATGTCTTTAATTCCTAAACCCAATAAAAATCATACCCTTCCTCAAAATTATAGGCCCATTTCCGTTATCAATAATGACTTGAAGATCTTTTCCAGAATCATGGCAGACAGGCTTGCTGAAGTCATTTCTTCACTTATTTCTCCCTACCAATCAGGCTTCATCCCTCATAGACTTATCACCGACAATATACGTCTTGCTACAAACATTATTCAGGATGCTAACCTATTTTCCCGTAAGTTATTCATGCTAGGCCTAGATATACATAAGGCCTTTGACAGCGTTTCCTGGAACTACCTGTCAGCCCTTTTGCCCCACATGGGCCTCCGTGGAGAGTTTTTCCATGCGTTTCAGGCGTTATATCGGGATCCTAAAACTCGTATTTGGATCCCGGGCTGTAGTTCTGAGTTTTTAAGTTTAGGTAGAGGTACTCGGCAGGGGTGCCCTCTTTCGCCCCTGATTTGTGCTCTAGCACTTGAACCCCTCGCCATTGCTATTTGGGGTGATCCAGACATCCGAGGTTATACTGAAGGCCCCTCCACGTACAAGTTCTGTATGTACGCGGACGATGTGTTAATGTTCATAACTGACCCCTTACTCACATTGCCAAATTTGCTGAATACCCTGTCCTGTTATGAGAAAGCCTCCGGACTTTCGTTCAATGTCTCTAAATCAGTGGCCCTTCCAGTGGGGTTTCCACCTGCGGAACTGAACCATCTGAAGCGAACTTTTTCATTCTCGTGGGCGGATGCTTCTATTCCGTATTTGGGCATTGACCTGACTGGAAACTTTCATGCACTGTTTAATGCAAACTTCCCTAAGATGATATCCAAATTGAAAAGGTTACTGAAACTCTGGGCCCCTCTTCATATTTCTTTTCTTGGACGGATTACAGCTTTTAAGATGACGGTTCTCCCCAAACTCCTGTACTTATTCCGCTCCCTCCCCATTAGGCTATCTAAAACCTACTTGATGGATCTTCCGTCCCACTTCAATAGATTTGTTTGGCGCGATAACCCCCAAGATTTGCCAGAAATGTTTTATACCGTTCCTCGGCCGATGGTGGCCTAGGTGTTCCCCAGGTTTGGCTATATTATTTGGCAAGTAGATTTTCCCAACAGACTGAGTGGAACATTAGTAATTCAAGGGTCCCGTGGGTTGGATTTGAGAGTGATTCTGTAGCTCCCCTTTACCTCCCAGGGCTGATGTGGTCCTCGATCCGCTCCTGGCCGAATCTGTCCTCTAGGAACTCCATATTGGATATGGGATTAAGACTCTGGGGAGGCTAAAGGAATACATTTCAACTGGTGTCGCCAACCCCCAGAGGTGCATCATTTTTAGGTGACCCCAGATTCCCCATGGCTTTTGACCACCCGGACTCATATAAGATATGGGTGGATTGCTGATTGACAAGACTGGATCATTTTTTGGTGGATTCCACTTTTGTCATGTTTTCCCATCTGCAGTCGATTCACCCTATCCCCCATGGGGAATTCTATAGTTTCCTCCAGATTAGACATTTTTTCAGCAACACTACACATTCCCAATCACAACTTCACGCTCTCCCTTCGAAGACATTTGCTACTCAACTCCCAGACACAAAGGCCTAATCTCGGGGGTCCATAGATTAATGGACTCGGTTAGCGAATCTTCCACCTTGAAGTATAGAGAGCAATTGCAACTTGAACTTAACCTGGATAGTGAGGATTTAGACTGGTCTGACAGCTGGCAAGCTATGCGCAAGTGCACTAAATCACTGACGGCTAGAGAAACTGCTATCAAACTACTGACAAGGTGGTACTATACCCCCCTTAGGCTAAGTAAAATTTACCCGATAGCCCCTCCCTCCTGTTTTAGGGGTTGCCCACAGTTGGGTTCATTTTTCCATTTGTTCTGGGACTGTGAAAAAATGCAGCCTACTTGGGGAGCGTTCTTTGAACTGATAGATAAGGTAGCAGGGGAGCCGTTATCTTTAACGTATAAACATTGCCTTTTGTTTCACATTCACCCAGACATCCCAGCCCCTATTATGAAATTGATATACACTATATGTAGAGCTATGCTGTGGGCGATTGCATTTCATTGGAAGAGATCATCGGTCCCCTTTGACCTGGTACCAGCTCGAGTTGATTAAATGATGCTTTGTGAAAGAAAATTTCACACGTTACTCTATTCCTGTTTATGACACTAAATGGACCTCATGGTTCCTGTATAGACTCCAAGAATAACTGACCTCAATCTTCCTGTTAGATTACATTCAGAATATTTCTGTTTGTTTGAGTTCTTTATGATTCGTTTTTTTTTCTCTTTCCTTTGCCCTTTTCTTTGTTTTTTTTCTTAATCTTTTTCTATTACTTATTGATTGGATTGCCTTTAGTATTTGCATTATGCTCATTCCCCAGGGTTCTGGGGTTGTACTATATGTAGGTGTCACTGCTGGTTTAATATTTACCTCTAAGGTTATAGAAATGTTTTCTTGTATCACCTGCCTACTGAATGTCATGTGTGCTCTTTGAATGCATTTTTATGTACTTGGTGATCCTTTACCTGTGATCTGTTTGTTCTCTCTTAATAAAATACTTTTGAAAACAAAAAAAACAAGAAGGCTCAACGGTGCCCCAGTCTAAAAGATCCAACCACAGTCATAGCCATCTTAAATGTAAACATTCCAACAAGTGAACTTGGAGGGTTAACAACTGACATACCTTCATGGAGATTATGAAATCAAAAGCAGTCAGTGCTAGTTGGCAGGAAATTTATATTTGACTAATAATGTTGTTTAAAGAACATTGCTTACATCAGAAAAGAATTAGAAATGCTCTTCAGCTTGGGTTTTGTGGCAGTGTAGTCAGAGCAAAAAATAACAGGAGCTTAGAGCAAGGTCTGCATTTATGTGGTCCCCACCTCTGTGTAACGACTCTGGTGAACGGGAGTGAACTACAACTGTGGTTAGCAAGGATTTCAATGCACTTTGTTGTGGAAATTTCATGAAGATGTATTTAATGTGTATTGTCATAGTGTCACCCATTGTTGGTTCTCCCGCAGCCCGCTCTAAAGAGCTCACTGTGGCGGACTGAGACTGGTTGAGATACACTTCCTTGGAGAAGGGTGTTTGTGGGGGTGTCGGCCGGTAAAAGGGCCCCTGTGTCATGCACAGATATTCGTCTGTTGGGTGCTTCGGTCCGTCGGTTTAGCAGATATACGCTCCTGTCATCTCTCGGTGCCTGATCAACACTGTTTTGAGATGTGAGCATACACCTGCAGTCCCCTCATCAGGAACTGTGTTTATTGGTTATTGTGTTATTACTGTATCATATTGTTAGTGAATTATTACTGTATCGTTATTGTATGTATCCCTTTCAGGATGTCCCATCCATATATGGGCATTTGTTGGGTCGAGCCCCCATGCTGTGTCCTGGCTTTCCATGGAGGAGGTCACATGCTGTGATCTCCTCCAATCAGCTTTGGTCTGTGAAGGCTTTTGTTCTAATAAAAAGACTCTGTGTGAGCATCGACAGGCAGTCTTGTGAGGGTGTCGAGATGAAAACAAGCTGGTGTGGATGTTTGGTTATTTGAATGAATGGCAGACCAAATGAATAGTGAGTGAAACTTTTAGCTTAGAGATGGATTATTTCACTAAGATGAAGTGTGTGCTTATAGCACAAGGCAGAATGGTGGTGTGCTCTGCCGCTTGAACTTCTCTATGTGAGAACTCAGTATTGGACCCCAGGCGTCAATACACACAAACAGGAGTTTGGGGGTTCTCTACATCATCTCTCTCTCACATAAAGGAATGCGTTGAGCAACATGCAACCAAATCCTAGAATTAGAAAGATACGATTCACGTAGAGATTCCAATGCACAACTGTATGCAAGTGATTATCAGTATTGGACCCCAGGCGTCACTCCAATCAGTGAATGGAGTTGGGGGTTCTCTACATCATATCACTTAAACATACAGTAGTGCATTAGGCCACTAAGGGAGTAGGCATGAATTACCTTCAACCCTAAGCATAGAAAAGTTAGAGCGAACATGTTCAGTAACTTAGGGCATGGGCCCTTAAATAAGTAACAACTTATTTTAAGAACGTAGTAAATATGAATAGTGATAGCAACTAGTAATTGCATAAGATAGGCATATATAGCTCAGCTTATTTGGAAGTATATGTTCTTGTAAGATGTTCTTCAGCAACAGCCAAGATACAACAGTCAGTCCCAAGCAATAGTGTTGCTCACGAATATTCGCATTGCGAATATTCGCTACGAATATTGCATATTCGAGTATTCGCGAATAACGCGAATATCGCGGCGAATATTCGCTATTTCGAATATTCGAATGTTTTCAATTTTTTTTATAACAGATCACATCCTAGAGATCCCCATCGACGTCTAAAAGCATTGCTGGTATGATTAGAGACCTTGGGCCGAGTAGCTGCAGCGCTCATTTTATATTGCCGAAAAATCGCAATGCGATTATTCGGCAATAGCGATATCGCACGATTATTTTATATTGTAATATATCACGAATATTCTGAGCCAATCAGAGTACTCCATTCCGCATTTCTCGAAATTTCGCAATTATTTTGTATTGTAATATATCACGAATATTCTGAGCCAATCAGAGTGCTCCATTCCGCATTTCTCGAATATTCGCAATTATTTTATATTGTAATATATCACGAATATTCTGAGCCAATCAGAGTGCTCCTTCCGCATTTCTCGAATATTCGCAATTATTGTGTATTGTAATATATCACGAATATTCTGAGCCAATCAGAGTGCTCCTTCCGCATTTGCCGAATATTCGCAATTATTGTGTATTGTAATATATCACGAATATTCTGAGCCAATCAGAGTGCTCCTTCCCTCATTTCTCGAATATTCGCAATTATTGTGTATTGTAATATATCACGAATATTCTGAGCCAATCAGAGTGCTCCTTCCGCATTTCTCGAATATTCGCAATTATTTTATATTGTAATATATCACAAATATTCTGAGCCAATCAGAGTGCTCCTTCCGCATTTCTCGAATATTCGCAATTTTTTTATATTGTAATATATCACGAATATTCTGAGCCAATCAGAGTGCTCCATTCCGCATTTCTCGAATATTCGCATTCGCAATTCGCAATCGCATTCGCGATAGCGAAAATTCGCAATCATTTCATTTCCAAAAAATATCACGAATATTCGTATTTAGCGAATATATGTCGAATATTCGACTATATATTCGAGATATATCGCGAATTCGAATATGGCATATTCTGTTCAACACTACCAAGCAATAAGGTGATAGTTTACAAGCCAGCGTTAAGTACAGTGTTTGTTGGGGGCGTGGCCTGATGCAGCATGTGAGCGGACGTCTTCTGTAGCGGCTCCGGGATCCCTCTAATCAATCCTGCTCCATCCTGATCTCCTGTCTCCACAAATCGGTTGCTAACCTTGCTATTCCCTCGGTGGAGCCCCTTGGACGTTCTTTGGAGGATTCTGGTCGATGGCAAGGCGGAAAAAACAGCCCGCGGCCAGGATGAGCATAACCACATGCTCCGGCCAAGATGGCTGCCGCAACACTGCGCCGCTCTCCTCCATTGCATCCATGCCGGAGCTTTTTGCAGATGACACTGACTCATCCCCTCCTCCTTCCCCTGGAACTTTGGCCGTGCCAGCGCTGCATGCCCCGGCGTCACCCAGCGAAGACGGCCTGGAGGGTGACCCGGAACCGGAGCCCACGCTGCTGGAGGTTTTCAGGACCATTAAGGTAAATCACGCTGACACTATGGGGAAAATGGAGGAGCTTAAGCTGGATATGAATATCATGCGCCAGGATATGCATAAAGTGCGGGCTCGGGTCTCGGAGGCGGAACGTCGCATTAGTGATCTGGAGGACACTGTAGGCCCAGCTCTCCCGGCCATTAAGGCCCAGGACACTAAGATTCATTCTTTGGAAGACAAAATGGACGATTTGGAAAACCGTTTACGTAGAAATAACCTGCGTCTGGTGGGCCTCCCTGAGCGGGTCGAGGGATCTGACCCGGTTGCCTTTCTGGAGAGCTGGTTCGCCCAGGAATTTGGGGGAGATTGCCTGTCCCCTTGCTTTGTTTTGAAGCGGGCCCACAGGGTGCCTGGCAGGCCGCTGCCCCTGGGTAACCCCCCCGCACCTTGATAATGCGTCTCCTGAATTACAGGGACCGCGACTTCATCTTGCATGCCGCCCGCATTAAGGGGAGTCTGAAGATTAATAATGCCTCTGTGTCTCTCTTCCCGGACTACTCCCCGGCTGTTCGTGCCTCGAGGGCCAAGAACCAACACGTAAAGCAAAAGCTGAGGGAGAAGGCTATACAATATTCAATGCTGTTTCCTGCGACGCTGAGAGTAGTGCACCAGGGCCAGGTGCACTTTTTCCAAACCCCTGCCAATGCTCTGTCCTGGTTTGAGGCCCTGCATCAACCTGGCCGGGTGTCTGACCGGGCGCCCGACACCTGACTTGCTTTTCCCTGATGCCGTTCCTTCCCCAGTATTTCTTCATTTTTCTCTTACTCGTTTTCTTTTTATCCCGAGGTACACCAGCAATTGGGCCCAAGGGCTTCTAACTGAGGCAGGAGATCTTCGGTAACTGTTGTACCATGGTTGTGGCGGCTCAGTCCTCTTTGGGTCTCCACTACCGAATTTCAGGAGCCGGTTCGGCATGATATGTCCCACTACTGGAGGGACAATGTTGGTTCCGCCTCCTTTGGTCCCACATGGGATGCCTTTAAGGCGTCAGTGCGGGGCTCGTACATTTCCAACATTGCCCAGTACAGAAAGTCCTCCCAGACTACTCTCTTGGCCTTGGAATCCTCCCTGGAGAACGCCAGGGCCCGGTACGTTGCGCTCCCTGCCCCGGACACTCACGGGGTCCTGGTAGGGGCCCATAGGGCTCTGGACCTTCACAGGTGGATGTGACGCGAGGTCAGCAGTTGTCCCTATCTGCCAGGTTACACGAGCATAGTGGTAAAAACGGTAAGATGCTGGCCTATCTCTCCCGCACGGAGTATGTGGATCGGACGATACCCCATATTCTGTTGCTGGACGGCTCTGTCACATCGGACCCCTTGATTATCAATCACACCTTTAAGGCCTTTTATCTGAACCTATATACCGCCCCCCCTCCCCGGATGAGTTGGAGACTTTGGGATTCTTTGAGTCTATCCGATTCCCCGTCCTGAAGGAGTCGCATACTGCTCTCCTTGACGGACCCCTTACGGTGGAAGAGGTCACTGAGGCAATTTTTTCACTCCCCCCTAATAAGGTCCCTGGCCTGGATGGTTTACCCGCAGAGTGGTATAAAAACTATGCAGATGAACTGTCGCAGAAATTGCTCTCCCTGTTTGGGCGGGCACTGCAAGAGGGGGAACTCCCCTCCTCCATGTGTGAAGCCCTGATAGTGGTGCTCCCTAAGCCTGGGAAGGATAGGCTGCTGTGTGAATCCTATCGTCCAATCTCACTACTAAACTGTGATGTTAAAGTGCTTGCAAAAATCCTAGCCACACGCCTGCAGAAAGTTATCCTTCATCTTGTTCACAGAGACCAGGCGGGGTTCATGCCTGGAAGGAGTACGTACGACAATATCCGGCGCCTTTACATACATATTTATAAGGCTGCTAAGGTTAAGAGAAATGGTCTGGTGTTGTCACTGGATGTGCGTAAGGCCTTTGACACTGTTAACTGGTCTTTTCTGTGGGAGACGATGCACCGTATGGGCTTTAGCACCCAATACATCCGCTGGGTCCGCTTACTTTATACCAATCCCAGGGCCAGGGTGGGCACCAATAAAGATGTCTCAGATGTGTTTACTTTGCAGAGGGGCACCAGGCAGGGCTGCCCGCTGTTGCCTCTTCTGTTTGCTCTAGCCATTGAGCCTTTGGCTCTGGCGGTGCGGCAGACGGTGGCAGTGGGTGGCATCTGTTATGGTTCCCTCTCTGAGAAGATCTCTCTGTACTCGGATGATGCTCTGATCTACTTGGATGGGTCTGAGCGGTCCTTTGATTCTCTAATGGGAGTGGTGGAGGAATTTGGAAAGGTCTCCGGGTTGCGGGTGAGTTGGGATAAATCGGTGGCCTTTCCTATAGATTACCTCACTCGCTCTAAATTGACTGTCCAAGCGACGTTTAAGTATCTGGGGATACACATTACCGCGGATTTATCCTCGTATGAACGCCTAAACGTTACCCCGATTATAACGCATATGGAAACCAGGCTGAAAACTTGGGCCTCGCTACCACTTAACCTCATTGGTCGAGTGAATATCTTTAAGATGATATACCTACCCAAATTTCTATACGTGTTTCGGGCCTCTCCAGTCTTTTTGTTGAAAAAACTCTTTAAGAAAATTGACTCGTTATTTTTTGCTTTTTTTGTGGCATGGATCGAGCCCACGGATTTCCAGGGCCTCTCTTCAGACGGCTACGCTGGCTGGGGGGTTAACCTGCCCAAATATGCGGAAATATTTTATTGCGTCCCAACTGGCGTACATGTACGATTGGTTCCCGGGGGCCTCCCTGTCCTGCTCCACTGCCCTTTTGACTGCGCTGGGGGACCACGGGGAGTCGCTGGTGGATGGCCTGCTTGGGTCTGCTCCCGGGCATTGCTCCCGGGTCTCCCCGATTGAGGTGAGCTGGCTGGCCTGGCATGAAGGTAATGGGATGCTCGCGGATCCTGGTGGGGTGTCTCCCAGTGCTCCCCTATGGTATAACTTAAACCTCCCTGAGCTCCTGGGTCATCCAGACGCCCGATGGTGGACCCGATTTGGGATCACACGGATCTCCCACATATTTGTGGGTGACAATTTTATTTCTTTTGTGGACTTAAAGGTGAGGAATGGGGTAACGGATAACTTTCTGTTTAAGTATCTGTTGCTGCGCCATGCTGTGCGGGCGCAGTTTGGGGGTCTGGCCCAGGAGCTCACTGAATCGCCCCTCGAGACGCTTATGTCATATTCAGATATTAGGAAGTTGGTTACAACAATTTACTGCCGCCTGCAGTCGGCGGGGGTTGAACCCTTCCGGGTGGCCCAGCGAAAGTGGGAGGTGGATATTCTGGGACTGTCTGATGAGGGGTGGGATGAGGCCTCGGAGGCTTGCTTTCTTGATATTATTGGGTTAAATGACCGATATGTTCAATTTAAATTTATACATCAGCTGCACTATACTCCTTCTAGACTGGCCCGCATGGGGCTGGTTCCTACTGTATCCTGCCCTAGGTGCGGCTCCTCAGAGGCCGACTGCATGCATATGTTTTGGTAATGCCCTGATTTGTTTGCATACTGGGCAGCATTGTTCTCCTTCTTTAGGGATACCCTGCACCTCCCTGTCCCCTTCACTGGGTGTGCTTAATGACTATGTGCCTACGGTCTATGCTCGAACCTTACTACGTTTGTTCTTGTATTATGCCAGGAAATTAATCCTACTGCACTGGAAAGGTGCCCCAGCCCCTACTATCCACATGCTGTTCCGTATGATTAACAAGGTTATGCCAATATACAAGTGTATATATAAAGGAAGGGGTTGTCCTCATAAGTTTAATAAGATATGGCAGCCGTGGCTTGATATAGAGGATTCCTTTTGGAGTGATACCCCGCTCTCTCAGTCTTGATCGACAGGGGACGGGTGGGGGGGACGGGTGGGGGGGGCCGGAGTGGTTGTGGTTTGCGTGTGTGTGACTGGCTGTGTGTGTTTTTGAATTATTTGTTTGTGTTTTTTGTTAGGGCTAATTTTACATTGTTGTAGGTTGTTATAAGGTGTGACCTCTCGGGGTCCGGTATACCTAAACTGGTACATTTGTTGCTAGGACCCCCGGTTGGGGCCTACGGAACCACACTGTGTAATACACTGTCCTCTGCCCTGAAAACTGTGATCTTGATGGTATGTTCCCTGTATATTTTGCCCGATATTGTGCCTTTGAACGGTATACTTTTGTATGTGCAGAAAACCAAATAAACAAAGTTTACAAAAAAAAAAGTACAGCGTTTGTTTAACAACAAATATGTGTAGCAGATCTTCCTAAGGCACTACAAGTAAAACAAGTGCTACTTATCCGTTTTTAGGGCTTGAGACATGGGATTCCGTAGTGTAGGGTGGCAACAAGGAATTCCTCTTAGGGTGCCAGCAGCAATGGTTGTCTGGAGGTAGATAGCATAGTGGCTATATAGGCATGAAGATTCCTAGTAAGGTTGAACTGCAGCGTAAAGAGCGTTGGCAGCAGGGTTGTAGCGTGGCCGAGCTATGACTGACAATAATAAAACGGCGTGTATCATACACGCCGTTCTGTTTATACTAGAGCAGCATGTGACATCATCGCACGGTCGCAAAGGCTGTGCTCCAGCGTGGAACGCAGTACGGTGCCAGGCGCCAATTACATTCTGGCTGGTGATGCAGAGTCCTCTCATTGTTGTCTAGCCAAAAGGAGGCATTCAAGGCTATCTCAAAGAAGTGGGCCTACCCACAAACGGTGATTCTTAATCTTGCAGGATAGAGCATTGCATAGAATATTTAATTCATGCCAATATCAGTCTAGGTAGGTGTCCCAGTAGCAGTGGGCTTCCTTGCAAAAAAGCTTCAGCAGCCAACTCTCCACAAAATATGTAGGGTCTTTCCCTTCCACGCGTTCAGGCATTCCCACAATTTATACACTATTGTGTCTAAGACTTTTTGTCATCAGCCCCTAGATTGTTAGCCTTAGATCATTGCGAAGTGGAGTTAGTCTCTCCAAAGAAAGAAGGTAGCTTGTCCTTCATATCACTTAGACAGCTTTCAGTGGCTGTATGTCAGTGTTTGAGTATTGGGAGCCCAATAGCAGGGGTACACACCTTGGAGAAGGATACTCAGGAGGCGAATCCAGCACAATTTCCAAAAACGTGGTACAAAAGGTAAATCTCAATAATCCAATAAATGTAGCAAAGGTCAGGTAGCAATATCACATGGCAAGGAACAGGTACACTCTGTGGGTAGCTCTAAAACAACTGAGCACTCTCTCTCTCTCTGGAACCTCTCTGAATCCACTTGACAATATGTTGGGTAGCTATCAGGACTTTCATAAGTGGTTTTGAATTGGTTCAGTCCTTTATTGCAGCTGGGGGAGGGATCAGTACAGAATCTGCTGCAGGAGTACAGTGAGCTGCTGCTATTCACTTGCTCTTAAAAGTACTGATATAGGTCAGTACTTTTATCTAATTGAGAGTTACGTGGGAATGTTTGCCATTGTTATAGCGATGCAGTTTCAGAGATGTAATGAGAAAATTAGCTATCTCTGTGTCCCATTTAAGACTTCAGGTCTATTTGAAAGCTTCTCACTGAATTCCTTTACTTTCTGTCTAGTAAAATGTTGTCCCCAGGACAAGCGAGGGAAAGGGTAAAATCTCTCTAACAGCTGGACTGTTCATCAGCTTTTTACACTTGTTCTTCTGCATGTTCATGCATTTTTCATGCATTTTGTGTGTTTTTTAATTGCATTTTAAAGAATTTTTTGTGCATTTTCATGTGTTTTTGTTTGTTGTGTTTTGTGCCCTTTCATTGCAGGTCATGGCACTAAAAAAATATTATGTTGTTTGGAGGCCAGACAATTAGTGCTTGAAATGGTGCTGAAGGAGAGTGAACTATGGTTTCAGGGGGATATGGCATGACATTACATATGGTGTGAGCTGGTGCTGAGTGGAAGGAGGCTAAGGATTGGGGGCAGAAATAATGATGCTTAATGTCAGGATGAAATGGTATTAGGGGAGAGGGGTTGTGGTTTGAGGTGCAGATGATATGTTTTTTCAGGTGGGGACAGGATGGTGCTTACATGGCTTGTGATTGTAAATAAAGAAGAACAGGTTGGGACTTTATATGAAGTACCTGGGAAAATTACTTCCATCCCTATTTGGCAGTAAAGAGGGGGGGCTGGAGTTGGGACTTTAAATGAGACAGTTGACAGGTATGGGTTGAATGAAAGAAGAGGGTCAGTGTAGCGGAGTACAATATTAAACTCCACGATCTCCGCTGGTAACCAGGGTAAATCCACAGTCAGCATTGAAAAGTAAGGCAATGTCCCAAATCTCCCCAGTACCCGGACAACACACAGCTCTGAGAGTCAACTGACTTTTTATTCACAGGCTTCCATATTTATAGAATTCCCCATGCAAGGGGTTTTCAAACAGCCAAATAGATTTAACAGGGGTAATACAGGGAGGACCAGATGGGGAACTTAACATTTTGGATAATTCTCCCATCAGGCATTGCTGCATGAGGGAAAAGTCGGTTGATAGCTGGGGTCTGGGGTTATGTGTTGTGGGAGTTCGGTTTAAAACTGCCGAACACCGATTGGGCAACATAAACGAAGTACTTGAATGCTAGTGGCTTACGGCTGCCAGCATACCAATTACTACTCCCACATAAGACCCAGCAGAATACATAGCCTATAATACAGACAACCTTTTAACATGTAACGTCCAGCGTTCTAGAAGTGGCTAGGTTTGCCACAATGCTCCCCCAGAACCAAGCCGGCATACACAGTCTGATCCCAACGGATCGGCTTGGGGATGTCCGGGGGTGTACTTTCACAGATCACTTTTTAAGTTCAGTTTGTCTAGATAACCCGTCGGCGTTACCGTTTTGCTTCCTTGGTCGGTAGTGGATTGTAAAGTTAAACGGCTGCAGCGCCAAACTCCAGCGCAGCAGTCGGGCATTGTCTCCCGCCACACGGTTTAGCCACACCAACGGGTTGTGATCTGTGAGTAGCGAAAAAGGTTGTCCATACAAATACGGCTGCAACTTTTTGAGGGCCCACACCACGGCCAGGCATTCCTTCTCAATGGCGGCGTAGCTTACTTCTCGTGGCAATAACTTTCGGCTCAGGTAAGCTACGGGGTGTTCTCCGCCATCGGCTCCCACTTGGCTCAGCACTGCTCCCAATCCAAACATTGAAGCGTCTGTGTGGACAAGAAATCTTTTAGTTGGATCAGGAGCAGCAAGTACAGGGGCATTAGTTAGAGCAGTCTTTAGTTGTTGGAATGCCTGATCACACTCTGGGGCCCAGACAACCTGTCGGGGCAGGTTCTTGCGTGTCAAGTCAGTTAAGAGTTTGGCCAGGGCACTATAATTGGGTACGAATTTTCTATAGTACCCCGCGGTACCTAGAAACGCTAGCACTTGGGTTTTCGTCCTGGGGGTGGGCCATTTAGCTACGGCTTCAACTTTAGCTGGTTCGGGTCTCTGTCGCCCGCTCCCCACCCGGTGGCCCAAGTACTGCACTTCGGCCATCCCTATATGACACTTGCTGGGTTTCAGTGTTAACCCTGCCTCTCCAATACGATCTAGAATGGCCCCTATGTGTTGTAGGTGCTCTGCCCAGGTCTGGCTAAATATGGCGATGTCGTCTAAATAGGCACATGCGTATTCCTGGAATCCGTCCAATAACCGATCGACCATCCGCTGAAAAGTTGCCGGAGCGTTCTTCATCCCGAATGGCATGACCCGAAATTGATACAGGCCAAACTGGGTGACAAACGCTGACTTGGGGATGGCCTCCTCAGCCAGTGGAATCTGCCAGTATCCCTTACATAAGCCTATGGTAGTGAGATACTGGCCCCGTGCCATCTTATCCAGCAGCTCGTCTATCCGGGGCATCGGATAGGCATCAGACACCGTTTTGTCATTTAGCCTCCGGTAGTCGACACAGAAACGTGTCGTGCCGTCCTTCTTTGGTACCAGCACTACTGGCGATGCCCAGGGGCTATCGGAAGGTTCAATAACCCCCAGCTGGAACATCTCGTCAATCTCAGTCTTCATATGCGTCCTGACTGCTTCAGGGACACGATATGGGGTTTGCCGCATGGGTAGCTGTCCCGGGGTCTCAACTCGGTGAGTGGCCAGCGGAGTGTACCCAGGTAAATTGGAGAAGGTAGCTTTCTTAGCTACAATCAGCTCTTGTACCTGGGCACGCTCCCGAGGGCTTAGCCGCTCCCCCAGCTGAACCCTCTTGGAGGGCTCCATCTGTCCCTCCTGTTCTAAGAGGTCAGGTAGTGGCAGATTCTCCTGATCCTCCGAGGTGGAAGCGCATATGGCGGCCACATCCTCTATCCTCTCATGGTATGGTTTGAGCATATTCACATGGAGCATGCGTCTCTCCCCTACCCCTGAGCAGGGGCCAATCTCATAGGTGGTGTCACATCTCTGTTCCACCACCTGGTATGGGCCTTGCCAGATGGCCTGCAGCTTGTCTGTGTGGACCGGTTTTAAAATCAAAACCTTTTGTCCCACCTGAAAGCTGCGGTCTCTGGCTCCCCTATCGTACCAGCGGCGCTGACGTTGTTGGGCCGCCCGGAGGTTGGTGCGCACAGCCTGGGTTAGCGCCTCCAGACGGTCCCTGAACTCCAGTACGTAGGATACAATAGGGGTTCCGTCTGGGCTACTCTCCCCCTCCCAATGCTCTCTAATTAGGTCTAGTGGCCCTCGCACCCTTCTCCCAAACAGTAATTCAAAAGGGGAAAACCCTGTTGACTCTTGGGGTACCTCTCTATAAGCGAAGAGCAGATGGGGTAGAAAGCGCTCCCAGTCTTTATGAGCCTCTCCAAATGTACGGAGCATCTGCTTCAGCGTACAATTAAACCTTTTGCATAGACCATTGGACTGGGGGTGGTAAGCCGAATTTACTATTGGCTTAATGCCACATATCTTCCATAGTTGTTGGGTTACCTTGGCGGTGAACTGGTTTCTGGTTTCTTTCTTGGGGAAACCCCACCCTGGAAAATATTTTCATTAAGGCCCCTGCCACAGTTTCGGCATGAATGTTGGTGAGGGCTATAGCCTCGAGGTACCGGGTGACATAGTCCACTACAGTTAAAATATATATTTTCCGGAAGGACTGGGTTTTGGTAAGGGCCCCACTATATCTACGGCCACCCTACTGAAGGGTTCTTCAATAATGGGAAGAGGACATAACTTGGCTTTGTGGCGGTCACCTCGCTTGCCTACTCGTTGGCAAATGTCATAGGAGGTGCAGTATTGCCTCACATCCTTGGAGATCCCTGGCCAGAAGAAAGCGTGGGTCAACCTGTATCGGGTACGTGTCATCCCCAGATGCCCAGACAGGGGAATGTCGTGGGCAATCCAAAGCAGTTCTTGCCTATACTTCTGGGGAACCACTAACAGTTTAGTCGTTACTGTGGCCGACCCTCCCACTCCTCTTTCAGCAATGCGGTAAAGTAGCCCTTTCTCCCAGGTGTACCGCTCCCCCTCTAGCCCAGCCTGGTCAGCGTGTACCCTGTGCCTGTATACCTGTAGCGTGGGGTCTGACCTCACCTCGGCCTCAAACTTAGTCGGGGTATCCCAGGACATAAGTGTCGTTTGGGGGTCATGGTCTCTTACCGGAGCCTCAGAGTGTGTCGGTGGAACCGTGGTGCGAGCCTGTTGCCGTGTGGTCACTGGATGGGCTTCCTGGTATGGTGCCTGGGGTACAAAAGCAGAGGTCATCTGGCCCAAGTCATTTCCCAGCATAACATCTGCTGGTAAATTTTGCATGAGGCCCACTTCTACCGTCCCCCCTCCCACACCCCAATCCAAATGTACTTTGGCAATGGGTAGTCGGTACACTGCTCCCCCTGCCACTCGTACTGCCACGGATCCGCCAGTGTGTGCCGAGTCAGGGACCAAATGGGGTGCTTCAAGGTTAAAGTAGCTCCTGAATCCCGAAGCCCCTGGACTTCTTTCCCCTCCAAGGTCACTGGCTGTCGATGATGCTGCCGGTTATCCGTGGCCCGGACTGTCATCACCTCATGCAAGATTCCCAGGGGTTCTTCCACTGGAATGCTCAACATCTCTTGAGTGGCCGGCTCCCGTTGATAATGATGGGCAGCAGCCCTTGGTGCCGAGTTCAGTCGGCCTTGGTTCCAGACGGGTCTGCCCCGGTTTTGGGTGCACTCGCGTGCCATATGTCCCCACTGTTTGCAGGTGTGGCATTGGATGTTGGCACGTCCGTTATATCTGGAGGGTGGTGGTAAAGTCCCTTGGGATTGACGAAAAGGGGAGGCTGTGAGAGCGGGGGGGTGGTAGAGTACTGGGTGGTCCCGTGGGTCGAGGATAACTCTTGGTTAGGGGCCCATGATGTCCCCTCACATCAAAATGCTGATCCGCTAATCGGTTAGGCCTCGTACACACGATCGGACATATCCGATGAAAATGGTCCGCGGACCATTTCCATCGGATATGTCCGATCTGGAGTTTGATCCGATGGCGTGTACACACCATCGGATCAAATTCCCCGCCGGCGGACGGCGCGGTGACGTGTCGGTGACGCGGCGGTGACGTTGACGCCGCCACGTCACCGCTACGTCACGCACCAGGAAGTAAACACTTCCGCGCGCATGCGTCGGATCCATTCACAGGATACGACGCATGTGTGGGAGGATATGTCCGCTGGTTTCCCGTACTAACCAGCGGACATATCCGACGGACAGGTTTGTAGCGGACAAATTTCAAAGCATGCTTTGAAATTTGTCCGATGGACAAATCTGTTCGCTAGCCCATACACACGATCTGAGATGTCTGCTGAAACGGTCCATCGGACCGTTTTCAGCGGACATATCCCCTCGTGTGTACGAGGCCTTAGGGTGAGAGGTTTCCTGTCTCGCACCCATTCTTGTGCCTCTGGGGACAAACCGTTAAAGAATTTCTCCAACAGCATTAACTGTCTCAGTTCCTCCATAGTAGTGGCTTGGCTGGCTTGTATCCACCCTTGGGAAGCTTGGTCCAGCTTGTGTGCCCATTCTGCATGTGAATCCTTCTCTGGTTTGCGCAGGTTACTAAACTTGCGCCTGTATGCCTCTGGAGTAATGGCGTATCTCTCTAATATCGCTCGCTTCACTTTATCATAATCCTTGCTGTCCTCACTGGGTACAGCGCGATATGCTTCTGCTGCCCAACCTGCCAGCTTGCCTGCTAGCAATGGGACCCATACTGTCCGTTCCAATTCATGTAGATCACACAGTCTCTCAAAATCCTGTAAATACCCATCAATCTCATCCTTCTCCTCGCAAAACATTTTAAAGGCATGATAGGGAATTTTGGGTTTTACCTGGTTGTAGAGTGACCCAGTAGTGGATTCTGCTCGAGACTGTGTATACTGCGGACTGTGTGCCATCACGTACTCATGCGCATTCGCCATTACCTTGTGCAGCATGGCATCTGATATAGGCTGTGGCAAAAATTCCAGCCTGGTCCTCATTTCTCTCTGGTAGAGGGTTTCTTCCATGGCTGCTGCTGGTGTAGCGCTGCGGGCTCTGTCTCCCTCCATCAGCTTGGCAGTTAGTACAGCTTTGGATTTGTTGCTGGCTACCTTACCCCTGGCTTCTAGCAGTTCCTTTAATGTCTGCCGCTTTAGCCTAGAATAATCCGTCTCCATTTACATCGGTAGTTCACATTGCACGAATTGCGCTTATCGGCTGTAAGGTTGGATCCCGTCGCTTGCCACCAATTGTAGCGGAGTACAATATTAAACTCCACGATCTCCGCTGGTAACCAGGGTAAATCCACAGTCAGCATTGAAAAGTAAGGCAATGTCCCAAATCTCCCCAGTAACCGGACAACACACAGCTCAACTGACTTTTTATTCACAGGCTTCCATATTTATAGAATTCCCCATGCAAGGGGTTTCCAAACAGCCAAATAGATTTAACAGGGGTAATACAGGGAGGACCAGATGGGGAACTTAACATTTTGGATAATTCTCCCATCAGGCATTGCTGCATGAGGGAAAAGTCGGTTGATAGCTGGGGTCTGGGGTTATGTGTTGTGGGAGTTCGGTTTAAAACTGCCGAACACTGATTGGGCAACATAAAACGAAGTACTTGAATGCTAGTGGCTTACGGCTGCCAGCATACCAATTACTATGCCCACATAAGACTCACAATAGCCTATAATACAGACAACCTTTTAACATGTAACGTCCAGCGTTCTAGAAGTGGCTAGGTTTGCCACAGTCAGTTTATTACATGTATTTATTACTGAAGCCTCACAATGTGAGTGGTAGCATGAGCCAGTGCACATGACATACCTACATAATAATGAACATAACAGTCAACATGATAAACATGACAAAAGATGGAAATAACAAATAAACATTATGTGGACTAAACATTACATAGCAACAGGATATAAAAGTATATAAAATTAAGCATGCTTCATAAAATAGAGTAAAGTCAAGTCCTAATAGCAAGTAGCTACATCCTTAGTCCCCGACGCGTTTCTGTGAAAACCACTTCATCAGGGGCGGATGTTGTAGGACATCTGGAATAACAGAGTATGATAACATAAGAATTGAGTAATACAGCCAGCGGACACAACGTGTCTAATCTGGGTACTTATACTATACCAAGTTGCGGTGTGAGTGGGGGATGGGTCCTAAGAGCTGTATCCCCCGGGAGCTGAGGCAGCGAGAGTTCAACACACATGTCAGGGCGCACCGGTATCACTCCCAAAACGCAGAAATCCACAAACCCCCATGTCCACTGTGTGGGTTATTGGTAGATCAAGGCAACAGGTAAGAATCTAAATTGGATGAGTAGGTCCATTAGAAAAAGCCAGATGCGTCCAAAAGGTGGATGAATGAATGCTAAAGCTTATAGATTTTGATCAAAGTAGTTACCTATGATGCACCAAATATGAGGATCAGGGTAAACACTGCAGCATCTGCACGTGTGTGGAGATGAGGAGCTACTTCCTGGAAGGACGCCTTATATGCGTCCCGCACGTGCTGACGATTGCCGCCAGCGTCACGCTGGCCAGACATTGCATGGGGCGGGGGCACGGCTTGGGCTGTATACAAACCCGCCCATAGCTCGTGTCACAGGTATCAGCTGGGTCGGCTGAGATGGAAAAGCCGCGATCCTCTTACGGTGCCTGTGTGTGACGCCAGAAGGGAGGGCGGGGGTGACGCCAATGCACTGTGGGCACCCGCCCAAACCCCCAGACAGTCTCGCCTCAGATGGGCGGAAGCCAGGGAGAGAGGGAGGACACGCAGAGTGCATCGCAGCTCCTGGGTTAGACCCATACCTGTCAACTGTCTCATTTAAAGTCCCAACTCCAGCCCCCCCTCTTTACTTGTGATTGTAAAGTGCCTAATTGGCTGGATATTGCCTTGAAAATTCTTTCCCAAAAAATAAGAGCTAAGTAGAAGAGGTACTTGCTGGACCTTGTAGTGCTTACAGTTAGGAAAATAATCAGGCACCAACTGGGGATCAAAACAATACTCTGCTTAGGGCCCACACGGTATTAATCTACCTTTGCTCTAATTGATTACTAGTTCACTTTAAAATGGCATAACTCAACCATAATAGTCTTTTAAAAGTCCTTGTTTTGAAAATAAAACGTATTTTCAAATGATCTGACAAAGCAAAAAACACAGATTCCTTTCCCTTGTTAAATCATGTTTTCACTTACATTGAGCAAAGATATGAATAAATATCAAGGGCACTGTGTCATTTTGACAAGGTAAGGGAACTTTTATGTTTGTCAAAGTAACAAAAAGCCACTTTCATTCATGTGTTACTTGCATTTTCTTCCTTCTCGGTGCAAATTAAACCAGACTAAAGGGAATTGGTTTTTCCTTAAATGTGAAAAAAACATTTATACTTTAAAAAATATATAAGCTAGGTGACAGGAGGAGAGGGGGTTATCAGTAATTATTGCTGCGTGTGTAGCCCTGGATATGAACTATAGTCCTTCAATAGTATGTACTAAATATTGTAACACTGTCATATTGTACAAGAGGATAATAATTTTGTGTGAAATGAGCTGCCAGGTTTGGAAATTTAACACTGACTAATATTATTTTCCTCTAGAGAAAAACTATTATTCTATAGTAAATCTTGGCAGAGAAACAGATAATCCATTGGCAAATGTTTTATTACTTAACATATGTTGAAACTTTTTAGTAGAAACTTTTGTATTTTTTTTTCCATAAAGAAGTTTATTAAGAGATATTTGAACAATAGACTGTACAGAAATGAGAATTACAAAGATAGAGGCGCATGCGCGGCAGCTCCCAAGATGGCCGCCGGCTTCTAGAGCTCCGCTCCACCGCGGCCTAATCTCGTCCACCGGAGCCGACCGAGCGCCCCCCCCCCCCAGCTTCCAAACCAGACCCGTCGTACAGGGGAAGCCGCGCTGACATCGCGGATGTCCTCACAGCCGGCCAGGAGGGACCTCTCCGGTCAGATGGCAGCTTCACCCGGCCCCCTCAGCTATGCCAATATGGCGGCGGCGGCACAAGGCCTGCAGGCCTCAGACAGCTTAGAGGACTCCATCGCTGACCAGGACCTTCTACAGCCGCATTCCCCAGGTATGGACTATCCCCCCCTGGCACCAAGTGCTTCTCCTGCCTCCACAGAGTCTTTGCTGGGCAGGATGAGTGCAGGCTACCCCACTACTCCCATGACAGACCCACATACAGGGATGCTGCTGACTGTTACTGAGGCACATGAGGAAACCCCTGTTCCCACAGATTTCCCCTCCATGATGACTGCTTTCTCCCAGATGTTATCTAAGAGCCTGGCACTGAACGCTGCGCAGATTACATCATCCATTCACGCAGACTTACAGCAGCTAGGGGTGCGGATTGACAATATTGAACAGAAGGCTGATCAGGCTGTAGCACGAATCAACCAGAACTCTGCTAGGGTGCAGGAGATGCAGGACCAATTGGAAACTGCTTTTGCAAAGATCGACCACCTCTAAAATAGATCGAGACGCTATAATTTTAGGATAAGGGGGGTACCTGAATCTGAAGGAAGTACAAGTGGCGGTGAAATCGCTCATTAAAAACCTTATCCCTGATATTGCTGGACAGAGCGCATAGGGCACTGCAACCTCCCCGGTCGGTTGGCCTGCCAAGGACATTATAGTTAAACCGCACTACTATTCGGTTAAGGAGGAGGTGATGAGAAAATCCAGATATACAGACAACCTTATGTTAAATGGACACAGGATTCAAATATTTGCTGATCTCTCTCCGTATACAGTGCAAAAACGGCGTGCCCTCAAGCCCTTATTGCAGGTCCTTATGGACAAAGATATCACTTACAGATGGTCCTTTCCACTCCGCCTGAACTTTTCCTACAAGAATAAAAGTTTCGGATTCTCCTCCCTTGCAGAAGGGGAGCGCCTCCTGATTCAGTTGGGCCTGATCTCCTTGGATCCTCCGGCCTCTCTTACCAACAAAGGAGCTCCCGCTTCCACGAAGAGGCCTGGCTGAAGCAAAGCTATAAGCGTTCCAAAGAACATGTGCAGTCCTGAAGGTCAACGTACTCTGCTCCTCCTTCGGAACAGGGCCGTGCTCCTGAATGACTGTCCCTTACCAGTGGTTTTTGGGGAGTCCCCCCTCTCCTTGTTTTATTAATTATTTTTTATTATCTTACTTTTTTTTTTTTTGGCTCCCACTGACGGCCCGTTTCTGAACATTTAGCTAATGAACAGACTTCAAATTGGATGGTTTGTCCCCCCCAGGGGGCCTGGGCTCCTTGTTTGAAATTGGGTCAGTCGGTGCGGCGCTGAGGGGGGGTGAGGGCCCGGAGCCCTTGTGCTCTAGCGGCCTCCCTGAATGTAATAGCTATGTCTGGTTCACACTCCTTTCCCGGTTCTTCCCTGGGAGGGGGGCCTGTGTGACAGGTTACCTCAGTAGCTCAGGGTCACGGGGGGTCTCTTTTTTCTTTTTTTTTCCCCAGCCCTCTACCTACTTCGACTCTTTTTTAGCACTCCTTCGGGAGCTGGGGCGCTCGGTTACTGGGTATCATGGGCCCGTGGTAGGCCCTAAGTGATGGCTTCTTTTTTTTTTTTCAAAGGTGGCAGGCCTGTGGTGGACTCAGTGCGCCTCCACAGGATTGGGAGCCCATTTGGTGCTGCCAGTTCGACTTTAAGCCTCCCTGCTATGGGGGGACACTGTCTCCCCATCGGTGGGGAGGAAGGGGTAAGCTTAGACGCCTCGCCCGGGTGGGTGGGGGAGGAGTCTGGGGACCCTCCAAAAAAGATCAAATTGTGTTACTGTTCGCATGTTCTTTTTTGTTCCAATTTGACATGGCTAATGTTATATTTTCTCTTGTCTCCCTCTTATTCATCTCTTTCCTTCTCTCTCTCCTTCTCTCATGCTCATCGGAGTGGTTGGCGGTCCCGCAAGGATTTTCGGTCTGTCCTCCCAGGTCCCAGATTCAGGACTCCCGGTCGGTCCGTGCACAGAAAAGAGACTCCCTCACAAGATCAAGGTAGGCCACGTCTTCTTGGTATAGATTCCTCTCCTCTGATCCATGACTGACACACACTCTCCCCCGCCTCTTCTCAAAATTATCTCGCATTACACATAGGGCCTCAACTCCCCAGTCAAACGCAGGAAACTCCTCCAACTCTATCACTCTATGCACGCGGACATCCTCCTATTGCAAGAGACACACTTCCCATCCACTTACAGACCAACGTTCCTTCATCAGCGTTTCCCCCAATTTTTTTCTAGCATCAGCAGATAACAAAACCAAAGGGGTAGCTATTTGTTTCGCCCGACATATCAACCTTTCTCCTTTGGAAACAATAGTGGACCCCCAGGGACGCTATGTCCTGGTCTCCGGCCATATAGACGGGGAGTTATATACCTTTGTTTCCTACTACCCACCCAACAAGGGCCAGAGACCCTTTTTTGACTCCTTATTAAACAAGTTACAGCCCCACCTCAAGGGGACGGTTTATATGGGCGGAGATTCTAACATAGCTTTTGACTTCTCCCTTGACAAGCTGGCAGACGGTAAATCTAAACCAAAGCGCCCATCTAAACAGAGCTCTAAAATAGCTAATCTACTTCATGCTGCGGGTCTGATTGATGCTTGGCGTGAAGCCAACCCAAGAACGAAAGATTATACGCATTTTTCTGTGCCCCACAATTCCTTTGCTAGGATAGACCACATTTTTATTCACGCGGCAACGATTCCTCTTATAAGACATTCTAGAATCATAGACTCCCCCCTCTCCTCCCTCTCGGACCAGTGACAGCTCAGAGATCTACAGTCATGGGTAACCGGCCTCGTTGGCGTCTGAGAGAGTCGCTTTTGAGCGACCCGATACAATGCTCCTTACTGGAGGCAGACATTAAGGACTATTTCACGACTAACGCGACGAGCGAGGTCTCCCCTTCCACAGTATGGGCGGCTCATAAGTCGGTCATTCGAGGGAAGCTAATACAGCTAGCCGCCAAACTCAGGGCAGAGCATAGGGCTGATACACTCAAACTCTCGGAAGAATTCCGTCTGCTGTCTAAAACCCATAAACGTCATCCCACATCCGAATCTCTCGCCCGGTTAGATGAAACTCGGGCTCGCCTTAATCTCGCCCTGACGACGGCCGCTGAACAACACCTTAGGTGGACCGGAGCCAAATTCTACTCCCAAACTGATAAGATGGGCTCTCGCTTGGCCACAAAGCTGAGTCCCAAACAGCGCACATTGGCCTTCCCCAGCTAAGATTATGGACACCTTCTTGAACTTCTATTCTGACCTGTACAAACCTGATCACTCAGTCCCCAACAAGGCGCAACAAAAAAATTTTGAGGACATTCCCCTACCATCCTTGTCGGCGGAACATAGGGACCTCCTGGAGGGTCCATTCACTCAGGAGGAGGTTTTGGACACCATTAAGGCCCTTAAACTTGGTTCCTCCCCAGGACCAGATGGCTTCTCTACTGGTTACTATAAGAACTTTGGCGACTGTTTGGCCCCTCACTTGGCACGGTTGTTCAACTTTCTCAGGGATGGAGCCACCCTGGGGACGGACTTGAATTCTGCTTATATTTCGGTAATTCCGAAACCGGATAAGGACCATAGTGAGGTATGCAATTATCGCCCGATTTCGCTGATTAATAATGACATTAAAATTATGACCAAAATTCTGGCGAACAGAATGTCCAGTTTCATAGCAGCGTATGTTCACAAAGATCAGGTGGGCTTCATACCGGGGCGACAGGGGCCTGATCAGGTCAGACGAACCGTGGACGTGATCTCCCTACTTGCCTCGGGCTGGGATGGGGGGCCACCACAGAAAGTTTTCTGCTCTCCATTGACCTTCACAAGGCATTTTATTCTATAGATTGGGCATACTTGACTGGAGTGCTGAGGAGGTGGGGTTTCGGCCCTAAATTCCTGAACCTTATCAGATCACTCTACTCAAGTCCCTCCGCACAGGTGCGCTTACTGGGCAGATTCTCGGACTCGTTCTCTATTGGCAGGGGGACCAGGCAGGGTTGCCCTCTCTCCCCGCTTCTCTTTGCGGTGGCCATCGAAACTTTAGCAATAGCCCTACGAACAAATCCCGACGTCAAGGGGGTGACTTGCGGGTCTCAGGAACACAAATGCGCGCTATACGTGGATGACCTCCTGCTCTTTATCACCTCGCCTCTACTCACCACCCCAATCATTATGGACACTCTGCGGAACTTCAGTGGGATCTCTGGATTGCATGTTAACTTAAGCAAGTCATTAGCTATGAACGTTTCAGTTCCCCCTGACCTAATCAAACAACTCTCCACAAATGTTACATTCTCCTGGGCTCCCTCGCAAATCCTGTATCTAGGTATTAAGTTAACACCGGAGGTCCATGGTCTCTTTAAGGCCAACTACCCCCCTATGGTCCTTAGATGCAAAGGTGATCTGGAACGTTGGGCTAAGTGTGGTCTATCCTGGTTGGGCCGCGTACATGCGGTCAAAATGACACTTCTCCCGTGTCTTCTGTACTTATTTCGCACTCTCCCAATCCCAATAAGGAAACAATTTCTCTGCAAGTTCCAATCTGACATTGTCCGCTTCGTTTGGGGGAAAAAGGGTTATTGATGTCCCTCTGGTACACTTTGTCGCCTTAAAACACAAGGAGGGTTGGGAATATTACCAAGCAGCGCAATTGGCGCAATTGTCGGCGGTCTTCTCCAGGGGGCCGAAGCCAGATTGGCTTGCAATGGAACGACAAGCTACCCCCTTACATACAATCGACTTTCTTCTGGGTTGCAACCCCAAACACAGGCCAGCCATACTGTCTCCCACCCTTTCTCACTCGGTGGCCCTATTTTCTAAACTGTCTTCCCTACACACCTTAATATCCCCTTTAAAGCCCCTGACACATATTTTTAATAACACTGACTTCCCCCCTGGGCTGGATATCAAGGCCTTTAAGTGGTGGACGGACAGGGGCCTCTACAGAATAGGGCACTTTCTTACGCCGGCGGGTTCGCTCTCCCTTTCTCATTGTAAGAACAAACTAGACATGCCTGACACTGAACGGTTTAGATTCTCCCAAATAGATCAGTACCCCCCAACTGAAATTTGGTACTCTAACATGGTGGATCAGAGGGGCGGTATCTCCTTGATTTATTCAGCACTGAGATCTAGGACGGATAAACCGTCATATGCTCGGGCCTGGGAGGAGGACTTGGATGACTCGTGGAACATGGCGGTTTGGTTTTGCTCAGCAGAGCGGGCATACAAAGGTATTTTAAACGTCTGTCTTATAGAAGCCAGTTTGAAAATTATGTTAAGGTGGTATTATGTCCCTTCCAGGCTGGCAAAAATGTTCCAGGGACCTCCCCCCTTTGCTTTAGGGGATGCGAACTAGAGGGCTCCATGTTCCACACCTGGTGGGCATGCCCCCGAATCAGATCATTTTGGAAGAGGGTCTTTCGAATTATGAGCTCCTTGACAGGAAAAGTAATGCCCCCACAGGCTAATATAGCACTCCTGAACCACTGCATCCCTGACCTCCCCAAACATTTCCAGAACCTTTCATTATTTATCCTCCTAGGGGCCAAAATGACTATAGAGAATTACAAAGATAAAGATTGATGCAAGTTAACATGGCCTATAAAAAGAAACAAACAGAAAGAAATATGCCAGGGTCAACCCGTCAGACCCAGGTCGAGACAGAACACCTGAAACCGGTAGGTTGTGACATTATAGCCAATATGCAAGAGATCATCATAAAGCTATCTTCATCTGTCTGTTATCCATCCTTATTGTGAGAAAGAGAGGAGAAAAAGGAGAGTAGAAGAAAAAATAAATCAAAGGGGGGGAGAAGATATGGGGAAGGTATCAGCGATAGGAGGACGTCAGTGTCGCCTGCCCTCCGCCACAGGGACCACTCCAGCCGGTCAATATAACGCCAGCTCAATAGGGTTGTATCCCACCTAAATGCAATTTAAGAGCCTTGGACTCGAAAAAGCTGAGTAGTTTTAAAGTGGGTCCAACAGGCCCAGGTAGTGGTAAATTTTGTGATGCTTTCTTGTGAAATATGAACAAGCTCTTCCATTTCTTCAGTGTAGAAGAAATCCTGTTAACCACTTTAGCCCCGGACCATATTGCTGTCCAAAGACCAGAGCACTTTTTGTGATTCGGCACTGCGTCGCTTTAACTGACAATTGCGCGGTCGTGCGACGTGGCTCCCAAACAAAATTGGCGTCCTTTTTTTCCCACAAATAGAGCTTTCTTTTGGTGGTATTTGATCATCTTTGCGTTTTTTTGCGCTATAAACAAAAATAGAGCGTCTATTTTGAAAAAAATGCAATATTTTTTACATTTTGCTATAATAAATATCCCCAAAAAATATATAATTTTTTTTTCCCTCAGTTTAGGCCGATACGTATTCTTCTACATATTTTTCGTTCAAAAAAATCGCAATTAGCGTTTATTGATTGGTTTGCGCAAAATTTATAGCGTTTACAAAAAAGGGGGTCGTTTTATGGCATTTTTATTATTATTATTTTTTACTAGTAATGGCGGCGTTCAGCGTTTTTTTCGGTACTGCGATATTATCGCGGACACATCGGACACTTTTGACACATTTTTGGGACCATTGGCATTTTTATAGCGATCAATGCTATAAAAATGCACTGGATTACTATAAAAATGCCATTGGCAGTGAAGGGGTTAACACTAGGGGGCAGGGAAAGGGTTAAGTGTGTTGCTGGGTGTGTTCTAACTGTATGGGGGGTGGCCTCACTAGGGGAAATTACTGATCTTCTGTTCATACATTGTATGAACAGAAAATCAGCGTTTCCCCCGCTGACAGGAACGAGAGCTGTGTGTTTACACACACAGCTCCCGTTCCCCGCTCTGTAACGAGCAATCGCGGGTGCCCGGCGGCGATCGTACCCGGCAGGCATGCGCGCGGGACTCGGGGGGTGGGCGGGGGCGCGCGCGCGCGCCCTACGAGCCTCTAAAGGGAGGACGTAGAGCTACGTGCTCCCGCGAGACAGAGCCACCACTCCACAGTAATATGACGGCGGGCGGTCGGCAAGTAGTTAAACCATTCCCTGATCGTCGGAGTGTGTGTGTAGAGTGCCAATGTACCGGGATGCAGAGCCTCGCCGCATTCACCATGTGCATGGCCAAGGACTTAAAATACTCAGACTTGGTCAAATGCGTGTGATGCAGAAGATACTGCGCTGGGTACATAGGTAGTCACGTGTGCGATAAGATCGTGCACTTCTTTCCAGAAAGGCTGGATGGAATCACAGTCCCACCATATGTGGAGCATAAACTTTTGTATTTTATACAACAAACAAGCTTAACTTGTAGAAGCACATGCGCTTCAGTGTATTTTCGGTATGCAAATATCTGCTTAAATAAACCTGTCCTGAGAGAAGCTGAGAGGATTCCATTGCAGAGTTATTTTTCTGCAAATGCATGGATGATCCTTTTGCTTTAATACACTGAGGCTGATTTACCATATGAAAGCGTATTGGGTAAATAGTACCCCTTCTCATTCACACAAAAACGTTTTAACAGAAAAAAATGACACTAAAACATATGACAAGTCCCTTAAATAAAAATCTGAAAAAATCCCCTGTCGTTCAGTAATGCAGATTAACCTGTTGAGATCCGCGCTATAGCCGAATGACGGCTTCAGCGCGGATCTAAATATCCAACAAGCCGTCATTTGATGGCCTGTCACTAGCACGTTCCCTGCGCGCGCTCCAGAGGAATTCTGTGTTGGCCGTGTCCCTCGGCCAATCACAGATCGCCACGAACAGCCAATCAGAGTGGCCGTTTGCGATGCGATCTGTGCGGCCAATGAGAGATGATCTCATATGTAAACATATGAGATCATCTCTCATTGCCGTTTTACACAGAGACAGCGTCCTGTCTCTGGAGAGGAGACCGATCTGTGTCCCTTGTACATAGGGACACAGCATCGGTCACCTCCCCCAGTCACCCCCCCCACAGTTAGAACACTATGTAGGGAATACATTTAACCCCTTCCTCACCCCCTAGTGTTAACCCCTTCAATTGCAGTCACTATTATACAGTAATTAGTGCATATTTATAGCACTGATCGCAGTATAAATGTGAATGGTGCCAAAAATGTGTCAAAAGTGTCTGATGTGTCCGCCATAACGTCGCAGTCCCAATAAAAATCCTAGATCGCCGCCATTTCTAGTAAAAAAAATAATAAAAAATAATAATTCTGTCCCCTATTTTGTAGGCGCTATAACTTTTGCGCAAACCAGTCGCTTATTGCGTTTTTTTGTTTTTTTTTACCAAAAATATGTAGAAGAATATGTATCGCCCTAAACTGAGAAAAAAAATGAGTTTTTTTTTTTTAAATTGGGATATTTATTATAGCAACAAGTAAAAAATATTGTATTTTTTTCAAAATTGTCGCACTTTTTTGTTTAAAGCGCAAAAAATAAAAACCGCACAGGCGATCAAATACCACCAAAAGAAAGCTCTACTTGTGGGGAAAAAAGGACGTTCATTTCGGTTGGGAGCCACGTCGTACGACCGCGCAATTGTCAGTTAAAGCGATGCAGTGCCGGAAGCTAAAATTTCACCTGGGCAGGAGGGGGGTATATGCGCCCAGTAAGCAGGTGGTTAATATCAATCACGATTCCAGACCACTGCGAACCCAGCGAAAGAAAAGAAAAAATGCCACCATTGAGACAAATGATGGTAAATGACAGCTATTATATACAAGGGACTGGATCTCCTGGGTAATGTAATGTACCTCTATATGGACATGACAATATACTGTACGGTTAGTGATGTAACTACCCCCCTGTTGAGGGCATGGGGCCTGTAATGTTTTAAAAAAATTAAAACATCACTGTTCCTGAACACATTCTTTATTTATTTATTTTTGCATTGGTGTATATTTTTCAGAGCAGTGACCACCCCGCATTTTTTTTTTATTTTGTATACCATCATGCTTATTTTTCCTGTAAGGAGAATTTTGACAGATTTGTCTCTCATTGATTTTAATGAAGTTCGGATTTGGCATCAGAAATTCTTTGATGTTTGCATAACTCTGCTTGAACTAAACTTAGGGCAGTTGGGCTCATTACTACTGAATAATATAGTTCAATGAATGAATGAGCATGAATGGCACCTGCTGAAGCTTTTTTGATACTTTATGTGCTTAAAGTTTTACTAAACCCAGGACTATATCTGATCAAAACTCCAGAATCTAAGATGGCCACCATCGAAGCCTGAGGAAGGAGTACGCATACTCCAAACGAGAAGCACCGCATGCTGACCTGACCCGGATGTGACGCTTCCCATGCACACCGCCGATTGCAGTCCCAGCCATCCGGAAGCTCTGTGCACCTGCAGTGTGACCAGAGTAATGACTTGATCGCAGACCTACATTAATAACAGTGATGCTGGACCTTTCCCATCACCTGGTAGTCAGAGCGGATGAACCATAATCTATACTACATGCCTGATATCACTACACCCTTGTGAGTGCATTCTAATATTTATTTTACAATTAAAAATGTTTACATACTGCACTTAGAGCATTCTGTGGATGGTTACTTATTCATCCTTGCATGGACTAAATTCCCAGTGAACTTATTTTATTCTCCTATTTTCTCTTCCCAATCCACTTCTAATGTTGTCATATACAGAGTGCGCCATATTACCCAATTGTTTTCATTTTTTTCTGACTGTCCTATAAGGCTGGAGGACCCAAGACCCTGTATCTGGACAGTGCTGATTTTCCCTGTGATGATCACATGCTCCCTCTCAATAGTTTTTATTACGTTTTCTAGCAATACACATCAAACTGAGCATGTGCAGAGTTTCCCAAGGCTCTGTTCTATCAGTAGATGTATTAGGGACAGTGGAAGTAGGGGAGGATCAGAAAAGACAGGATCAAACGCCTTTTTTAAATAATGCGGATGATTAACCCCTTCCACAGTGAGTATAACGAGTATGCTTTTTCTGCATATACAGACTGATTTTACTGTTGTGGGTTTAGTAAAACAGTTTGAAGGAATACAACATACAGTCCTCCTGTATGAAAGAAGTATGTCTCTATGAGGCATTAACAGCGCTATATGAATTTATATCAATTGAACTCAAAAGTTCAAAATCTGCTTTTGTGAGGTGCAAAAAAACAATCAGGATCTCCTATCCTAAAAATAGTAGCTAGCCTCAAATACTAAGGACAATGTAACAACAGCTATTATACACTAAAAACAAATAATGAAAAACAATCTTGAGTGTATATGACACGCATATGTCAATGGGGTACTTCTTTTTTTAAAAATACAAATGAAAGTAGAAATAAAAAATATAGCACATAGTCTGTTGATCTAAAATGTTCTTTGTGGGAAATAAACTTGAAATTTGGTTGAAAAGACACAAATCCAGGCTTTCCTTCACTTGTAGTCCCCCTCTCGGTTTTGTACTCACCAGATAGACATGGTATTAATCGCCTTTAGATATTGGGATCTCCCTCCTGTGGAGTTCAGCCCAGCCCAGCAGCAATATTTCTCCTCCAAAAAGTATGGATGGGGTTAAGTGCGTGTTTGCAGCAAGAGCAATCTACTGTATGTCGGAGTTCTTCACATTGGCTGATGTGGGGTAGTTTCAGCATATCCTTCCATTTCTTGCTGCGACCATTCCTCTTGCCACCACCTCCTAATGGAGAGCTGTGATCAAGGCTAGAGCTACACATGCACCGTCCATTTTCATCTGCAGATAGGATAGGAGATAGGAGATAGGAGATCCTGATTGTTTTTTTGCACCTCACAAAAGCAGATTTTGAACTTTTGAGTTCAATTGATATAAATTCATATAGCGCTGTTAATGCCTCATAGAGACATACTTCTTTCATACATTTTTTCTCATTATAATAGCCGCTTTTTCTGCATATACATTTATATAATTTGTCCATTGAGCGCTAGGACCAGCCTCTATCTTAGGATATATCCTGGTATATCTTTTCTATACAGTCCTCCTGGCTCACGAGTATCGAACCTCAGTGGGTCTTAATCATAGCAAAGAAGGGATCAAAAGAAGACATGCGTTTAAAAGCTTTTCAGCCAATCAATGAGAGTCCACACAGGTGTAGACTGAACTAATCAACACCTGAAAGCTGGCACAAACTGCTGATAATGACATATAAATAGCATATAAATCATAACATTTCCAAGTTTAAAACAAGCACGTGCAGCAAATCAAAATTGAACAGAAATTACATAGAGAAGCAAAGGCTTTTGTGCAGATCACCTCCTCTCACAGTAATTTTTTTCCACTCCATAAAATCTAAACCCTGTTAAATTACCTTTGTGCTGAGAAACTATTGAACGTTGTTTAATGTTATACTGTAATTGTTGGATGCTGTATAGCAGGGGTCCTCAAACTTTTTAAACAGGGGGCCGGTTCACTGTCCCTCAGACTGTTAGAGGGCCGGACTATAAAAAAAAACTATGAACAATTTCCTATGCACACTGCACATATGTTATTTTGAAGTGAAAAAACAAAACAAAATGGGAACAAATACAATATTTAAAATGAAGAACAAGTAAAGTTAAACCAACAAACTTACCAGCATTTCAATTGGAACTATGGGCCTGCTTTTGGCTAATGAGATGGTCAATGTCCAGTTCCATATTTGTCACTGCTAGTCGTAACAAGTGATGCAAGTGTGCATCAGTTAGTCTAGATCTGGTTGGAGATTTCAAATGTTTCATTCTGGAAAAAGTCTGTTCACAGACATAAGTGCTGCCAAAGATAGTTGCCATTTTAAGTGCATGGTTCCTGAGATTAGGATATGTCTCAGAGGGGAGAGTGTTTAACTTCCTGGTGCGGTGACCACATTTTCAATGTCAATAGAAAATGGGTTACGGAAAAGCGTATGTCCTGTTCAAGATGAAGATCTTTAATCTACATTGGAACTCATTTTGCCTTTTACAGTGAATCCACACATGTTTTGTTAGGGAATGCAACCAATGGTTTTTTCCCGCTACCGCCACGAGGGATATGTCCGCTGACCCGATGGACGCAGCGTCCGGTGTGTATGGGCGACGATTTCTCCACCCGGATTTCAAAGAATTTGGTGGGATCCGCCCGATGGTGTGTACACTTACCAGCCATCGTCCCCCACCGCCGCGCTGCCGCCGATGGATTCGGCGCATGCGCGGAAGTGTTTAACTCCTGGTGCGATCGGACATACCCCCGCGTCCGATGGAAATGGTCCGCGGACCGTTTTCATCGGATATGTCCGATCGTGTGTACGAGGCCTAACAGGTTTTGAGTTGTGGGGAGATGGCAGGAGTTTTCCTCCTTCACTTGTTTGATGAGGAGGCCTAATTTAACTTCAAATGCTTTCACATGTGATTGCATATCACAGATGAGCTTCCCCTTTCCTTGAAGTTGCACATTGAAACTGTTGAGTAGCTCCGTTACATCTGTCAGAAAGGCAAGGTGCCATTTCCATTCTGCATCATTGAGCTCTGGTACTTCTTTGTTTTTTGAAAGCAGAAATCTGTGGAAGTAAGTCATAAAAACGTTTCAACACTGTCCCTCGACTCAGCCAATGGACTTCTGAGTGGTACAGAACATCTTCATAGGCAACATTTAGCTCAGACAAAAATTCCTGAAATTGTCTGTGGTTTAGTGCATGAAGTTAACACAAGATACCACAATTTTCATAACAGAGTCCCACTTCAGTGATTTACTACACAGCGCTTGTTGGTGGATGAAGCAGTGTATGGCTATTCGATGAGAATGGTTGTGTTTGTCCATTGCTTAATTAATGCAAGCTATTACTCCTTACTTAGACCCCACCATGCTAGGAGCACCGTCAGTTGTCACACTGGCTAGTTTAGCCCAGTCCAGCTCCAAACCATTCACAGTTTGGCAAAACTTTTCAAAGATATCCTCTCCTGTAATTGTTCCTTTGATGCTTTGCAGTGCAGCAAGCTCTTCTGTGACTTTGAAATAGTCATTCTTCCCACGAATAAAAATTAGAAGTTGTGCAGAATCACGAACATCATTGCTTTCATCGAGTGCCAAGGAAAAATAGATTTTTTTCAGATTTTTGCAAATGCAGATGCAAATTGTCTCCCATTTCTTCAATTCTTCGTGTAATTGTAGGTCCTGAAAGACTCGCTGTACTAAATAAATCAGCCTTCTCTGGACACATCTCTTTGGCAACAGAAAGAAGGCATTCTTTAACCACTTGCCTACTGTGCACCTACATCCCCTGCCTGCCCAGACAACATTTTAGCTTCCGGCACTGCGTCGAGTTAACTGACAATTGTGCGGTCATGCGATGTGGCTTCCAAACAAAATTGACGTCCTTTTTTTCCCCACAAATAGAGCTTTCTTTTGGTGGTATTTGATCGCCCGTGCGTTTTTTATCTCAGTTTAGGCCGATACGTATTCTTCTACATATTTTTGGTAAAAAAAAAAAATCGCAATAACCGTATACTGACTGGTTTGTGCAAAAGTTATATTGCCTACAAAATAGGGGACATAATTATGATTTTTTTTTTTTTACTAGGAATGGCGGCGATCTGCGATTTTTTTTCGGGAATGGGACATATAGCGGACACATCAGACACTTTTGACACATTTTTGCGACCATTTACATTTATACAGTGAACAATGCTATAAATATGCATTGATAACTGTATAAATGTAACTGGCAGGGAAGGGGTTAACCACTAGGGGGCGGGGAAGGGGTTAAATGTGTATCCTAGGTGTGTTCTAACTGTAGGGGGAGGGGGGGTGACTGGGGGAGGTGACCGATTGTGTGCCTATGTACAAGGGACACAATCGGTCTCCTCTCTCCCTGACAGGGACGTGCAGCTCTGTGTTTACACACAGAGCTGCACATCCCAGCTCATTTGTCGGCAATCGCGTGTGCCCGGCGGCCATCGCGGCCGCCGGGCACACGCACGGTGTTCACAGTGACGCGATGGGTACGCGTGCGTGCCACCGGCGGCGTGCGTGCGCGCCCCCTAGCCGCTTTAAATGACAGGACGTCATATGACGTGCTGTCAGGAACATAGAGTATCCCGCCCGCCGTCATTTGACGTCGGGCGGGTATCAAGTGGTTAACAAATTCTCCCTCCGCGAATGGTCTGCCAGTGCACGCTATTAGCTTGGCAACTTGAAAACTTGCTCGCATGGATGAAATATTTAGATGCTTCTGCTTCACAAAAGTATTTTGCTGAGTTGTCAATGTATTTTTTAGTTTTAATATTTTATCTTTTCTCACGTCTCTGACCAAGCAATCATATTTATCTTTATGTTGAGTTTGATAGTGTCAACGCAAATTGTATTCTTTGAACACAGACATATCAGACACATATCATATGGCGTATGGCATATCAGACACACAGCTCTTTCTATGTACTGCATGAAAAAGTAATCATAAGTCCACTGTTCTTTGAATATCCGACACTCTGAGTCAATTTTTCTTTTTCTTGACATCATTCTTTCCTAGGGATTCCAAATTGCTATTAGTAAAATGCCTATATATATATATATATATATATATATATATATATATATATACACACACTCACACACACAGCGCTACAAAACAATATGCCAGCAATAACTTTTTTTCACCATCAATGCTCGCCAGCGCAGCCCAATCAGTGCCCCCCTCACCATCATTGAAAGCCCCCCCTCACAATCATCAGCCCCCCCACCATCATCATCATCATCATTACAAAATCATCAGCCCCACCATCACCATCATTAATTACATCACCATCAGCCCCCCTCACCATCATCATCATCACAAAATCATCAGCTCCCCTCACCATCGCAAGCCAGCCCCCCATCATTATCATCATCATCATCTTCGCAAGCCACCCCCCCATCATCACAAAATCATCATCATCGCAAGCCATCTCCCCCCCATCATCACAAAATCATTATCATTGCAAGCCATCTCCCTCCCCATCATCACAAAATCATCATCATCGCAAGCCATCTCCCCCCCCCCATCATCACAAAATCATCATCATCGCAAGCCATCTCCCCCCCCCATCATCGCAAAATCATCATCATCACAAGCCATCTCCCCCCCTCATCATCACAAAATCATCATCATCGCAAGCCATCTCCCCCCCATCATCACAAAATCATCATCATCGCAAGCCATCTCCCCCCCTCCATCATCACAAAATCATCATCATCGCAAGCCATTTCCCCCCCATCATCACAAAATCATCATCATCGCAAGCCGTCTTCCCCCCATCATCACAAAATCATCATCATCGCAAGCCATCCCCCCCCCCATCATCACAAAATCATCATCATCCCTATCATCGCAAGCAAAGACCCCCCTCCCTCACTCACCATTGTAACCCCCTCACAGCCTTCTCCTTACTGTGTTGTGTCACGGTCCGGCTCTGTCACGCTGTGCTCACACTGTTGGTAACAGTTCTGGCACGCTATGATAAATGTCCCGCGGGGCTGATTTACTAAAGGCAAATAGACTGTGCAGTTGCACTCTGCAAGTGCAGTTGCTCCAGAGCTTGGTAAATGAGGTAAAGGCTCACATTACAAAGACTACCCAATCACGTGCAAGGGAAATGAAAAGAACAGCATTTTTCCTTACACACGATTAGATGATGGAAATAAGCAGAGCTTTACCAAATTTACGGAGCACTGGAGCACATGCACTTGCAGAGTGCTACTGCACCTGTGTAAGTGCACAGTCTGATCACCTTTAGTAAATCAACCCCATGGTGTATTAAGCAAAACAAATTTGTCTCCTTCTTGGGTATTATGCCTAACGGATAAAAAAACGAAATTGCCTTAAAGGAGGGGAACCAAATGGACCTGCTATCCTACCATCCGTAATCCTTTACATAATTTTTGCATAAACGGAAACTGACTTCAAATTTTCAACCAACTCACACCCTTTACCTTGAAATACTGGCAAATGAAAACCTATTGCAAAACCTTCAGTTAGGAATTTGGCTGTCTCCTGGTCTGGATATATTTCCAACCATTGTTACATGTTTATCGGAGCTTTGAAAATTGGCATTCCTTTTGAAACACTGCAGTAAAGGATGGGGTCCTGAAAAGTGTGAACATTCATGTTTATATTTTCAAGACCCTCCCCATTTACACTGGTTCCCATTATAGGCAAAGCAGTACCCCCTTTTATAAGGGGACACTGTGGCTTGCGGCATTGGCTGCCTGTTTTAGCCTGCCCTCTGTGGTACCATTATGTTCAGCCACAAACCCACATTTTATTACCCCACTTCAATGATGGGTATATATATTCTGCCTAAATGTTTCATCTTACTCGAACCATCCGAGACCTCCGAAACTTTCATATGCTTCTAACACATGTTCCATATGTTGAAATAGCCCACTGCAATGTTCGGGATGTTTTTCACCTAATACACTGGCATATATAGCAAAGGACTGAAGCCAATTATTAAACGACCTCGCCACTGGCCTCCTATTGATGTCATCCTCAGATTTATCATCATGTTTTTTGTCAGTTCTGCTGATAAATTCCTTTGTAGATGGAGAAAGTGACAGAATATCAACAAACTGACCTTTCCACATTTTTCCTTTAGTCTCAGGAGAAAGATGATATTCTAACGGTGATATTTCGCATGGCAATGTCTCTTTAAAACATACCTCTGGGACTAATGTGTTAGTCACACTAATTTTGGCTGGTAATACATTCTGAGGCTCAATACTAACTGGTTCAGCAATATTGTTGCTACACATATTGCTAACGCTGGTAGAATTTCTACTATCTGTTGACCAAACACTTCCATAATTACTTTTATCATTCCCTGGAGTGTTAATACTGTCGGCTAATATATTAATGGATTCCATAATATTATACAATGTGTGTGATAACTCACCTGAACCACCAGGTGGCGTTTGAAGATTAGTATTCGCTGAATCAACTTTAGTCAGCTCTCTGTTGTCCCCAGTGGCTGTCAGTGGTATGTCCGAGTCACTCACACTGCCTGACGTTGCACTGTGTACTCGGTGATGTACTCGGCATGGCTGTCTCTCCAAAACTCCTACCTCAGACACCGTCCTCTGTCCTCTTCCTGGCTGACACTTCTCCCGCCCACCCACCATGATTAATGGGCGGCGATGAGGGCCCAACCCTCCTCTTCTTCTTTTCTCTCAGGCTGACACACCGCTGAAAAGTAGAAGCAGTCTCTTCTTGCTGTGCTGCTCTCTCCTCTTACCTGTGCCACAGGCCCCCAAGGCAAAAAGCTGTGCCACAGTGTCAGGAGTTGTTGAAGGCTGCTTACTGTTCTTCCTCTGCTTCCATGGGGAATGGAGGGCACTTCCACGGCTCGCTGTAACGGATGTTCTTCATTTTCCCTTCACTCAGAATCTTCCTCAGTCAGGGCAAGACATCTATCAAGCCAGTTTTCTCCTCCGTTTTCACCAGCCCTTTCAAGCACTTGCCTCATAAGGGATTTCATAACACCAGCTACAGTAGGCCTTCTCAGGAGCTTGTTGCACCTAAACTGACTAGGTGGGCACTGGCGGGAATACCTGTGTGAGGGTTCCTATATATAATAAGCCCCTTTCCAGAACATTCAGCAAGGGGTCACATAACCATCTGGGCAATCCCCAATCAGCCTGTTTAACCTTAATCCCGCCCCCATTCATATTTGCAAACCTCTTAAGGGGGCCCTGTCCCTAAAACATTAACCTGTGCATATCTACCTATCATTTATCCTAATATATAACTCTACGGTTTATAAGGTGGGGGGACGACCGCACGCCCATGCTTGTCAGGCTCAAAGCTTTAAACCTTCCTAGTCCATTCTTTTACATTTCTACACATTAAACCTCATTAGCCATGTAGTTGTCCACTCCATTATTTTGTTCAGGCCTTTCTGTAAAATGTCTATATTCTGCTGTGAAGTTATTGCCCTGTTTATTTTTGTATCATCAGCAAAAACTTAGATTGAGCTATGTATCCCTTTCTCTATGTCATTTATGAATAAACTAAACAAAATTGGTCCCAAGACAGAACCTTGTGGTACTCCACTTACCACTCCAGACCAGTGTGAGTGCACGTTATTTATCACTATCCTTCGGATGCGCCCCAGTAACCAGTTTTCTATCTAAGAACAAACCTTATGGTTCATGCCTGCAGACCTCAGCTTGTAGATTAAGCATTTATGGGGAACTGTATTGAATGCTTTTGCCAAATCCAGATACACCACATCCACAGGCCTCTCCCTATCTAAATGGCTCATAATTAACTCATTAACATAATCACTGGCGGTCTTGCCATGATGGTCTTTGTTCAGGCACTTTGTTTTATAAGTTAACAACTATCTCACAGTTGTTCGCCTGTATTTCTATCCTGTCACTAGGGATGAGCTTCGAGTTCGATTAGAACTCAGTGTTCGCGACAAGTTCGTGTGAACTTTAGAACCCTGTTAAAGCGGTATTTCACCCTAAATATAAGATCTCCCGTGTGATCCAGCATACTGGCGTCAGCGCCAGTATGCAGCGATTATTCCGGAATTTCATTTGTGACGGCGCCAGTATAGCGCGTCACATCTTCCGAAAATACCCGATATGGACTCGGGTAATCTCGGCGAAAATGCGGCGCCTGCGCACAGACCTAGGAGCTGACTGCGCAGGCGCCGTATTTCTCCGAGTCCTACGGCTATGGCGCGTCACGCCCTCCGAAATAGGACTCGGAGAAATACGGCGCCTGCGCAGTCAGCTCCTGGGTCTGTGCGCAGGCGCCGCATTTTCGCCGAGATTACCCGAGTCCATATCGGGTATTTTAGGAAGATGTGACGAGCAATACTAGAGCCGTCCACCGCTGAAATTCCGGAATAATACAGTAAGTGTGCGATAATACTGGCGCTGAAGTATGCTGGATCACATGAGAGATCTTATATTTAGGGTGAACCTCCGCTTTAATGTCTATGGGACTCGAACGTTTGAAATCTAAAGTGCTAATTTTTAAGGCTAATATGCAAGTTATTGTAAGCAGTGGCAGCAGTGATTTAAATTCCTTTAAGTGAAAAAGTGAAATATTCCTTTAAATTTCGTACCGGGGGGGGGGGGGGGGGGGGGGGGTTGTATAGTATGCCTGTAAAGTAGCACTTGTTTCCAATGCTTAGAACTGTCCCTGCACAAAGTGTCATTTCTGACTGAAAAAAAGTAATTTAAAATCACTCGCGGCTATAATAAATTGTCGGCTCCCAGGAATACAGAGAAAAGTCATTCATAAAAAAAAAATGTGTGGGGGTCCACGGCCTTTTTTTTAACCACTTCAATACCAGGCTTTTATACCACCTCCATACCAGGCCTATTCTTGCACTTCTCTCTTACATGTACAAATCATAATTTTTTCGCTAGAAAATTACGCAGTACCCCCAAACATGATATATGTTTTTTAAGCAGCCACCCTAGGGAATAAAACGGCGTTCATTGCAACATTTTATATTGCACAATATTTGCGCAATAATTTTTCAAACACCCTTTTTTTGGAAAAAAAATTGTTTCATGAATTAAAAAATAACAAAGCAGTAAAGTTAGCCCAATTTTTTTGTATTATGTGAAAGATTATGTTACACCGAGTAAATAGAATACCCAACATGTCACGCTTTTATTATGCGCACACTCATGGAATGGCGGAAAACTTTGGTACTTAAAAATCTCCATAGGCAACGCTTTAATTTTTTTTTTTACAGGTTACCAGTTTAGATTTACAGAGGAGATCTAGTGCTTGAATTGTTGCTGGCACTCTAGCGCACGCGGCAATACCTCACATTTTGGTTTAAACGGCGTTTACATATGTTGGCGGGACTTACGTGTGCGTTCGCTTCTGCATGTGTGCTACCGGGGACAGGGGCGTTTTAATTTTTTTTTTTTACTTTTATTTATTTTTTGACTTATTTTTTATTTATTTTTTTACACTTTTTTCATTTTTTTTTCACTTTTATTCCTATTACAAGGAATGTAAACATCCCTTGTAATTAGGAAATGTGTGTGACAGGTCCTTTTTAAGGAAAGATGCAGGGTCAATAAGACCTCACATCTCTCCTCCAGGCTGGAAACCATGAGATCGGTGAAAAAAAATTCACTGATCTCATGAATTGTTGCTTACAGCAGCAATCGCGGCCTTGTTTACTTACGGGAACCCGGGCGTGACGTCATCACATCGTGCCCTGGTCACCAGTCATCTCTATGCTTCCTGCCAACGCCGGATGATTCGTTCTCCGGGCCCCCGAATGCACGGGAGAGCCCGGAGAAGCACCGGATGGCGGCGGAAGGGGGGGATGTCCCCTCCCACGGCCTGTAAGAATGATCAATCGGCGGAACCACCGCTATGATTGTTTTTATGTCATGCAGAATCGCCGGCTGAACAAGAGGATATCTGAATGATGCCTCTGGCTGCAGGCATCATTCAGATATTCACCTGCAAAGCCCAGGACGTCATTTGACGTCCACTCAGGATGGGAGATCCCATCTCTGGACGTCAAATGACAATGGGCTGGTATTGAAGTGGATTAAATTTGGGGTGGAGTTCCCCTTAAAATCCATTCCAGACCTGAAGGGTCTGGAATGGATATTTGGGGGGAACCCCCACATAATTTTTTTTAATTTGACGCAGGGTTCCCCTTAATATCTATACCAGACTCGATGGGCCTGGTAATTGAATTTGGGAGGACCCCCACGCATTATTTTTTTATGAATGACTTTTCTCTGTATTGCTGGTATCCGACAATTCATTATAGCCACACAGTAATATTTAAATGTTTCACTTTAGGCATTATTAAAATCACTGCTCCTAAAAAAAAATAGTTTTTTTAAAACTTTTTTGCATTGATACATGTCCCCTGGGGCAGGACCCAGTTCCCCAAACACTCCCCTGGGGCAGGACCCGGGTCCCCAAATACTTTTTAGGACAATAACTTGCATATTAGCCTTTAAAATTAGTTCTTTAGATTTCAAACGTTCGAGTCCCATAGACTTTAACAGGGTTCTAAAGTTCACACAAACTTTTGGTCTGTTCGCAGGTTCTGATGCGAACTGAACCCAGGGGTGTTCGGCTCATCCCTACCTGTCACACACTATCCCAATGGAGACTACAAGCAGACTCGCTGATGCACACTGCACAGACATGTTCAATGCCCTAACAAATAGCATGCAGCAGCTGCATAAGCAAGCACACATGGAAAATGGCTGCAGGAGAAAAAGGTAAACATGGATTTTTATTAAAAAGTGTCAATTGTTCATTGTACACAGTGTTTTAGCAATGCAATGGGGGTTATTTACTAAAAGCAAATCCACGTTGCACTACAAGTGCAAACTATAAGTGCAAAGTGAAATTGCACTGAAAGTGCACTTGGAACTTGGAAGTGCACTTGGAAGTGCAGTCGCTGTAGATCTGAGGGGGACATGCAAAGAAGATAAAAAACACCATTTAATCTGGCACACGATTGGATGATAAAATCAGCAGAACTTCCCCTCATTTCAGATCTACCTCTCAGATTTACAGCAAGTGCACTTCCAAGTGCACTTTCAGTGTCATTTCAAGTGCACTTTGCACTTGTAGTTTGCTACCCATTTATTGTGTACGTCTATTTTAAGTTGATTTGGAGTGCAGAGTAACAGAAAGGCACTAGTAAATTAAAATTATTTTAGAAACTTGAAAACAGAAATAAAATCAAACTCTAAACCCAGATACTTTCTTATATTGTTTCCCCCCTAAAGCGTGGGTATAGCTTTGTCTTGAATATGTACTTTGGTTTTGAGCAAAATTATATCCTGGAGCAGGAAAGGACGCAGAGCTAGTGTCACATACTTGGTAGGAGACTGAAATAATGAGGTCGGCCTCTCTTGTATCTTCAGCCCAGGTCCCACTGAGAATGCAACAGATGGTGCCAAGGGACAGGAGGAACACAAGTGCCTGTAGGTGTTGATTACAGAGCTTGTGCCAGGAGTTGTAGACTAGGCAATTTAGGAAGAACATCGGGTCAGGAACTGTGATGATGCTGGGTAGATCACCTGAGGTTAAAGGGGCACTTCCACCAGGCTCTCTGGTGTTTCCCGCAGTCTGGGGACAGGAGCACACTGTGTCCACTGAAGCTGGGATGAGGAGCAGCCAGCACAGGCACTCAGAGGTAACATGGAGCCAAACAGGAGAGAGAAGCAGGATAGCCAGTGTCAGCAAGCGGGCATCAGGGTACCAGGGCATCAGACAGGAGCAAGGTCAGGAGTAAGTCAAAATCAGGAACCAATAATCAAGTGCATAAACAGAGTCCAAGGTCAGGTCAGTGGTCAGCTACAGATATCAAGCAGGACTTAAGCAGGGCACAATGAAACAGCTGAAGACCAGTCAGAACAGAGCAGGAGTCAGAGCACCGTTTAAATAGGCAATTTGGCACCAATGAGGACTGTGGACTCCCATGAGTGTGCACATTCCTTTGGCACATATGTGAATCTTTGTTCACCTCTGCACAATTCTATTAGCAATAGCATGCACATGCGCATGTGTGTGCACCTGACCTGTCACAGAAGTTCTCTTACAGCTAGCCAACCAACTAAATTAAAAAAGTATATCAAGAATATGAATTTATTTGGGTATCGTTGATGATCAGGGGTTGGGTGCTTTTATTAAAGCACAAAGTATAAAAAAACTGTTGCTTTTTGTTGGATGCTCTGAGTTAATGTTAAGATGTTTTCTTTTTTCTTTTCTCTTATGATTGCTGTGCTTTTGGCAAAACCTGATTATATGTTCCATATATTTTCTCTATTGTTGTTTGTACATTTATGTAAAAATAGAAGAAATCCTAAAGAATTAAACTATGTATTAAAGAAATAAAATGTATTGCAGAATGGTCATTTAGGCATTTTCACAAAAAGTCTAGGCATTTTATGCATGTTATATACACATTAGTTATTGAGCTATGCTTCTTCAAAACCTAGTACTCAATTGACTTAACCACTTGCTGACCGCATAATGAGTTTATACAGTGGCAAAGTGGTGCACACACATCTGCTGTGATTAGTCACAGTAGAAGCAGTAGAAGCAGATCAGCAGGTGCCAGCCAATGGATGTCCACCAGCACCTGCTGATTGTTAAGGAGAGGCACAAGACAGAGCTCTGCCTATGTAAATAAGGCAGAGCTCCATCCTGTCAGCTGTGATGTGCTGGATAAATTTGTTTCCCTGCAGGGAATAATATCCAGCACACTCTTAGTAAAAGCACTTCACAGCACACACAAACACCGGATAGGCATACATTTAACCTTTTGGTCACCCCCTTCCCAGACAGTGTCATTAGTACAGTGACAGTGCATATTTTTAGCACGATCACTATATTCGTGTCACTGGTTCCCACAAAGTGTCAAAAGTGTCAGTTAGCGTGAGATTGTCCACAGCAATATTGCAGTCTTTCTAGAAGTGGCTGATCGCCACCATTACCAGTATCAAGAAATAAATAAAATAAAAATTCCAGTATATATACCATAGTTTGAAGACTTTTGTACAAACCAGACAATATTCACAAAATCATGTAGCAGAATACATATTGGCTTAAATTTTTTTTAAATTATTATTGAATATGTTTTAGAGGAAAAAGTTAAAAATATATATTTTTTTTAATAAAAACCCAATTTTTTAAGATAAAAAGCACAGTGGTGATCAAATCCCACCGACTGAAAGCTCTATTTGTAGGGGAAAAAAAGGACATAAGTGTAGTTTATATACAGTGGTACATGACATGGCAGTTATCAGTTTAGGCAACGCAGTGCCTTATAGTAAAAAAAATAGACCTGGGGGGGGGGGGAATCTTCTGGGTTAATAATTACTAAATATCAACTTTTATCTTTATTTAAATATGGCATACAGTGTTCCAGAAATCTCATTAATGGTGAACAAACAATGGTTCATCTCCACTTACAAGACCACATGCACAAACATCACAATATCATCTTCACAATATCATCTTCAAAAAATATGTCACCATATTACTGATATATTACCAAAATAAAAAGACAAAAGGATAATTTTATATACTGTACTTCAGAACCTTTGTCAGCAGGCTTGTTTGAGATGCTTCTGAGATCATTGAGAACTCACTGACAGGTAAATTTGACCAGCCTCTTTCTTGCCTTTTTTTAAACCTGTTTTAAGTTGCTTTTTGATTTCATAAGACTTGCATGAGGAGAGAAACAGTAGTGAACAAAAGCTTATTGCTAAAGGTTCTTATTCCAACCTGTATAAGTAATGGTGCGCCTTCCAGTATATAAAAGTATTAACTTTTAGAATTGATATACTCACTTCACCCTTGCAGAATTTATCAAAAACCTGTTTTTAATTCATGAAAAACAATGAAATATATTGAAATTGAAAAATATGTCATCAGATTACCCTATGTCTGTTAAATATAATGGAAATAATTTGCGAGGCATAACTTATTATTTATTTTCTTAACTCGTATAGTTTTTTTGTTTTTTTTTTTACAATAATTTATATAGCTAGCATTAAGAATCATTTGCATTTCAAACTTTTTATAACAGCAAGGACTAATTAATTATATTTGGTATTATAACAGCTGTTAGAGATCAGTAATCTAAGAAAAGTTCCGTTTGCTAGATGTTTGAGGAACCCAGCAGGAAATCTGTAAACCCTGGTACCCAAATCTAATATTTTTTTTACTTTTTTTATTTTGTTTTTGTTTACAAATGTTTTTTATTATGGATAAGGTCATAGTATAAGCTTTTAACAGTGATAAAGGATGAACAAGGTTGGCACTAACACAGGGGACCAATGCACCAATGTACCAATGCAAAACAAAATAAAAATTAAAAATACTGTTAAGAAGAAAACAGTGGTAAAGTTGTGCACCTGTAGAATGTACTCCTACAGAAGTGACATTTAGAAAGAAAAAATAACTATTGATATCACTATGGATAAGGGTCTGGCATGGGTTTCTGGGGGAATCCCATAAAAAAAATTAACAAACAAAGGTATATGATTTATTCTAGAATCTTAAATGTGATGAGGATCTGGTATGGAATTGATTTTAAGAGGGCTTCTCAAAATTCACACTAGGCCCTTATTCAGGAGTGCCAGAAAAAACTTGCACCATAAATGTAAATGTGATTGATATAATCATAACTATAACATTTACTAACATTTCATATTATAATATATTATATTATGGGTTTTTTTCTAGCCCCTTAAACACTTTGGTTCATGTTTTTTTCTAGTAATCTACTGGGTACCACCAAGGCACCTTTTTACCATGTTGATGGGGACAAGAGTCTAATTCCCACATTATTCGCCTGGTGGATGTGGGACTCTGTTGGAGTGAAAATTAGCCCTTCGTTGACACATACCTGGTTGAGATCTAGTAAATAAGAGAATTTCCCTTACTTCTCCAGTTCAATACCTTAGTGGTAACAGGTTGTAGTCAAACAAAGAGTGACATGGGTGCCTGCTGTGGGTCCAGACATGGCAGTTGGTCAGAAGACAGTCTGAAGTCTGCTGAAAAGCTGAAGATGCTCCAACTTGCTCTAGTGCAGAAAGCAGTAATTCAGACTGGGCACGGCAAACCACAAGTGTCAGGAGCTTAGACATAGTAAAGACAAGGTCAGCAGCAAGAATGCAGCAGAAATACCAATACTTCAAGAAGTAATAGGATCATAGTCAGGACCAAGGTGTCATAGTCAGGGGTGAGGCTCAGAGACAGTAGCTTTAGTAGTAGAGAGACTCACACTGACCAGCTGGATAAGTAAACAAGCAGGTCACCCTGGTGGGTGACATAGGCTAACCCAAGGTGTGGGGTCCAAGCACTAACCATTATTCGCTAGAGCTCCTGATGGTGTTTTTGCTGCATGTAAGTAACAGGTTGCGGTTCTCAGGATCGCCCCACCAGGAGGTGAGCAAGCCGAGATCTAGTAGAAGATATAACAAGTAGGAATCAAGCACTTGTCACAGTACCTTACCACCATCTTCCCCATAAAAAATACATAGAGTTACCTCTTGGGTTGTCATGATGCTGCTCCTTGCACTTTGTCTACTTTGCTCTGCAGTTCTTATCATTCCTGCCTTGCTTCCATCCTGGTTATTTCCAGACAAAGGCGCTGCACCATGTTAAAGCTTTGCTCTGTCTCTATGGCTCCAGACATCGTAATGAATAGATGTTTTAATAAAGAGAATAGGACAGACCTTCTAAAAAAGGCAAAGGGGCAAAAGCGCTTTATTACTTTAATCTTACATGCACTTTCATGATAGCACACCTGGAATAACGGGAATGTGTTTGACTATGTAGCGCTGCCTTGATGAATGTTTTTGTTTGGTTTTAAGTTTAATTCGCTTGCTATTGGCAGGTATATGTGGGAGCAGCTTCAGCCTTAAATAGGGTATTTGTTGTTTTTTACACCTATTGTATTATTGTATTTTCACCTTCATTTGTATAAAGCGGCCCGATTGTCTACAAGTTGTCATGAACAATAAATTACTCACAAGAGTGATTTTTTTAAATTAGCAACACAATATGCCACAGCAATTTTCTTATCAGAATCTGGCATCTTCATGGTCTCAATTAGGGATGAGCTTCGTGTTCGATGCGAACACATGTTCGCATCGAACATTGGCCGTTCGATCGTTCGCCGAAAACAAACAAATCGGGTCGTTCGCGCCAAATTCGAATGACCCATAATTCACTGCGGCGTTGCACGCTAATGATGGGCCAAGCATGCACCATGACCCCGCATGCTTGGCCAATCACAGCGCCCAAAAAACGAAGAGACCTAATTGGCCAAAGCCTGGGTTCTTTGGCCAATTAGGGCTCAGGGCTTTAGCACACGCCCCACACTATAAAAGGCCGCCTACCGGGCGGCCTCGTGTAGTGTGTTCCGGCTTGCTTAGGGAAGTCAGTCAGACAGAGAGAGAGAGAGAGAGATAGATAGAGACACAGTGGCCCAGATTCAGAGAGCCATTACGCCTGTCTAACTGGTGTTAGACTGGAGTAATTTCAAATTACGCGCGTTTTCTAGCTAGTCGAAAACCTCAAACCATGAATAGACGGCTGCGGGCTTCAATTCGACTGGATTACGTGTTCACATACACCTTTGGATCTATGCTGCAATAAAATTGCGGCCACTGGGTGGACTTCCCGTCGTTTTCCGCGTCGGGGTATGCAAATGAGCTTTTGCCGGCGATCCCCGAAATTACGATCTTCAATCGCAATCTCTTACGGCACCTTTAGTCATCTTTTATTTGCGTAACACTATACCAGCTTTTTGCTGCTCTAATGTATGATCGTCGTTCCCGCATCGAATTTCTACGTTTCTACGTATTATTTTTTACGTAAGTTTTACGTAAGTCGTCCGGGAATAGGAATGTTCGTAAACGACGCTACTCAAACAACGAATGACGTAACGACGTGATTTCGCGCAATGAACGGCGGGAAATTTCTGAACGGAGCATGCGCAGTTCGATCGCCGCGGGGACGCGCTTAATTTAAATGCTTCACGCCCCCTAATCGCGTATTTCGATTACGCGGCGAGAAATAGACTACGCCGCCGTAGCGTACGGGCAAAAATCTACCAGGATTCGGTGTAGAGCCTGGTAAAATACGGCAGCGTAGAGTATTTTGATTACGCAGCGCAATATTAAAGGGGTGTTCCACCCACAAAAATGACCTTTTCTTAACCCACTCCTCACCCCCATACATGCCACATTTGGCATGTAATTTTTTTTGGGGGGGAGTGGGGGCTTCAGTAGGAGTGGGACTTCCTGTCCCACTTCCTGCTTCCGCCGAGGGGCTGGTTAGGCGATTAAGCTTAATCGCCTACACCAGCCCCCTCCCTGTAGGCGATCACATGGGACACTGACAGGTCCCATGCGATCGCCTCTCCAATCAGCGGCGAGCCGCGCCGCGCACGCATGCGCAGTACGGCTCGCGCATGCGCAGTGGGTGCCCGGCCGTGAAGCCGAAGGCTGTCACGGCTGGGTGCCCGCAGTGGAGATGGAGACGCCGGCTGGGGAGGGGGGGAGAGGAGCGGAGCCCCGGTCGGCGCGTCGCTGGAACGCAGGACCAGGTAAGTGAGTGTTTATTAAAAGCCAGCAGCTACACTTTTTGTAGCTGCTGACTTTTAATAAACAAAATTTTGGCTGGAACACCCCTTTAAGTGTATGTGAATCTGGCCCAGTGTCTTTTCAGATAGATAGATAGATAGATAGGGTCAGGGTCCAGGGAGGCTACTAGTTAGTATAGTTAAATGTACAGTTTGTAGAGAATATATTGACATCCCTAGGAGTTGTCAATATATTTATAAACTGTATAGCTTAGCTAGTTCTGCTATTAGTATCTGTCAGGCAGGAGATTGTGCTTGATGCTCTAACGTGTTAGTGTACACGTGTTAGTTAATTGCACATAGACGCATTAACTGTTACTGCACGTGTGCTATTTATTTGCACAGAAAGGCAGTTGCTGTTAATGCAAGTGGGCTATTAAATTGCACAGAAACGTGCGTGTGCTGTTTAATACCACCTTAGCGCATTTGGGGTCACCGCACGTGTGCTGTTACATACAACCTTAGCGCATTTGGTGTCACCGCACGTGTGCTGTTACATACCACCTTAGCGCATTTGGGGTCACCGCACGTGTGCTGTTACATACCACCTTAGCGCATTTGGTGTCACCGCACTTGTGCTGTTACATACCACCTTAGCGCATTTTGTCTCACTGCACGTGTGCTGTTACATACCACCTTAGCGCATTTGGTGTCACCGCACTTGTGCTGTTACATACCACCTTAGCGCATTTTGTCTCACTGCACGTGTGCTGTTACATATCACCTGAGCGCATTTGGGGTCACCGCACGTGTGCTGTTAAATACCACCTTAGCGCATTTGGTGTCACCGCACGTGTGCTGTTACATATCAACTGAGCGCATTTGGGGTCACCGCACGTGTGCTGTTACATACCACCTTAGCGCATTTGGTGTCACCGAACGTGTGCTGTTATATACCACCTGAGCGCATTTGGTGTCACCGCACCTGTGCTGTTATATACCACCTGAGCGCAGTTAGTGTCACTGTACGTGTGCTGTTACATACCACCTGAGCGCAGTTAGTGTCACCGCACCTGTGCTGTTATATACCACCTGAGCGCAGTTAGTGTCACTGGACGTGTGCTGTTATATACCACCTGAGCGCAGTTAGTGTCACTGTACGTGTGCTGTTATATACCACCTGAGCGCAGTTAGTGTCACTGGACGTGTGCTGTTATATACCACCTGAGCGCAGTTAGTGTCACTGTACGTGTGCTGTTATATACCACCTGAGCGCAGTTAGTGTCACTGGACGTGTGCTGTTATATACCACCTGAGCGCATTTAGTGTCACCACACCTGTGCTGTTATATACCACCTGAGCGCAGTTAGTGTCACCGCACCTGTGCTGTTACATACCACCTTAGCACATTTGGTGTCACCGCATGTGTGCTATTACATACCACCTTTGCGCATTTGGTGTGACCGCACGTGTGCTGTTACATATCACCTGAGCGCATTTGGGGTCACCGCACGTGTGCTGTTACATACCACCTTAGCGCATTTGGTGTCACCGCACGTGTGCTGTTACATATCAACTGAGCGCATTTGGGGTCACCGCACGTGTGTTGTTACATACCACCTTAGCGCATTTGGTGTCACCGCACGTGTGCTGTTATATACCACCTGAGCGCATTTGGTGTCACTGCACCTGTGCTGTTATATACTACCTGAGCGCAGTTAGTGTCACTGTACGTGTGCTGTTACATACCACCTGAGCGCAGTTAGTGTCACCTCACCTGTGCTGTTATATACCACCTGAGCGCAGTTTGTGTCACTGGACGTGTGCTGTTATATACCACCTGAGCGCAGTTAGTGTCACTGTACGTGTGCTGTTATATACCACCTGAGCGCAGTTAGTGTCACTGGACGTGTGCTGTTATATACCACCTGAGCGCAGTTAGTGTCACTGTACGTGTGCTGTTATATACCACCTGAGCGCAGTTAGTGTCACTGGACGTGTGCTGTTATATACCACCTGAGCGCATTTAGTGTCACCGCACCTGTGCTGTTATATACCACCTGAGCGCAGTTAGTGTCACTGCACCTGTGCTGTTACATACCACCTTAGCACATTTGGTGTCACCGCACGTGTGCTGTTACATACCACCTTAGCGCATTTGGTGTGACCGCACGTGTGCTGTTACATATCACCTGAGCGCATTTGGGGTCACCGCACGTGTGCTGTTACATACCACCTTAGCGCATTTGGTGTCACCGCACGTGTGCTGTTACATATCAACTGAGCGCATTTGGGGTCACCGCACGTGTGTTGTTACATACCACCTTAGCGCATTTGGTGTCACCGCACGTGTGCTGTTATATACCACCTGAGCGCATTTGGTGTCACCGCACCTGTGCTGTTATATACCACCTGAGCGCAGTTAGTGTCACTGTACGTGTGCTGTTACATACCACCTGAGCGCAGTTAGTGTCACCGCACCTGTGCTGTTATATACCACCTGAGCGCAGTTAGTGTCACTGGACGTGTGCTGTTATATACCACCTGAGCGCAGTTAGTGTCACTGTACGTGTGCTGTTATATACCACCTGAGCGCAGTTAGTGTCACTGGACGTGTGCTGTTATATATCACCTGAGCGCAGTTAGTGTCACTGTACGTGTGCTGTTATATACCACCTGAGCGCAGTTAGTGTCACTGGACGTGTGCTGTTATATACCACCTGAGCGCATTTAGTGTCACCGCACCTGTGCTGTTATATACCACCTGAGCGCAGTTAGTGTCACCGCACCTGTGCTGTTACATACCACCTTAGCACATTTGGTGTCACCGCACGTGTGCTGTTACATACCACCTTAGCGCATTTGGTGTGACCGCACGTGTGCTGTTACATATCACCTGAGCGAATTTGGGGTCACCGCACGTGTGCTGTTACATACCACCTTAGCGCATTTGGTGTCACCGCACGTGTGCTGTTACATATCAACTGAGCGCATTTGGGGTCACCGCACGTGTGTTGTTACATACCACCTTAGCGCATTTGGTGTCACTGCACGTGTGCTGTTATATACCACCTGAGCGCATTTGGTGTCACCGCACCTGTGCTGTTATATACCACCTGAGCGCAGTTAGTGTCACTGTACGTGTGCTGTTACATACCACCTGAGCGCAGTTAGTGTCACCGCACTTGTGCTGTTATATACCACCTGAGCGCAGTTAGTGTCACTGGATGTGTGCTGTTATATACCACCTGAGCGCAGTTAGTGTCACTGTACGTGTGCTGTTATATACCACCTGAGCGCAGTTAGTGTCACTGTGCTGTTACATATAGCCACACTGAGCGCATTTGCACGTGTGCACATGTACCGCACGTGTGCTGTTACATACCACCTTAGCGCATTTGGTGTCACCGCACGTGTGCTGTTAGCGCATTTGTTAGCGCATTTGTGTCACTGCACGTGTGCTGTTATATACCACCTGAGCGCACACTGTGTGCATATACTACCTGAGCGCAGTTAGTGTCACTGTACGTGTGCTGTTACATACCACCTGAGCGCAGTTAGTGTCACCTCACCTGTGCTGTTAGCGCAGTTTGTGTCACTGTGTGCACCACCTGAGCGCAGTTAGTGTCACTGTACGTGTGCTGTTATATACCACCTGAGCGCACACTGGACGCTGTTAGTGTCACTGTACGTGTGCTGTTACCACCTGAGCGCAGTTAGTGTCACTGGACGTGTGCTGTTATATACCACCTGAGCGCATTTAGTGTCACTGTATATACCACCTGAGCGCAGTTAGTGTCACTGCACCTGTGCTGTTACATACCACCTTAGCGCACACTGTGTGCTGTTATATACCACCTGAGCGCACACCGTGTGCTGTTATATACCACCTGAGCGCAGTTAGTGTCACTGTACGTGTGCTGTTACATACCACCTGAGCGCAGTTAGTGTCACCGCACTTGTGCTGTTATATACCACCTGAGCGCAGTTAGTGTCACTGGATGTGTGCTGTTATATACCACCTGAGCGCAGTTAGTGTCACTGTACGTGTGCTGTTATATACCACCTGAGCGCAGTTAGTGTCACCGCACCTGTGCTGTTACATACCACCTTAGCACATTTGGTGTCACCGCATGTGTGCTATTACATACCACCTTAGCGCACCGCACGTACATACACCTGAGCGCATTTGTCACCGCACGTGTGCTGTTACATACCACCTTAGCGCATTTGGTGTCACCGCACGTGTGCTGTTACATATCAACTGAGCGCATTTGGGGTCACCGCACGTGTGTTGTTACATACCACCTTAGCGCACACCGCACGTGTGCTGTTATATACCACCTGAGCGCATTTGGTGTCACTGCACCTGTGCTGTTATATACTACCTGAGCGCAGTTAGTGTCACTGTACGTGTGCTGTTACATACCACCTGAGCGCAGTTAGTGTCACCGCACCTGTGCTGTTATATACCACCTGAGCGCAGTTTGTGTCACTGGACGTGTGCTGTTATATACCACCTGAGCGCAGTTAGTGTCACTGTACGTGTGCTGTTACCACCTGAGCGCAGTTAGTGTCACTGGACGTGTGATGTTATATACCACCTGAGCGCAGTTAGTGTCACTGTACGTGTGCTGTTATATACCACCTGAGCGCAGTTAGTGTCACTGGACGTGTGCTGTTATATACCACCTGAGCGCATTTAGTGTCACCGCACCTGTGCTGTTATATACCACCTGAGCGCAGTTAGTGTCACTGCACCTGTGCTGTTACATACCACCTTAGCACATTTGGTGTCACCGCACGTGTGCTGTTACATACCACCTTAGCGCATTTGGTGTGACCGCACGTGTGCTGTTACATATCACCTGAGCGCATTTGGGGTCACCGCACGTGTGCTGTTACATACCACCTTAGCGCATTTGGTGTCACCGCACGTGTGCTGTTACATATCAACTGAGCGCATTTGGGGTCACCGCACGTGTGTTGTTACATACCACCTTAGCGCATTTGGTGTCACCGCACGTGTGCTGTTATATACCACCTGAGCGCATTTGGTGTCACCGCACCTGTGCTGTTATATACCACCTGAGCGCAGTTAGTGTCACTGTACGTGTGCTGTTACATACCACCTGAGCGCAGTTAGTGTCACCGCACCTGTGCTGTTATATACCACCTGAGCGCAGTTAGTGTCACTGGACGTGTGCTGTTATATACCACCTGAGCGCAGTTAGTGTCACTGTACGTGTGCTGTTATATACCACCTGAGCGCAGTTAGTGTCAGTGGACGTGTGCTGTTATATATCACCTGAGCGCAGTTAGTGTCACTGTGCGTGTGCTGTTATATACCACCTGAGCGCAGTTAGTGTCACTGGACGTGTGCTGTTATATACCACCTGAGCGCATTTAGTGTCACCGCACCTGTGCTGTTATATACCACCTGAGCGCAGTTAGTGTCACCGCACCTGTGCTGTTACATACCACCTTAGCACATTTGGTGTCACCGCACGTGTGCTGTTACATACCACCTTAGCGCATTTGGTGTGACCGCACGTGTGCTGTTACATATCACCTGAGCGAATTTGGGGTCACCGCACGTGTGCTGTTACATACCACCTTAGCGCATTTGGTGTCACCACACGTGTGCTGTTACATATCAACTGAGCGCATTTGGGGTCACCGCACGTGTGTTGTTATATACCACCTTAGCGCATTTGGTGTCACTGCACGTGTGCTGTTATATACCACCTGAGCGCATTTGGTGTCACCGCACCTGTGCTGTTATATACCACCTGAGCGCAGTTAGTGTCACTGTACGTGTGCTGTTACATACCACCTGAGCGCAGTTAGTGTCACCGCACTTGTGCTGTTATATACCACCTGAGCGCAGTTAGTGTCACTGGATGTGTGCTGTTATATACCACCTGAGCGCAGTTAGTGTCACTGTACGTGTGCTGTTATATACCACCTGAGCGCAGTTAGTGTCACTGTACGTGTGCTGTTATATACCACCTGAGCGCAGTTAGTGTCACTGGACGTGTGCTGTTATATACCACCTGAGCGCAGTTAGTGTCACTGTACGTGTGCTGTTACCACCTGAGCGCAGTTAGTGTCACTGTGTGCTGTTATATACCACCTGAGCGCAGTTAGTGTCACTGGACGTGTGCTGTTATATACCACCTGAGCGCATTTAGTGTCACCGCACCTGTGCTGTTATATACCACCTGAGCGCAGTTAGTGTCACCGCACCTGTGCTGTTATATACCACCTGAGCGCAGTTAGTGTCACTGGACGTGTGCTGTTATATACCACCTGAGCGCAGTTAGTGTCACTGTACGTGTGCTGTTATTTACCACCTGAGCGCAGTTAGTGTCACTGTACGTGTGCTGTTATATACCACCTGAGCGCAGTTAGTGTCACTGGACGTGTGCTGTTATATACCACCTGAGCGCATTTAGTGTCACCGCACCTGTGCTGTTATATACCACCTGAGCGCAGTTAGTGTCACCGCACCTGTGCTGTTATATACCACCTGAGCGCAGTTAGTGTCACTGTACGTGTGCTGTTATATACCACCTGAGCGCAGTTAGTGTCACTGGACGTGTGCTGTTATATACCACCTGAGCGCAGTTAGTGTCACTGGAATATACCACCTGAGCGCAGTGTGTCTGTGTACATACCACCTGAGCGCAGTTAGTGTCAATGTACGTGTGCTGTTACATACCACCTGAGCGCAGTTAGTGTCACTGTACGTGTGCTTTTATATACCACCTGAGCGCAGTTAGTGTCACTGTACGTGTGCTGTTATATGAGCGCAGTTAGTGTCACTGTACGTGTGCTGTTACATACCACCTGAGCGCAGTTAGTGTCACCGCACCTGTGCTGTTATATACCACCTGAGCGCAGTTAGTGTCACTGTACGGGTGCTTCTATATACCACCTGAGCACAGTTAGTGTCACTGGACGTGTGCTGTTATATACCACCTGAGCGCAGTTAGTGTCACTGTACATGTGCTGTTACATACCACCTGAGCACAGTTAGTGTCAACGCACCTGTGCTGTTATATACCACCTGAGCGCAGTTAGTGTCACTGGACGTGTGCTGTTATATACCACCTGAGCGCAGTTAGTGTCACTGGACCTGTGCTGTTATATACCACCTGAGCGCAGTTCGTGTCACTGGACGTGTGCTGTTACATACCACCTGAGCGCAGTTAGTGTCAATGTACGTGTGCTGTTACATACCACCTGAGCGCAGTTAGTGTCACTGTACGTGTGCTTTTATATACCACCTGAGCGCAGTTAGTGTCACTGTACGTGTGCTGTTACATACCACCTGAGCGCAGTTAGTGTCACTGTACGTGTACTGTTACATACCACCTGAGCGCAGTTAGTGTCACCGCACCTGTGCTGTTATATACCACCTGAGCGCAGTTAGTGTCACTGTACGTGTGCTTCTATATACCACCTGAGCGCAGTTAGTGTCACTGGACGTGTGCTGTTATATACCACCTGAGCGCAGTTAGTGTCACTGTACATGTGCTGTTACATACCACCTGAGCACAGTTAGTGTCTCCGCACCTGTGCTGTTATATACCACCTGAGCGCAGTTAGTGTCACTGGACGTGTGCTGTTATATACCACCTGAGCGCAGTTAGTGTCACTGGACGTGTGCTGTTATATACCACCTGAGCGCATTTAGTGTCACCGCACCTGTGCTGTTATATACCACCTGAGCGCAGTTAGTGTCACCGCACCTGTGCTGTTATATACCACCTGAGCGCAGTTAGTGTCACTGGACGTGTGCTGTTATATACCACCTGAGCGCAGTCAGTGTCACTGTATGTGTGCTGTTATATACCACCTGAGCGCAGATAGTGTCACTGGACATGTGCTGTTATATACCACCTGAGCGCAGTTAGTGTCACTGGACGTGTGCTGTTACATACCACCTGAGCGCAGTTAGTGTCACCGCACCTGTGCTGTTATATACCACCTGAGCGCAGTTAGTGTCACTGTACGTGTGCTTTTATATACCACCTGAATGCATAAATATGTCTGGAAGGACAACAAAGAGAGGCAGAGAGTCACAAGGGCAAGCAGGCTCTGCATGTAGAGGTAACGCTGGTAGTGTATGTGGTGCATCCTCTTCAGCACGTGGCCGTGGCCGCTCGTCCTTCTTTTCGGGAGCTGGCCGTGTTGAGCCTCAACATGCAGAGAAATTAGTAGAGTGGATGACCAAGCCGTCCTCATCCTCCTCATCCTCTCTCACACAGACTGATCAAAGTTTTTCTGGCAAAGCAGCTGCCAAGGCGTCCTCTTCCCTCTGCACAATGGCTTCACACAATACTTCCCTAGTACCACCATGTCCTCCTGAGAAGTCCCCCAAACTGTTTCAACACAGTGTTGGGTACATGCTGCAGGAAGATGCGCAGCGTTTTGAAGACTCCGATGACGGAACACTGATAGAGGAAAGCATTGATGTGAGCCCAGGGAGAGGGGGTGTCCGAGAGGGACAGCAATTTGTCAGTGATGATGATATTCCCCCAGCTGGAGCATGCTGCCAGGTTGTTGACAGTGATGAGGAGGGAGGGGATGATGAGGTCACTGACTCTACCTGGGTGCCTGATAGGAGAGAGGAGGAGGAGGAGGACGAGGCACAGGCACATCTCCAAAGAGGCAGGATGCCCTCTAGGGGTCAGCTTAAGGTCACACCCACTGCATTACAGCGCACATCTACAGCGCTTGTGCATGACGCTGCTGTGTCTGACCGGTACAGCAAAAGTTCTTTGGTGTGGGCCTTTTTTGAAACATGTCCACAAGATCGTACCTTTGCTATTTGCAACTTATGTCGCAAGCGTATCTCGCGTGGCCAAAACATCCACCGCCTGAGTACCACATGCTTGTCCAGACATATGTCGACTTGCCATGCAGCTCGTTGGCAAGCACACCAGAAAGACCCACACCAAAGGCAAAAGCATACTCCCCCTTGCCCTTCTGGGACCTCCAAACCCAGTAAACCCCCAGTCCTCTCTGAAGCCTGCAGTGAAGGTGTAGAAATAGGTGTGTCACAAGCTAGTAGTAGCGGTCAATCTACTGATAGTACCAGGCAAATTTCCCTGCCCCAGCTGCTGCAGCGCCGAAATAAGTACAATCCCAGCCATCCACATGCCCAGCATTTGAATGCTAGCTTAGCAAAATTGCTAGCACTTCAACTGCTACCTTTTCAGTTGGTAGATTTTGCCCCCTTCCGTGAGTTTGTGCAATGTGCAGTACCTCAGTGGCAAGTACCAAAACGCCACTTTTTCTCAAGAAAAGCTATTCCGGCTCTCTACTGGCATGTGGAAGGCAATGTCCATGCCTCGCTGGACAGGGCGGTCAGTGGTAAGGTGCATATTACCGCTGACTCATGGTCCAGCAGGCATGGACAGGGACGTTACCTGTCTTTTACGGCGCATTGGGTGACTCTGCTGGCAGCTGGGTAGGACGCAGGGCAAGGTCCAGTATTTTTGGAGGTTGTTCCGCCACCACGCCTCCAAAACAATACTACTGCTTGTGACACACCACTTTCCTCCACCCCCTCCTGTTCTTCTTTCTCTGTGGCCTCTTCCTGTGGGGATGTTTTCTCCGAACCAGCCGTGCTCCGTAGGCGTACGAGGGGATACGCAGGAATGCATGCCATGAGATGCCATGCGGTGCTAGAGCTGGTGAGCTTGGGAGACAGGAGCCACACTGGGGAAGAGGTTTTGTCAGCTCTGCAGGGTCAGGCTGAGAGGTGGTTGACGCCACGCCAGCTGAAGCCTGGAATGGTGGTCAGCGATAATGGCACCAACCTCTGCCCTGCGACAGGGAAAACTCACCCACGTGCCCTGTTTTGCGCATGTCCTCAATTTGGTGGTGCAGCGGTTCTTGGGCAGGTACCCGGGCTTGCAGGATGTCTGAAGCAGGCCAGGAAAGTCTGTGTGCATTTTCGGAGGTCATATAATGCCACTGCTCGGCTGACTGACCTCCAAAGGGAATACAACCTGCCCAAGAACCCGCCTAATTTGTGACATGCCCACCAGATGGAACTCAACGTTGGCCATGCTGCAGCGGCTGCACACGCAGCAGCGGGCCATCAATGAGTACCTGTGCCAATATGGCAGAAGGACTGGGTCAGGGCAGCTACTGTAGGTTTTTTTTCCCCACGCCAGTGGGCCTTGATCAGGGATGCATGCACTGTCCTGTCACCATTTGAGGAGGCCACAAGGATGGTGAGCAGTGACAGTGCATGCATCAGTGAGACTGTCCCTCTTATTCAGGGCCCTTGAGGCAGAACAGAGGGAGGAAGGAGGAGGACTTCCTTACCTCTCAAGGCCCCCTTTACCCAGACAGTGGTCCTGCTTGCCCACCTAGCACACAGGAAGAGGAGGAGGAGGAGGAGGAGGATTGTATCAGCAGCATGGAGGTGGAGCCTAGCACTCAGCAGCAGCAGTCTTCAAGGGATCATTTACAGTCCCAAGGAGCATGTGGAGTTTTACGTGGCTGGGATGAGGTGCCTGTGGATCCTGTCGTCCTCAGTGACCCAGAGGACTGTGCCACGAATGCCTCTGCAAACCTACGCTGCATGGCCTCCATTATCCTGCAAAGCCTCCGTAAGGATCCTTGTGTACGTGCTATTAAGGAGAGGGATCATTACTGGCTGGCGACTCTCCTTGATCCACGTTACAAGAGTAAGGTTGCGGACCTTATGTTGCCATCGCAGAGGGAGCAGAAGATGAAACTTCTGCGGGAGGCCTTGCAGAAGGGTCTGTGCAATGCGTTCCCAGAACCGGGGGGATTACCAAAACCTGGCTCTGGACAACGTCTTGCTGAGGCTTCGGTGAGTCACTGAAGGGGCGGTGGAGAAGGTGGTCGTCTGACCGATGCGTTCAGGCAGTTTTTTAGTCCGCAGCCCCAAGGTCTGACCGGTTCCAGCAACCATCGCCAGCGTCTGGTTTACATGGTCCGGGAATACCTAGGGGCAAGATCCGACTTGGACACCTTCCCCACCAAAAATCCTCTGGCTTACTGGGTCTTGAGGATGGATCACTGGCCAGAGCTTGCCGAGTACGCAATTGAGCTACTGGCTTGCCCTGCATCCAGTGTTCTTTCAGAACGGACATTAAGTGCTGCTGGAGGCTTTGTGACTGATCACAGGGTGCGCCTCTCCACCGCCTCTGTTGATCGACTGACCTTCATCAAAATGAATCAGGCTTGGATCAACACCAGCTACCAAGCACCTGATGCTGATATTAATGAATACTATGGGCCAGATTCACGTATTCCAGAGCATCTTTGCTCTGGAGTAACGCATCTCATTTGCGTTGCGCTGCCGTAATTTTAGGAGCAAGTGCTGTCATTCACGAAGCACTTGCTCCTAAAGTTGCGGCAGCGCATCACAAATGAGCCGGCGGAATTCAAATGTAGCGGGTACGGGGCGTGTAGTATGCTAACTACGCGCGATCCCGCCGCCAACGTACTGCGCATGCGTCGAGTGTCAAAACATCCCCGTGCGCATGCTCCAAAATCTGTGAATGAACGTCAATGACGTCACATTCCCATTCATGACCGTTTTACGCAAGCGACGTTTTTTTTTTTTTTTTCCGACGCGATGACGACGCCTATACCTAACATAGGATACTCCAACCCCATGTAGGTATATCTATGCGCCGCGTATCCCGTCCGGAAACGTCGTATCGTCATTGCGTCGCGCCGGATTTCGATCGTGAATTGCCGATTTCCGCTCATTAACATATTTTTTGAGCGTAAATCGGCGGGAACGCCCCCGGCGCCATTTTTAAGTTGAAGTAACGATGCGATGGCGAAACTCAGTTACGCTGCTCGCATCGGAACTTCAACCCGGCGTTTCTTGTTTTCTGGTTACAGAAAACAGAAACGCCGGCTCAAAGCCACAGTTAGGCTGGCGGATCACTCGATCCGCCAGCGTAACCTTTCCTGAATCTGGCCCTATATTTTTGTTGAAATGTCGGATTCCTTTTAGACTGCTGATGCTGAGTGACTGTCCTCTTATGCTGCTGATGGAATATCCTTCTCCTCCTCACTTTTCTTGCTGATAGCTAGTAAGAAATGTTGTGTTTCTGGGCTCCGCCACCAGTGCCTAAGGCACAATTTTTTAGCCCCTGTTTAACAGGGGCGCCTAATAACAATTTTTGATGCAATACTTCTCACGTGGCTCCTTGTTGCGCTCCAATTGGAGTTATTGTGAGGGGTTGCAGTGTTGTGTTGTGCCCAAGGCCCAATTTTTCTGCCCCTGTTTTAACAGGGGCGCCTAATAACAATTGTTGATGCAATACTTTGCACGTGGCTCCTTGTTGCGCTCTTATTGGAGTTATTGGGAGGGGTTGCAAGTGTTGTGTTGTGCCCAAGGCCCAATTTTTCAGCCCCTGTTTAACAGGGGCGCCTAATAACAATTTTTGATGCAATACTTTGCACGTGGCTCCTTGTTGCGCTCCAATTGGAGTTATTGTGAGGGGTTGCAGTGTTGTGTTGTGCCCAAGGCCCAATTGTTCAGCCCCTGTTTTAACAGGGGCGCCTAATAACAATTTTTGATGCAATACTTTGCACGTGGCTCCTTGTTGCGCTCCAATTAGAGTTATTGTGAGAGGTTGCAGTGTTGTGTTGTGCCCAAGGCCCAATTTTTCTGCCCCTGTTTTAACAGGGGCGCCTAATAAAAAATGTTGATGCAATAATTTGCATGTTTTTCCTTGTTGCGCTCCAATTGGAGTTATTGGGAGGGGTTGCAAGTGTTGTGTTGTCCCCAAGGCCCAATTTTTCTGCCCCTGTTTAAAAGGGGCGCCTAATAACAATTTTTGATGCAATAATTTGCACGTGGCTCCTTGTTGCGCTCCAATTGGGGTTATTGGGAGGGGTTGCAAGTGTTGTGTTGTGCCCAAGGCACAATTTTTCATCCCCTGTTTAACAGGGGCGCCTAAAAACAATTTTTGATGCAATACTTTGCACGTGGCTCCTTGTTGCGCTCCAATTGGAGTTATTGGGAGGGTTTGCAAGTGTTGTGTTGTGCCCAAGGCACAATTTTTCAGCCCCAGTTTAACAGGGGCGCCTAATAACAATTTCTGATGCAATAATTTGCACGTGGCTCCTTGTTGCGCTCCAATTGGAGTTATTGGGAGGTGTTGCAAGTGTTGTGTTGTGCCCAAGGCACAATTTTTCTGCCCCTGTTTAAAAGGGGCGCCTAATAACAATTTTTGATGCAATAATTTGCACGTGGCTCCTTGTTGCGCTCCAATTGGAGTTATTGGGAGGGGTTGCAGGTGTTGTGCCCAAGGCACAATTTTTCAGCCCCTGTTTAACAGGGGCGCCTAATAACAATTTTTGATGCAATAATTTGCACGTGGCTCCTTGTTGCGCTACAATTTGAGTTATTGGGAGGGGTTGCAATTGTTGTGTTGTGCCCAAGGCACAATTTTTCAGCCCCTGTTTAACAGGGGCGCCTAATAACAATTTTTGATGCAATACTTTGCACGTGGCTCCTTGTTGCACTCCAATTGGAGTTATTGGGAGGTGTTGCAAGTGTTGTGTTGTGCCCAAGGCACAATTTTTCAGCCCCTGTTTAACAGGGGCGCCTAATAACAATTTTTGATGCAATACTTTGCACGTGGCTCCTTGTTGCGCTCCAATTGGAGTTATTGGGAGGGGTTGAAAGTGTTGTGTTGTGCCCAGGGCACAATTTTTCAGCCCCTGTTTAACAGGGGCGCCTAATAACAATTTTTGATGCAATACTTTGCACGTGGCTCCTTGTTGCGCTCCAATTACAGTATGTTTGAGGGGTGCCCTTTTTTCTAAAACATTTCTTTCACAAAACAATAATGGCCCCCCAACACCGCTAAAATATTCGACATAATGTTGCCACACAGAACTTGCGCAAGTAGCATTAATTACTTTTTTTTATAGTCCTCTCATGTTGTGCAGGGACATTTCTAAAAACGTGCCACTACTATAGACACCCAGCAGTTGTGATATTTAAAGGAATTATTTTTTTCACTTTAAGCATCATTAAAATGGCTGCTCCGCAAAAAACGTCCGTTTTAAAAAAAAAAAAATTCCATTGACCCGGGTTCTGAACGACGTTTTCCAACATTTCATTGAATTTTGGTCTTTAAAACGTCCGTTTTTAAATTCGAACGTTCGGGTCCCATAGACTACAATGGGGTTCGAAATATTTGTGCGAACCCGTGGTCTGTTCGAACGTTCTGGTGCGAACCGAACCCGGGGTTGTTCGGTTCATCCCTAGTCTCAATGAAGACAGTCAAAATGCATTGAGTAGGGTGATGTGACAGGTATAAGGAAGATTATTGTTGTCATGTTCGAGAGTTAGACTCTCATAAGTACAGTATACTAGATATGTGCATTCCCGTTCGTACGAATGTTATTTTCGTACGAAAATGTTCATTTTCGTACCCGCCGGATAATGTGTACATACGAAAAAATTAAAGCACCAAAATACGAAAACGACGGGATTACGAATGAGATGTAGGGTACTTGGGTCTAAGACAATAAAAGAAGTGCAGCGCAAACAAAGAATTAATTAAATATACAATATGAAAATATAATATAATATATGCATATAATAAGAAAAAAACAGAAAGTCCATAAAGAGTGCTCAAGTGCTTATATGATCCAAAAATGAAAAAATATGTGCGTGATCCAAAAGGGTGATTTTCAGAAGAAACTTCCACCAATCAGCAGGAATGGCCTCTCACCTTATAACTTCGACCTACTATAGGTCACAGAGCGTGAAATAGAGAACCTCCTGTTCTCAAAGTCACAGCAAACAGATGCAGCAACTTAACCTCAATGGTAACAGACTCAGGAACGGAGTGAGGCAAACAGGGCATGAAAACAAAAGAAAGGAGATCTAGTGCTCTCTGAAGCCAAAACTCTGTATATTTATTCAAGTGATAAAAGACAAACACTCACTGTAGAGGCACTCTGGAGCGAGTGCGACAAACAAAAGCATAAAATTAGACCTGCATAGATCTCACTTGGGTTGACGATCGCGGGTGACGTCACACGTGGCTCCTCCCCCTCGTATGTCGTTACGTCCCTGGGGCGGGACTTCATCAGCGTGGGGTATGGAAAAGCAGCGTGTAGACGTCCCGCTATCTGAGCCTAATATAGCCTGCGGCTGCCATGACAACCATGGCAGCACAACACCGCCCTCTATGCTCAAAGCTTTATTACACAACAACACTGCCAGTGCAATAGAAAAGCACACCCAGCATCGTAACAAAGATTAAAGGTGCAGAGCAAGGGCATAACACTAAGCAGACCACAATAGAAAGTTTACATAAAGAATTTTTACATAATAAACATTTAATATTTAATATAATGACGTCAGCCGCGATCGCACACCCAGTACAATTATACAAAATAATTAATTAATTTTCAATATATACTCCTTATCACTAATAGTCACCCCCAAACCAAGGGAGGGAAACATTGTCACCAGGAGATATTAGACCATACTGCATGGCCCAAAAATCATGAAAACAATTAACAATACTTTTAAAAATGATAAATTACAGATACCATAAAAATACATATATATAAAAAGTATAATAATAATAAAAAATAAATAAAAAAATATAGATAAAAAATGTATATAAAACATTCATCATCTATTAGAAATAAAACAATTAAGATCAAACTCGACATTGAGGCCAGCTGGCGAAGATACCTTGGTTTCATATATCCAGAAGGACTCACGCCGACTCAATTGGCGGATATAATGCCCCCCTCGCCAGTGCTTAGACACTTTCTCGATGCCCCACCTTTCTGGTGGAATTGCTTAAAATGTTTAGATACACTATGGTTTCTATTACCCCTCATGATGTTACCAATGTGTTCCCCTATTCTCACATGTAATGCTCGTGAGGTGCGGCCAACATATTGCAAGCCGCACTCACATTCGAGCATATAGACTACGCCGATGGTATCACACGTAATCAGCTGCTTGATGGGATATTCTACATGGGTCACATTGGAACAAAAGGTCTTCCTTTTCTTAGTCTGCTGTTTAACATGCTTACAAGTTGCACAGCGACCACACGCATAGAAACCTGTCAAAAAATCAAAAAGCTTGGGCTGTGCCACCACCGGTGGGTCAATCACTCCAGGAGCAAGGCTATCCCTCAATGAGGGTGCCTTTCTATAGATGAACTGAGGGCGATCCGGAAGGACTGGCCCCAGGACGCCATCACCTTTTAAAATAGGCCAATTTTTTGCCACTATTTTTTCAAATTTCTTGTGCTGGATATTAAAATCCAGCACCATTTTGAAATTAGCTTGTTCTTTTGTTACATTGAGAGGTTTATCTGCTACGATGGCACTCCTATCTAGGGCTCTTACTTTCTCAACCTCTTGTAGAATTAAGGGGCGAGAATAACCTTTAGATATAAAACAAGCAGATAATTCCTGTGATTGGACCAGATAATCTGACTCCAAAGTGCAGTTCCGGCGTAGTCTCACAAACTGCCCTCGCGGAATGTTGCACAGCCATAGGCGATGATGACAACTAGTTAAGGGGATATACCCGTTACGATCCACTGTCTTGAAATAATTTTTGGTGAGGAGCACATATGTATATGGATGTCTTTTCCCATTTAGAGAACCGTGAGGTTACTCTAACTGATGTGTTTTCAGAGACTGCGCTAGCCTCTGATGCAGGAGATCTCAATTTCTCTTTCAAAAAATTGAGGCATTTATTTGATAAAAAAAATAAAACCTGGTGGGATATTGTCACCTTTGAGCAATATCTTGTGACAAAAATCATCCCTAGACGCCTTAGGTGGGATTTGCCACCGAATGACGGGCTCACTGATGAGGAATCAATTAAGGAGTGGTTTAGCTTTTTTAATGAAAAAGGTTTTGAACTTATCAGGTTTTTATTATCCCGCAAACAGCGGAAGAAGGCATGGTTGGAGAGCCAGATCAAGGAGATAACTGACCGGATTGAACATTATAAAGACACCCCTGAGTTCATTTGTTTATCTGGAGAGCTTAAGATTAAGCTTGAAAAATGGGATAAGGAGACCCAAGAAAAAAAGCGCAAAATTTTTTTGCGTGATGTGAGCGATTTTGGGGTGCATAATGTCTATAAGTGGCAATCTCTCAGCTCTCTAATTTCAGCCCAAACTCAGTCTGCATCAATGGATGTTTCTGAACCAGTTTTGTCTGTGTTATCCCAAGTTAATCAGGGATCTGGTTATAACTCCATGGATGGAGCAATAACCAACACTCCTCTGAGACCATCCACTCCACTTTCTAGAGGTGGTGGTCCCGCAAGGGGGAAGGGAAAAAACAAATTTAAAAACGTGAGAGGAAGAGGGGGACACCAAGTTGGCAGACTTTCCCAATCCCCTGGACCTGATTATCAGGCTAATCCTCCATGGCAGACAGTCCCTAATAGGGGGAATGGACAGGGTGGTGGGAGGGGTGGCGCCCCTGGGGGGGCCCCACCTCTACCCACATATAATTACTATGCACCCTTGCAGAATTATTGGGAAGGGCCTCCTCCCACTAATCAGCATTTTTTAGGACAGGGGAGGACCCCTTGGAGGGGACCTTCCGCCATGCCCACCCCCTTGGATGGGCGATTGGAGGGAGAATGGTCCTCCTTTCCCAAATCAGGTGCCAAGAGGGCAACTAAACTTAAAGAGAAAAAATCAAGAGGTGTCAGAGGTGGTAGAAGAGTCCAAAAGGCCAAGGTCCTAATAGGTACGGGTATCTTTAACCTTAGCGGAGTCCCCCTGACCGATGATGAGACAAGAGTGTTGGATAGGGGTCTGAAATTTGCCCCGATCCGTAATCTGAACAAGTTTCAGACTTTTGTCAATATTCAGAAATACACTAGGGGCCAGATTCAGGTAGATCAGAGCATCTTTGCTCTGGAGTAACGCTTCTCATTTACGTTACTCTGCCGAAATTTTAGGAGCAAGTGCTGTTATTCATGAAGCACTTGCTCCTAAAGTTGCGGCAGAATTCAAATTGGGCGGGTACGGGGCGTGTATTATTAAAACTAAGCGCGATCCCGCGGCGAACGTACTGCGCATGCGTCGAGTGTCAATGCATCCCAGTGCGCATGCTCCAAATTCTGTCAATGACGTCACATCCCCATTCATGAAAGATTTACGCAAACGACGCGATATTTTTTTTTTACGACGCGATGACGACGCCTATACTTAACATAGGATACTCCACTAGGGGGCTGCTTTATCTATACGCCGCGTATGGCTTCCGGAAACGTCGTAAAGTCACTGCGTCGCGCCCGAAAAAGATTGTGAATTGCCGATTCAAGCTCATTAACATATTTTTTGAACGTAAATTGGCGGGAACGCCCCCGGCGCCATTTTTAAGTTGAAGTAACGATGCGATGGCGAAATTCAATTGCGCCGATCGCATCGGAACTCCAACCCGGCGTTTCTTGTTTTCTGGTTACAGAAAACAAAAACGCCGGCTTAAAGTGACAGTTAGGCTGGCGGATCCATTGATCCGCCAGCCTAACTCTTCCTGAATCTGGCCCTAGGAGTTTGAACATGAAAAAATATTTTTTGTCCAAACCGATCGAGAGGAACTCCACTCAGATTGCTCTTGGGCATTCTAATCTGAGGAATAGATCTACTTTTAATCCACAATATACAGATACCAGACACCTAGATGTATTTCGTAGCATGGTATGTAAGGATCTTGAGAATCTTCATATTAAAAAAGTCAGGGACTCTCAATGCATCCGTCGGGGGATTGTATCATTGGAGCAACGGAATGACATAGTGATTCGCCCCGCTGACAAGGGGGGTGGTCTTGTAGTGCTTAGTAAGGCCTATTATCATGAGGAGATGAGCAGACTCCTGGGTGATGGTAACACTTATTCTATTCTGGGGGGTGATCCTATGGTTAAATACAAAAACCAATTGCATTCTTTGATTGAGGAGGGTAAGGACAAGGGGGTCCTGACTGGTAAAGAGGCTGCTTATCTGGACCCTTTTTATTGTCGGACACCGATCATTTATTTTTTGCCAAAGTTGCATAAGAATGCTGAGCGGCCCCCGGGTCGCCCCATAGTAAATGGAATTGATTCCGTGACATCCCGGCTGGGACAGTATCTGGATGTATTTCTGCAGCCCTTGGTGCGCAATATGCCGGCATATCTGAGGGACACTAAGCAGATCATCCAGATTTTGGATTCCATCCCCTGTACTCCTGATACGATCCTAGTGACTGCTGATGTCGGGTCGCTCTATACGATCATTGATCATGAAGCGGCTCTGACATCAGTGAGTTGGGCATTGGAGTCAGCTGACCTTAGCTATGATCATATGCAATTTTTGTTAGATGGTCTTAAATTCTGTTTGCTAAGTAATTATTTTTGGTACAATAGGGAATTCTTTTTGCAACAATGCAGAGTTGCTATGGGAGCCCGTTTTGCTCCCAGTGTGGCCAACTTGTTTATGGCCCACTGGGAGCGGGACGTGGTATTCCAGGACAGACCGCCTCAGTTGCTGTGCTACCGTAGGTACATAGATGACCTTATTATGGTGTGGGAGGGTGATTTGCCTTCTTTGCAGCAATTTATGGATAAGCTTAATTCTAATAATAAGAATATAGTTTTAACCTGGACAGTCTCCCATGACAAGATTAATTTCCTTGATTTGGAAATTTTCAAATCAGATAATGTGCTCCTCACCAAAAATTAAAAAAAAAATAATTTCAAGACAGTGGATCGTAACGGGTATATCCCCTTAACTAGTTGTCATCATCGCCTATGGCTGTGCAACATTCCGCGAGGGCAGTTTGTGAGACTACGCCGGAACTGCACTTTGGAGTCAGATTATCTGGTCCAATCACAGGAATTATCTGCTCGTTTTATATCTAAAGGTTATTCTCACCCCTTAATTCTACAAGAGATTGAGAAAGTAAGAGCCCTAGATAGGAGTGCCATAGTAGCAGATAAACCTCTCAATGTAACAAAAGAACAAGCTAATTTCAAAATGGTGCTGGATTTTAATATCCAGCACAAGAAATTTGAAAAAAAATGGGCAAAACATTGGCCTATTTTAAAAGGTGATGGCGTCCTGGGGCCAGTCCTTCCGGATCGCCCTCAGTTCATCTATAGAAAGGCACCCTCATTGAGGGATAGCCTCGCTCCTGGAGTGATTGACCCACCGGTGGTGGCACAGCCCAAGCTTTTTGATTTTTTGACAGGTTTCTATGCGTGTGGTCGCTGTGCAACTTGTAAGCATGTTAAACAGCAGACTAAGAAAAGGAAGACCTTTTGTTCCAATGTGACCCATGTAGAATATCCCATCAAGCAGCTGATTACGTGTGATACCATCGGCGTAGTCTATATGCTCGAATGTGAGTGCGGCTTGCAATATGTTGGCCGCACCTCACGAGCATTACATGTGAGAATAGGGGAACACATTGGTAACATCATGAGGGGTAATAGAAACCATAGTGTATCTAAACATTTTAAGCAATTCCACCAGAAAGACCCTAAAAAGTTAAAATTCTGGGGCATCGAGAAAGTGTCTAAGCACTGGCGAGGGGGGCATTATATCCGCCAATTGAGTCGGCGTGAGTCCTTCTGGATATATGAAACCAAGGTATCTTCGCCAGCTGGCCTCAATGTCGAGTTTGATCTTAATTGTTTTATTTCTAATAGATGATGAATGTTTTATATACATTTTTTATCTATATTTTTTTATTTATTTTTTATTATTATTATACTTTTTATATATATGTATTTTTATGGTATCTGTAATTTATCATTTTTAAAAGTATTGTTAATTGTTTTCATGATTTTTGGGCCATGCAGTATGGTCTAATATCTCCTGGTGACAATGTCTCCCTCCCTTGGTTTGGGGGTGACTATTAGTGATAAGGAGTATATATTGAAAATTAATTAATTATTTTGTATAATTGTACTGGGTGTGCGATCGCGGCTGACGTCATTATATTGAATATTAAATGTTTATTATGTAAAAATTCTTTATGTAAACTCTCTATTGTGGTCTGCTTAGTGTTATGCCCTTGCTCTGCACCTTTAATCTTTGTTACGATGCTGGGTGTGCTTTTCTATTGCACTGGCAGTGTTGTTGTGTAATAAAGCTTTGAGCATAGAGGGCGGTGTTGTGCTGCCATGGTTGTCATGGCAGCCGCAGGCTATATTAGGCTCAGATAGCGGGACGTCTACACGCTGCTTTTCCATACCCCACGCTGATGAAGTCCCGCCCCAGGGACGTAACGACGTACGAGGGGGAGGAGCCACGTGTGACGTCACCCGCGATCGTCAACCCAAGTGAGATCTATGCTGGTCTAATTTTATGCTTTTGTTTGTCGCACTCGCTCCAGAGTGCCTCTACAGTGAGTGTTTGTCTTTTATCACTTGAATAAATATACAGAGTTTTGGCTTCAGAGAGCACTAGATCTCCTTTCTTTTGTTTTCATGCCCTGTTTGCCTCACTCCGTTCCTGAGTCTGTCACCATTGAGGTTAAGTTGCTGCATCTGTTTGCTGTGACTTTGAGAACAGGAGGTTCTCTATTTCACGCTCTGTGACCTGTAGTAGGTCGAAGTTATAAGGTGAGAGGCCATTCCTGCTGATTGGTGGAAGTTTCTTCTGAAAATCACCCTTTTGGATCACGCACATATTTTTTCATTTTTGGATCATATAAGCACTTGAGCACTCTTTATGGACTTTCTGTTTTTTTCTTATTATATGCATATATTATATTATATTTTCATATTGTATACTTTTATTGTCATATGTTTTGAGGTGTTTTATTTGAATTTACCTATAGTGCTGGCTTGCAATTTTTAGTTTTGTTTGTTGTGTGGGTTCCAGCGCTGAATAATTCTCTTTGTTATTACTTGGGTCTAAGGCCCCCGGACCAAAGAGCCAAGAAAGGGGGGGTTTTTTGGGCCAATTAGGACTATTCCGGTACTTGTATACAGATAAACAATAGAGAAGAAAAATTAAAAATGTTCAAAATGTTTTTTTACAAAGTACAAACAAGACACATTAACATATTAAAATTATGACAATCATCCAGTAACATCACGACAAGGTCCCCGGAAGGGGAAACAGGCACGATGGATTTGAAGACTGTCACAAATTCTCTACTAGTTTCGCGGTTGGAACCCCTTCATCAGGAGAAGATCTAAACATAATTAACAATGAATCAATAAAAAATATACATATACAACATAAAGTTACAAAGGGGAACCACGGGCAGTTCTGCTCACCTGGGTATTCCCGCAACACGGTGGCAGCGGGCGCAGCCAGACAAAGTCCCAGAAGGGTGGCCAGAGTGGACACACATATGGAGGGACCTACTTGTCTGGTATAAAAGGTAAATGGGTATATGGGTTAGTATCGATCCAGTTCAGCCTCAGTGTATAGGGAAGAAGTGAGGGGTGTGTGGGGAAACATCACACTCGTGGTTACTAAGGGTGAAGTGAAAGACGGCTGCCACCGTGTTGCGGGAATACCCAGGTGAGCAGAACTGCCCGTGGTTCCCCTTTGTAACTTTATGTTGTATATGTATATTTTTTATTGATTCAATATTAATCAATGTTAATTATGTTTAGATCTTCTCCTGATGAAGCGGTTCCAACCGCGAAACTAGTAGAGAATTTGTGACAGTCTTCAAATCCATCGTGCCTGTTTCACCTTCCGGGGACCTTGTCGTGATGTTACTGGATGATTGTCATAATTTTAATATGTTAATGTGTCTTGTTTGTACTTTGTAATAAAATTTTGAACATTTTTAATTTTTCTTCTCTATTGTTTATCTGTATACAAGTACCGGAATAGTCCTAATTGGCCCAAAAAAAAACCCTTTCTTGGCTCTTTGGTCCGGGGACCTTAGACCCAAGTACCCTTCATCTCTAGTGCAAGTATGATGGTACATTTTATCCTAATCTCAATATATCTTATCCCAGAGGCTCTCATTTACATGGGATTACGAATGAGCCGCATAACGAACAACCGCAAATACGAACGAACGATCCGACGAAAAAAAACGACAAAACTATTTTCAGTCGCATGTTCATATGACATAGATGTCATATGAACATGCGACTGAAAATACTAACAGAAAAAGGATTTTCGTAATTTTGTACTTTCGTAAATATATTGCGGGATTCGCGGCACTTTCAACACGCGGCTCATCCATATTAACTATTGTTAAGCCCCATACACTTGGTCAGACTTTTTTAACCACAAACATAAAAATTATCGTTTTCCGTTCGTTCTCAGAAAATGTGTTCGTTTTCAAACTACATCAGAAAACCATTTTTGGGTTCAAAAGTCTGGCCAACTGATCTCCCTTCAGATGAAAATCCACAGAAAAGTTTATTTGGCTTTACTGTACTACTCACTGTACTAGTGTACTCAGCACAAAAGAGAAGCCGTTACACTAACTACACTCACTCACTGCCCATTCAAAAAAACGAAAATTACATCTATAACAAAAGATTTGCATTCTGTATCTTGAAACCCTTTTCTTTTGCTATTTTCAGTTGTATGTTTATATGACATCTATAACAAAAGATTTGCATTCTGTATTTTGAATACAAAATACGAACAGAAAATAGGAATTCAAAATACAGAATGCAAATCTTTTGTTATAGATGTCATATGAACATACGACTGAAAATAGCAAAAGAAAAGGGTTTCAAGATACAGAATGCAAATCATTGACGAAAATTCACAAAAATTATTGTCTTACAAGTAACGAACATGAATTAAACAGAATAACGAACCATCCCGCATGTATGAAAATAAAACGGTAACGAAAATACGAAACGATCGGAATCCGAAAAAATTGCGTCGTACAAAAAACGAACGGGAACGAACAGGAAAACGGGCGTCTTACGAAAAACGAACGGAAACGAAAAAACGGAACGATACGAAACAGAACAAAAAAAAATTATTTTTTTTCTGTGCACATGTCTACAGTATACCACTGTGGCATATTGTGATAACGCATTCGATTTTTGACTATTGTTCACATACTATTATACAACACTGTTTTAGGTGACTTCCAAGGCACCAGTCTTTCTCCTTTTTGACACCTAAAACTCTGTTAGAAAGCTAGTGAGTTCACCCATTGTTATAGGAGTAATGCTAAAGAACTGACTGCTGATCATTTAGAAATAATCAGCATTGTAACAACCAAAATTGCAGCAGCTGCTACCAGGAGGAAATATCTGCAGTATTCCCAAAAATATAAAACATTTGTACTTTTTTTTTTTACAAATAAATATTTCCTTTATGCCTATTATAGATACTATAAAATCTTCAATATGACCTTCAGTTATATGATGTCTTGTGGGTCAATGTACAACAGTGATGATATTAATTATTAATGAAAAACACTGGTTTTAGTTATGTCATTGCTTAATCTGCTGGAAAAAAAATACTTGTAATATATATAGATTTATATATTTTAGGATTTAAAGTTGAACTTTGAGCTAGGGAATTTTTATTGTTACTTAACTATTCATGTTTTTTCCACCTATATGACTTTTTTTTAGGGCAACACCAATGTTTTTGAGACCAGCCACTTAGAAATCTAATTGTAAAAACATGTACCAAGTATGTTCAAAAATAATATTCCCTGCTTGTGATACTTTCAAGACTTCTAAAAGCAATGTGAGCAATTAACATTACCACCACGAATGTTTATAAATGAAGCTTTTAAATTATTACTCTGTGAATGGAGAATGCTAATGGAAGCACAGAAAGCAACATTATATAAAATAATTTCCACATAATAAGGTAATGGAGAAAAGTAATTTCAGACTGCATAATACTTTATTAACACAATAAGTCTTCCTAAAGTCATTAAACCTGATTTTAACACAATTAAGGAACAGCTTCTCATTTGTGTAACCTGTTAATATAATTTCCTGGTGAGCTCAAGTAGGACAAATTGCTATTCAATGTATTACAGACTGGTAGACCTACATGCATTCTATAAATATCCTTTGTCTTTATACACTGAAATATAACCTTTGTTAAAAAACAAAAAAAATTAATGGTATTTAGTTTAATCATCTATGTCATTCCACACTTTCTACTATGAATGCTACACTCATTTAAATCAATATTTAAATTTAAATGACGCTACAGTAATTGTGGTGTAAAACCAATAGAACAAGGTTACATTGTAGAATGTTCACTTAAATTTACTCAAACAGAAATGAAACTGCACTAACTTAGAAGCCTACAAACACCCTTCCCCTTTGCTGGCTGTTGAAAGTACATATGTCTATCTTCTGTGCAAAAAAGTTTGCTATATTTTGTATTGGGTTTCACATAAAGTGGAAGTTTATTTATTTCATTGCTATTTATGTTTGTCATTATTTTTTGCCTAGGGAAGGCAGCAAATAGTATAGTACAAATGTATTCAGTATATTTGCACATTATGGAAGATTTGCCTGCCAAAGACCATCCCCTCCAAGTGTTGTGATGACTGTGATCTGTGATTACTTGTTGTGTGTCACTGGGGTTGGATGCTGGTTACTCACTGTTTGTCATATTGGAGGTGTGTTTACTTTTGTTTATTTACTTTTCTTGTATTAAATTACATTATATGTGAAGGGGTTGGACTGTTTCCACAAACAGACAAATTCCTCCCGATCCCTTGTATTAGATAAAAAGAGAGAGAAAGAGAGACTAGTCCCTCTCAAGGTAGTGGATAAACTGTGTCTGTTATTAAGGTGAGCACACAAAACAAATTTCTTTAACCACTACCCGACGGCCGTACGACTTTGTACGGCCGCAGGGTGGTTCTAATTCTCTAACTGGCCGTGTTTTTACGGCCTGCGCTCCGCTCCGCTGACATGCTGATGCGCGTGCCTGGCGGCCGTGATGTCCGTCAGGCACTCGGGATCGGCGGCTACAGGGACAATAACTTTTGCGCAAACCAGACGCTTATTGCGATTTTTTTTTTTACCAAAAATATGTAGAAGAATACGTATTGCCTAGACTGAGAATTTTTTTTATTTTTTTAAAAAATTGGGCTATTTATTACAGCAACAAGTAAAAAATATTGTTTTTTTTTTTCAAAATTGTCGCTCTATTTTTGTTTATAGCGCAAAAAAAAAAACGCAGAGGCGATCAAATACCACCAAAAGAAAGCTCTATTTGTGGGGAAAAAAGGACGTCAATTTTGTTTGGGAGCCACGTCGTACGATCGCGCAATTGTTAGTTAAAGTGACGCAGTGCCACAAGCTGAAATTTCACCTGGTCAGGAAGGGGTATATGTGCCCAGTAAGGAAGTGGTTAAGAAAGTATAAATTTATTCAATGATAACATTAAAATTGCACAGTCATATTACATAGACCATGAGTTGATGCTTGATGTATGAAAAAAGATGCTTGATAATGCAGGGAGCCAACATGTTTCACAATGTGCTTCTTCAGAGCACCACACACATCTATACTTTCATCTATTTTATACAAGACGCAAAATATGTCGTTAGGATAAAATCAAACAAAAAATAATAGATAATGACAACGATAAACGTTTTTTATATTGTTTACTATATACTTGGCAGCCAGAATGGCCACGTGCTCACTTGGTCTAAAATATTGGAAGACTTACACACAGCTTTACATAAGTGTAACCATTGGTGGCGTACCACCCACAGCTTGTAACCTGGTGGAGGCCAGATCCACCAGGATGGCAAGTGGGGGTGTTGGATCGTTACAGCAGGCCGAGACAGTGCACTCAAAAGGTCTACAGAGTTTAATGAGATAAATAATAATATAATGTCTTTGTTGAATTTCAGCTTGATATAATAAAATAATAATCAGCCTAATTATGACTAAATATGTCTGTTATATTATTATTGTTACCTGAACAAAAAAATATGTAAACATTGGCGACATATATTAGGTACTAACCAACATTAATTCTTATATTCGTATATCAAATGTAATAATGAAGATCCATCACAATAAATATAAACCAATAGAAGTTGTAAAAGGGACCAAATGTTTAATTTAATTATATTGAATTAAACTGGTAATGGGTTAGGATTAGTTCAATACTACATAGTAGATAGAACTGGGTGTACAAATGAGTAAGTTGCTACAGCATTGTATATAAAGGACACTATAGAGCCAGCCCAAGTCATAGGTATATTGAGGGACAGCCACTAAGAAGAAAAATAAGTAGCGACCATTGGATAATCCTGTATGGTAGTGGTTGTATCTATGCCAAAACAATATGCAGTATATTGCAAAAGGGGGGCTGTTCCTATATGCAGCAACATTATTTGGTAAGCTAAGTGTACTAAAATAGGCTAGAAGTCCCCATAAAGAGGGCAGCCTGATGCCAACACTAATTATTAGACTAAAAATTGTTAATTTATTCCCTTACCTTGCAACAAAGTGTTTATGTATACCACCGGCGATATCGTATAGTGCGCCTGTGCTGATGACATACAAGATGCGTATGTCGGCAGATGAGCTGGCACTGCCATCATAAATGTATACAATCCCACCAGAAGTGAAGAGTCAGACTTGACCCCTGACATCACTTTCGGTCCGAGCGTCCCTAGAGATGCGCATGTGCACAGGTGCCTACTTGGCAAACATATGTCGCAGGCGCAGTTCATCACATGCTAGAACTAGTGCGGACAAACAGCGAGGAGGGGAAGAGGAACTCTCTCCTCATCACCAGGGACTCACAAACATCCTCACCAAAGCCATGGGCTGCAGGAGACGTACACCAAACGGCGACCACCATGTAGCGGTGCAACATATTATCCCATATTAGAGATATAAACATTTAAAAACATGGGTAAAGAACGAACAGTCTCGAGCTAGAAACACATTTTTATAATACAATAGACAAAAACACAATAGGCGTTAATTTACGAAAGGCAAATCCACTTGAAATTGCACTGAAAGTGCACTTGGAAGTGCAGTCGCTTTAAATCTGAGGGGTAGATCTGAAATGAGGGGAAGCTCTGCTGATTTTATCTTCCAATCATGTGCAACTAAAATGTTGTTTTTTATTTTCCTTGCATGTCCTCCTCGGACCTACAGTGACTGCACTTCCAAGTGCACTTTCAGTGCAATTTCAAGTGCACTTTGCACTTGTAGTGCAAAGTGGATTTGCCTTTCGCAAATAACCCCCAATGTGTATTAAATTAAATATTTGCATTCATTGTGGTTATATCAACATTAGGTATAACACACTATCTATCAATTCCAACAATGTACAATATACAACACTAGATGGTCATAGCGGGTCACAGAGCATAGAACCAAAATAATATGAAAACATATATATCAAATATATATATCAAATTCAAAAATAACAAATAGATAAATAAAACAACATAATTAACAAAAAATATTTGGAAAAAATAGAAATAAATAAATAGTGAAAAACTAATAATCAACAAATAGATAATATATTTAGCGCTGCAATAGGAGACCAATCTAGAATATAACATAGCAAGAGATATTTGCCTAATGTGTAACTATAACAAGCCTAGCCCTATATCAATTGAGTTACAAATAAAGATGGAGAACATATATATATATCTCTGTTGTGGTTCATGTGTCGTTGTAGACGTTTTAAATCACTATTGCAGATAGGATTTTAAAGAATATATTAAAATGTAAATGATAATCCTGTATTGAGTCCTGGTAGATACGTGGCCCTTTGATTGAATATCCACCTCGCCTTTTGCTGAAGGATCTTTTTATCGAAGTCTCCTCCACCTTTCTAATTCAGAAATAACTTCCAATGTGAAAAATTAGATGAATGATGGACCATAACTGTGTTTAAGTCCATTGTGTTTGCATATTGGGGTGTATAGTAGTCCTGTATAGTAGTCCTGCATCCAGATAATATAGATGATCTTGTATTCTGTTGGCAAAAGGATGTTTGGTCTTGCCAATATAACATGTGCCATATAGGCATGTGGCTAGATATACAATCCCAAATTGTGCAGCAGTCCACATATTTTTTTGATTTATGGAAACCACCTCAGTAGAGGGCATCCTGTGCCTTCTTTGACCCATAGAAAAGAATAAAAGAAAGAGCGCCTCTGTATTTAATATATTCAAACAAAATTATCCAGCACTTACATCATATAAAACAATGATGAGTTTGGGAAGCTGGTGTAGAACTTCAGAGGACGTCAGTGGAGCCAGGATTGAGAGTTGGTGTCATGTATCCATGTATCAGCTGCCGCTCAATGCCAGGGGAAGCAGGCTGTGTCAGCGGTGATGGAGCGACAGCTGATACCTGGATAGATGATACCATCTCTCGATCCTGGCTCCACTGACCTCCTCTAAAGTTCTACACCAGCTTCCCGAACTCATCATTGTTTTATATGATGTAAGTGCTGGATATTTTTGTTTGAATATATTAAATACAGATTACTCAGAGGCACTCTTTCTTTTATTCTTTTCTTTGCATATTTTGAGCTGGCTTCGCTGCCGGAGAGCTGCCCTGAGCACCTGTTACCATCCACACGGCTATAAATAGCCACCAACAATAACCATAATGGTACTTTGTTTGGACTGTTCCTTAAACAGACTCTTTAACCACTTTAGCCCCGGACCATATTGCTGTCCAAAGACCAGAGCACTTTTTGCGATTCGGCACTGCGTCGCTTTAACTGACAATTGCGTGGTCGTGCGACGTGGCTCCCAAACAAAATTGGCGTCCTTTTTTTCCCACAAATAGAGCTTTCTTTTGGTGGTATTTGATCATCTCTGCGGTTTTTATTTTTTGCACTATAAACAAAAACAGAGCGACTATTTTGAAAAAGATGCAATATTTTTTACTTTTTTCTATAATAAATATCCCCCAAAAATCTATAAAAAAAAATATTTTTTCCTCAGTTTAGGCCGATACGTATTCTTCTACATATTTTTCGTAAAAAAAATCGCAATTAGCGTTTATTGATTGGTTTGCGCACAAGTTATAGCGTTTACAAAATAGGGGGTCGTTTTATGGCATTTTTATTATTATTTTTTTTTTTACTAGTAATGGCGGCGATCAGCGTTTTTTTTTTCGGTACTGCGATATTATGGCGGACACTTCGGACACTTTTGACACATTTTTGGGACCATTGGCATTTTTTTAGCGATCAATGCTATAAAAATGCATTGGATTACTATAAAAATGCCATTGGCAGTGAAGGGGTTAACACTAGGGGGCGGGGAAGGGGTTAAGTGTGTTCCTATTTGTGTTCTAACTGTATGGGGGGGTGGACTTACTAGGGGGAATCACTGATCTTCTGTTCATACATTGTATGAACAGAAAATCAGCGTTTCCCCCGCTGACAGGAACGAGCGCTGTGTGTTTTCACACACAGCTCCCGTTCCCCGCTCTGTAACGAGCGATCGCGTGTGCCCGGCGGCGATCGTGCCCGCCGGGCACACGCACGGGACTCGGGGGCGAGCGGGGGGCGCGTGCGCGGGCCCCCTAGTGGCCGCGAAAGGCGCGACGTAGAGCTACGGGCTCTCGCGCAGCAGTGCCAACCTGCCGCCGTATTACTGCGGCTGGTCGGCAAGCGGTTAATATATGAACGTATAGACCATATACGCTGCTGTTTTGGTTTTATCTCACTACCAATTAAATAGAACCCTGCCTTATAATTGATTGTCTGTGCAGACACCCTGAGCGCTGTACCCCATTGCTATTTTTTCTTTGACCCATGAGTATTGGTCACAGTTGCTACACCTAAAAGTCCCCTTTCCACCTGTCTCTCCTAGGGATTAGTGTTGAGCAGAATATGCCATATTCGATTTCGCGATATATCTCGAATATATAGTCGAATATTCGAGATATATTCGCTAAATACGAATATTCGTGATATTTTTTGGAAATGAAATTATTGCCAATTTTCGCTATTGCGAATGCGAATGCGAATGCGAAATTTCGAGAAATGCGGAATGGAGCACTCTGATTGGCTCAGAATATTCGTAATATATATCAATATAAAATAATTGCGAATATTCGAGAAATGCGGAAGGAGCACTCTGATTGGCTCAGAATATTCGTGATATATTACAATACACAATAATTGCGAATATTCGGCAAATGCGGAAGGAGCACTCTGATTGGCTCCGAATATTCGTGATATATTACAATACACAATAATTGCGAATATTCGAGAAATGCGGAATGGAGCACTCTGATTGGCTCAGAATATTCGTGATATATTACAATATAAAATAATCGCGCGATATCGCTATTGCCGAATAATCGCATTGCGATTTTTCGGCAATATAAAATGAGCGCTGCAGCTACTCGGCCCAAGGTCTCTAATCATACCAGCAATGCTTTTAGACGTTGATGGGGATATCTAGGATGTGATCTGTTCTAAAAAAAAAATGGAAAAAATTTGAATATTCGAAATAGCGAATATTCGCCGCGATATTCGTGTTATTCGCGAATACTCGAATATGCAATATTCGTAGCGAATATTCGCAATGCGAATATTCGTGAGCAACACTACTAGGGATGGAGCGGCAGGGGAAAAATGACTATGTATAAGCCCATGCCTAATGAATCATGATCTCCGATATACAATCTCAGGTCTTTCTGCTACATATTTTGAAAGAATTTTTTTTCCTCAGAAAGAAAATGCCAATTGTTTCCAATAAGTTGACAGGATTATATCTTTATGTGCGCTAAATGTGATGATACATTTGGTGGTAGGGTTAGATTTGTGAATTTTTGATTTAAAGATCAATGCCTCACGAGTATTTTATTTTGCTCTTCCATAAAGCTTTTTTTTAAGAACCTTTTTGCTGTATACCCTGATAATCAGGTGTGAGTAGAGGGCCTTAGCCTTAAGCTCAAAATCTTCCTCCCTGGCACAGTTGCGGTGCATGTGTTGAAATAAATCCGCGCAAGTATATTTAAAAACACCATTGACAGCAAAAGTATTTGGAATTGGACTAGGTATGGTTTAAGGTGATTAGTGGACAGCTGCCTCTACTAATTGCTTCCACCTAAGTGGAGCAAGAAAGTGTTGAGAAGAAAAAGAACTTGGGAAACCATTGTGGGACTACATTAAGGGACGTCAGCACTGATTGTCCAATCTTTTTCTAATTTCTGATAAGGTATTTAGCCAACTAATTAATTTGGTGATCTTTGAGTATCACTAGGTGGTTTTACCACTACATTATGGGCACCTATACATTATTTCTTGTTCTTGCATATTTTTTCTTTTGTTATATAGAATTACCAGTTATACCCCAATTTATCTTCCTGTATCTTCTTGACCCAGAAGGTGGTACGCATCGGTCCCCACCCCTCTCCCCTTTAAAAACATCATTTTGGGGATAAGTGTGGTTGACCATCAGCTGGCCTACGCAGTTAAGGCGCACAGTGTGTTTCTCTCTCAAATAGCAAGCACCGTTTATCGGTGAGTATGTGTATACAGACACTTATGTCATCAGCTAACTCTATGCCTACATAGTAGGTTATTTAGTAGCATTTTCTGTACCTGGTTTCTTTAATAGAAATATTATGTATTTTTTAATATTTAGAAGCTCCCGAAGAAGCGATGTGTATAAGATCGCGAAACATGTCGAGCTGATTTTAATATCTTAAGGATTAAATCAGTCTCATCTTGGAATCATCACTCTACCTGGCGCAATATCTGTATATCACAATAAGCCCCGAGGCTATTAAGTGTTTTTCCCGGAGTGACAAAAATTGGGTCCTTATTGTTCTTGTTCATTGAGTTATTTCATGTGATGTATTTATGTATCTTTTGTATTAAAATTAATAATTTTAATGATATGTGCTTATAAAGTCCATTTTTCTTTTTGATAAAAACATGGCTACATGTTTTTCTCCACAATCTCTGAGAAGAAAAATAAAGTTGGTCCCAGTCCTATGGAGCCAAATGCTCCATAAAAGAGGCTCCTAGTGTAAGGTGCAGTGTGCAAAATATACACAAAGTGCTAAACGATCCAAAGTGTAAACTACTAGAATGATTCCACAGTATATATCATAAATGCAGCTATGAAAATAAATAAATAATAAAATAAATACATTTTTCACACTGCACCTTACACTAGGAGCCTCTTTTATGGAGCATTTGGCTCTGTAGGACCAGCGCCAACTCTACTTTCTTTTTCTTCGCAACCTCAGGTATTGGCTAAAAGGAATGCTTCATACCAGGGAGCGAGGATGAGAGCTTGAGAAGTGCAGAATGGTGATCCTGGCCATTTCCTTTCTGTACAGGCTACTATATATAGTTCTGTCATAATGGAGAAGGAGGCATACGTCTAGAAAGGGAAAAAAGGTTCAACTCATGTAGGGTGGCATATGGTTGCCATCATCCCTTTAACGTGTTAAACAATTGAAATAACCTCAAAGGGGTTGGGATTATATAGGCAACAAATAATAAATCCAATGACCATCCTCAGATGTTGGATGGTAGACTGGAACGGATACCAACGCGTTTTCGATTGAAAAACAATCTTCATCAGGGTGTGTAACAGTATAGCATTTTTGTCTAAAAATACCTCCTTAGTCTCCAGAGTGTGGAGAGGATATGGCTGCATATCCTCTCCACACTCTGGAGACTAAGGAGGTATTTTTCCACTGGGCAATGAATGGTATCCTTGGCTGAATAGGGACCTTTCCAATTGAACTCAGGCTTCTGGGAGAATTTTGATCCTCTATTTCTGTGTTATGGTGAGGATTTTTAACACTGATCTTTGAATCGTTTGATTCAGTCCACCCCATGGGTGGCAGGGACAAGAAGATCTACTCTTTATAGCGCATTCTATGGAGGCATCCGCATCTGATGACGCCGTAAATTGCATGACCTTTTCAGCCCAGACTTTTTAGACAAAAATGCTATACTGTTACACACCCTGATGAAGATTGTTTTTCAATCGAAACGCGTCGGTATCCGTTCCAGTCTACCATCTAACATCTGAGGATGGTAGCTTATGACGGACAGTATTCTCACTACGTAGACTATACATATTTAACAGTATTTCTTGTATCTGTTTTGTATATTAATATTTATATAATTATGTAATAAATTGGTATTCTTTTTTTAAATTGGATTTATTATTTGTTGCCTATATAATCCCAACCCCTTTGAGGTTATTTCAATTGTTTAATACGTCTAGAAAGGGGATACTTCTAGTATCAGAGTGAATTGTGAATTTGAGGTTGAATTCATTATTGGATATGAATATCATGCATTTAGATTGTTCACTGGCTGTGCCAGTCCAGATGACTAAAACATCATCTATATACCTCGGCCAAAGCAAGATGTGGCGGAAGTATATCGAGGCGTCATCATCTGCGAACAAGGCTCTCTCCCACCCCCCCAGGTACAAGTTGGCATACGATGTCCCCATCACAACCCCCTGTACCTGGAGGTAGGTGGAGCCGTTGAACAGAAAGATGTTAGTGGTCAGGATGTGCTCAAGCAATATAGTAACAAACTAGCACATTTTCAAGTTGTTCCTGTCTTGTTCCCTAAGGAACCCAGATACAACCTCTATACCTTTTATGTGTGGAATGCTAGAGTATAGCGCCTCAATGTCTATGGCTGCTAGGATTGCCCCCGGTGTTACAGTTAGTCCCTTGTTTACTTTAAGCAGTTCAAGGGTATCCTTGAATTATATTACTTCTTCACTTTACACATGTTTGGTTCACTCTGTTACAATCTACGCAGTTCTGGTCCCACCAGTTCATGACATAATACCAAGGCCATGCCTGACCAGAAATGTCTGAACAGAGGAGCCATTGTGGTTGTGTTGTTTTTGCTAAAATGCATTCGGAAGTAGTTGTTTATCTTTCTTCACTATGAGGGTGGACAATGGTTATTGCTGTCAGGTATTGAAGGATTGGGCCAGTGATCAACTTTTAGAGTGTATCCATCTGGCCCATTCTCTAGTTGATCAGGGCAGTCTGCTGTTTGAAAATGTTCAGCCTGTGATTCAGGTGTGTGCAGAGCTAGCTTTGTCCAGTATTCCTAAAGGCATTGATGACTTTTCTTCTCCCTTCAGCATGGCTCAGGTAGAATCATTAGTGTGGCTTTTGGAGGATGACTCTGCATATATCTTTGAGCACTATTCAGCATGTTCCCAACATGTGCTAGTGGAGTGTGTTAACGCAGTACAATCTCTTGTCAGACAGGCAGCATGTAAACTGAATTTTGTTCAGCCATTACTACAAGCATGGTCAGATATATTGCACCCAGTCCCCGTCAGCTTGCAACAACCAATTCCTGCTGCCAGACACCTGCCTGCAGTTTCAGCCCAATATACCATGCTATCAACTAAATATTAGCACCCTGTTTCCGGCTTGCTGCATCTACCCTGCCTCTATTCCGTCAGCCTCTTCTCTGCTGCCTGCAACAATCCCAACCCATACGATCCTGCCATTATCCCAGCCTGCCTCCACACCAGCCAATCTGCTCCAGCCTGCTTCCACACCAGCTAATCTGCTTCAGTCTGCCTCAATGCCAGCCAATCCATTTCAGTCTGCCTCCATGATTGCCAATGGGGTCAGGCTAGCCTCTGATGGTCCTGAACCTGAGGATCTGCCTAACCCTACCAACCTTCTGCCTGCTGTCTGGCCTGATGCTCCAGTATTTTCTGTTTAGTCTGATGTTCTGGTGCCCATGTTTCAATCTGATGTTCCAGTGCTCATGTTTCAACCTGATATTCCAGTGCCCATGGTCTAATCTGATGTTCTGTTGCCCACAGTCCAGCCTGATGTTCCATTGCCCACGGTCCAGCCTAATATTCTGTTGCCCACGGTTAAGCTAGATGTTCCATTGCCCATGGTCCAGCCTGAAGTTCTGGTGCCCAGTCTGTTGAGCCAGTGACCATTACCCAGCCTGTTGAGCCCGTGCCCGCTACCCAGCCTAGCAACCAATATAGAACAGATATGCCCATATATACACTTTGATTTTAGTAATTACCTTTAATAACAGTCTTCTATTCAGGTATCGCCAGCCGTTGCTGTCCCAGGCAGAGTGCATTAGGTATCACTCCACCTGTGACAGGAGCCGGTGCTATACAGGAAACATTGGTTTATGCTGCTCTGCTCCACAGCTGCTTGCTTCTTCTACCACCAGCTTCATTCACAACACTAATGCTCTGGGATAATGGTGGGTCGGCAACCCACGATCTTGGCTTGCCAGCCTGCCATCCCAGAGCAGGAGGTCAAGGGCCATATAAGAGGGCTCTGCAGGCCACATGTGGCCCCCGGGCCACTGGTTGGGCACCCCTGGTCATGTGTGAAAGTCTATTAGCCAGAATATTCACAAAGATCTTATAATCAGAATTAAGTAAATCTATGGGTCGATAGTTGTCATGAAGGGAGGGATCTTTTCCAGGTTTTGGGATCACAGTGATATGGGCATAAAGGAATTGGGAATGAGGAATGGTCCCCTTTAAAAATGAGGTGAATAGGGATAATAAATGTGGGCTTAAAATCCGGGCCAAGGGATTAGTGGGTTAGGAGATTTTTGACAACCTCAGTAGTAATCATAGCATTCTCAGCTTTATATAGTTTAGACAAAATTGAATTGTCGTGTTTCTCTTCATGCGGGAGCCAGCAGAAATACACTAACCCTGGAAGAAGGCTTTATGTTCCTCCCACAGGGTGGAGGCCTCCGAGACCATGATTTGAAAAAATTTGGTCAGATCCCCAGATAGTCGGAAGACAAGGCAGACAAGGACGCGGATTACAAGGCAATGTCTATATGGACATTGAATGGTCTGCAAGAAATGGTCTAGTTTAGAGTTAAGAGGAGTTTAGAATGTGTATTGCTTATGTGTGGGATGTTTATTTCTCCAAATGTCTTGGAGGTTATGGGCACTAATAAATTTATGAAAGGAAGTCAAGAGGCAGTTTACTTTAGTGGGTGTCATGGGGGAAAGAGTATTCGCCTGTCTTTGCCAGGTGACATAGCCATGTAAAAATCCCCTCCTAAAACCATAAAAGATTGGGAGAACTTCTCCAGCTTTGCAAACATGGTAGAAAGGAATTTCATTTAACCAGAATTAGGAGCTGCTGGGAAGCATTTTCTAGCAAATTTAAAATACCCCCCAGGGCAGAAATGAGTCTCCTGAATCATGATCACATCAGCCTTCGAAGATTCAAACTCTTTTAGAGCTAACCACTCCTATTTAATTTTTTTGAACATTCTCCATCCCTTGTCTTACTGCTTACATGGCCATGGTTTCCCAACCATGTGCATGAATGGGGCTGATGGTGTCACTGGTTATTAAGGTGTGAACACTCGAAGGGCCAAAGTTCTGTCTGAACTTGTGCTTGAACCACACCACACCTTCAGCTCATCTCTACATGCAGTGTTTTTTTTTATCAAAATTCATCCTACTCCAGCTGATTCAATGATGACTATACAACATTTGCTGCCTTGTATCTTTGACATAATCCAATAACATTATTTCTGGATAAAAATCGCCTCATTTCTCACACTTAAAATGTATCCTACTAAAATGACTTACACGTGTAATATTTCTGTATTATGTCTGACAAAATCCAATTAATTTGTATTTTTAATAAAAAATATTTGTTCAGAACAAATTTGCCTATCACTTGCTTTCACTTACTGTATGTGATTTTATACTATTTACATATATTTTTCATTTCAGAACAGAGGTTTTATGCTTAGTAGACATGTGCATTCGTTTTCGTTAGAATGCATTTTCGTCCGAAAATTGGGTATTTTCGTTATCGTTTTAACAAACGAAAACGAAAGCGCAAGAAACGAAAACCTGAAAGATCCGACTTAAAAAAATGCTTTATTTTCGTTTTCGTTCAGATCCGACGATTTTCGATGCTTTGTCGAATTTCCGTCTTTCAATTTCACAAAGTCATCGAAAATAGTCGTTCTGAATACAGTGAATAGGTATATTCACTGTATTCAGAATGACGATTTTCGATGCTTTGTCGAATTTCCGTCTTTCGATTTCACAAAGTCATCGAAAATCGTCGTTTTAGGATGAAAACTTTCCAGACGAAAACAAATTAAATCAAAATGATTTTCGGGAGTAACTAAATAAATGTATTTTCTGGACGAAAAAGGAAAAACGAAACAAAATATTCCAGTCTGCACATGTCTAATGCTTAGTGTGATGCTGTAAAAACATCATATCTTTTGCCTGAGCACATTTATAGTAGCAGACACACAAATGATTGTTAGGTACCAATAGTACTTTCAGGAATACAATAAAGAAAACAAAATGCTTTATTATTTAACATTTGACCCTCCTCCATGGTCCCAGAAAGTGTGTTGGATCTCAGCCTTTAGCTCAGGAAGAACACAATCCAACCTCTTTACAAGGCTTTCCAACCTCTTTACAAGGCAACCTAACTAAAATGTCTGCAGTGATTTGAAATAAAAACATTGGTGCTAATAGGTTCACTTTAGGCCAGTGGTAAGCAACTTTTGAGAGGTGGGGATCTACCATGACAACAAATTAACTTGAAAGCCCCCAGAGGTCAGTAGTGGGCAGTGCAGCTATACAGAGGTCAGTAGTAAGTAAGGCAGTGTGCGGAGATCAGTAGCAGGTTGGAGAGAGTACAGAGGTCAGTTGTAGGTAGGGTGGTGCACAGTTGTCAGTAGTTGGTAGGGCAATTTACAGAGGTCAGGAGTATGAAGATCAGTGTACAGAGATTAGTAAGGCACATTAGAGGGATGAGCAGGACATGGGTTAGCAGGGCAGAGGGCAGGCAAACGACAGGGGTTCAGGAAGGCACAGTACAAAGGGGTCAGGAGGGCCTGGTACTGGGGGCAGGGGTCAGAAGAGCCTAGTAGAGGGGGTCCTGAGGGCTCAGGTCACACTACAGGTTGCAAAAATAATAATAATAAGAGATCCCTATAGCAGTCAACACATCAATTTACATTGATTGATATTGCTCAAAGAGAAAATAGTGCAGGGCATAAAATGAATGAAATCGAACATAAAAATAAGATAAACCAATATAACATATAGTCTAACATTAAAACATTAACACATAATGCATTATTTTTTCCTAAATGACTAATGTTGGTGGTGATGAGTTGTGACACAGCTGCACACAGAGGGGTCAGTAGGGTACACAAAGGAGACAAGAAGACATGGTGCTAGTGGTCAGGAAGGCACACAGAGGGGTCAAGAGGCCACACAGGGGTAAGGAGGACATGGTACTGGGAGTAAGGAGGGCACACAAAGGGGTCAGGAGGGTACACAGTGGTGTCTGGAGGCCACACAGAGGAGACAGGAGGACATAGTACTGGGGGGAAAAAGGTCACACAAAGGGGTGAGGTGGTCACACAGGAGTCAGGAAGACATGGTACTGAGGATCAGGAGGGCACACAGAGGCGTCAAGAGGGCACACAGAGGGGTCAGGAGAAAAGAGAGCTGGGTACACACCGCTCTCAAGCCACCTGCAGGATCTCATATACTGCTGAATGAAACTGGGTGCCCGCTTGGTTGTGATGAGTAAGCACGTTTGTGTGAAACGCATCCACTGAGCACCTTTTGGATAGTTGTGTGTCATGCTCCTATGATTTTATGGATCTTAAATAAAATGTATTTATTTAAATTCCTGGATGTGCCACCACCCCTCTTCGTTTTCAGAGGGGTCAGGAGGCCACACAGAGGGGTCAGGAGGGTTGTGGTACTGGGGATCAAGAGGGTACAACATGTGTTTTCCTAATGCAGAGCTGTGCAGGAAAGTTGTTGTGGCACAGGTACCTGTTTTGGTGTGCTGATCCAGCCAGCCTTCCTCTCTCGACACATGATGTTGCCCACAAGCACACCAATTTGAATTAACTCGTCAGGGGTGCCAGCTGGGATTAGCACACTGCACACAGTGAAATTTGAGCCTGAAATTGCTGCTAGTACATCGTAGGCAGCAGAGGCATTACCTGCCCTGCAGCCACACATTACAGGGGCATGCTGAGGGGAGGGGAATGCCTCTGCCTATGCTTCCTGTTTTAAGCACTTCTCTGTGCTGTTTGCCAATCCTGGATGCTAGAGGAGGAGCACTTGAGGGTCAGCAGGACAGGGACTTGATTGTGATCTACCTGTCACCTGCTTGCGTTCAACGTTTTCATGAGAAATGTATGGCGGCTGCCAATGCAAATCTCCTTTTGAAAGTGGCATATGCCTGGCTGTCTGACTTTAGTATGTTTCAGTTACAATCCTGAAACAAGCAGGCCATCAGACAATTATCTCTATACTTGTTCCAGCTCAGGGACTTAAAGAGTATTGAAGCACTGAGTTCCCCAATCACACATTACAGGAACACATAGGGCCAGATTCAGGTAGATGGGCGAATTTTTATTTTAGAGTAACGTTTCTCATTTACGTTACTCCGCCGAAACTTTAGGAGCAAGTACTTGTTATTCACAAAGCACTTGCTCCTAAAGTTGCGGCGGCGTAGCGAAAATTAGCCTGCGGAATTCTAATTGGGCGTGTAGGGGCGTGTATTATTATAACTAGGCGCGATCCCGCGGCGAACGTACTGCGCATGCATCGACTGTCAGTGCGCATGCTCCAAATTCTGTCAGTGAACGTCAATGACGTCAATCCCCGTTCACGGAAGTTTTACACAAACGACGCGAAAATGTTTAAATTCGACGCGATGACGACGGCCATACTTAACATAGGATACTCCACTAGGGGGCTGGTTTTTCTTTACGCCGCGTATCTCTTAGGCCTCGTACACACGAGGCAATCTATTTGTTCAAATCGGTCGGACCGACCGATTTGAACAAATCTGTCTGATAGGATTTTGGTTTGATCGCGTGTACACACGAGCAAACCAAAATCCCCGCCAGCAGACGGCGCGCTGACGTGTCGGTGACGTGGCGGTGACGTTGACGCCGCCACGTCACCGCACCAGGAAGTAAAACACTTCCGCGCATGCGCCGAATCCATTCGGCGGCGGTGCGGGACGACATGTCTGCTGGTAAGTGTACTAACCAGCAGATATGTCGGGCGGACGGATTCCCACCCGATAGATTTCAAAGCATGCTTTGAAATCTGTCGGGTGGCCAAATCCGTCGGCTCGGCCGTACACACGATCGAATCTGTCTGCTGGGACGGTCTAGCAGACCGTTTCCAGCAGACAGATTTGATCGTGTGTACGAGGCCTTACGGAAACGTCGAAAAGTCACTGCGTCGGGCCCGAATACGATCGTGAATTGCCGATTCTCGCTGATTAACATATTCTCGGCATTAATCAGCGGGAACGCCCCGAGCGCCATTTTTAAACTTGCACTTCCGATACGACGGCAAAATACAATTACGCCGCTCGTATAGGAACTCCAACCCGGCGTTTCTTGTTTTCTGCTTACAGAAAACAAAAACGCCGGCTCAAAGTGAGAGTTAGGCTGGAGTATCACTGATACTCCAGCCTAACTCTACCTGAATCTGGCCCTAACTGTTCACCCAACAAGTAATGATTAAGGGAAAACATGGTTATATGACTTTGACTTTGTTTTCCCCATTCATTGAAGTAAGTTCCAAAGTCCAGAAACAAGCTAAAACTAGGGACAATTATAAATCTCAATGTGCAAAATGAGTTTAAAGCCATTGTATGGCTGCAGCAAGGCAAAACTGTTGCTTTATGACTCGACCTCTTAGGCCGCGTACACACGATCAAATCTATCTACTGGAAACGGTCTGACAGACCGTTTTAGCAGACAGATTTGATCGTGTGTACGGGCGGACAGACAGATTTGGCCAGCCGACAGATTTTAAAACATGCTTTAAAATCTGTCTGCTGGGAATCCGTCTGTCCGACATGTCTGCTGGTTAGTACGCTAACCAGCAGACATATCTGCTTGCACATGAGTCAAATGGATTTGGCGCATGCGCGGAAGTGTTTTACTTCCTGGTGCGGTGACGTGGCGGCGTCAACATCATCGCCACGTCACCGCGCTGTCTGCCGGCGGGGATTTTGGTTTGATTGTGTGTACAGCGATCAAACCAAAACAGCCCAGCAGACAAATCTGTTCAAATCGGTCTGTCAGACCGATTTGAACAGATGTATTTGGTCGTGTGTACGCGGCCTTAGAGGTCTGTTAAATGCATAAGTTCATATTTAGTAAAACAATAAATATACATGATTTTGCAATAAAAAAAGTTTTGTTTGTTTTGTTTTTTTACACTGAAGCCTGTAAAGCATTGCACCTGTGATCTGTGGACGACAGGTGTAATGTCATGCTCCTACAGGCACTGCTTACAGCTTTCTGCCCATACCTCTATACAGGCAGACAGTTACTGAGCTTCAGTAAGTGTCAGTGAACTACGAGGGTTCTGATCAGTGCACTAATAGTTCACTAAGAACGCAAGCAGTCTGCTGCATTGGGTGACAGGACTTGTAGTTTATTCATTCATAGATCTCTGTGAATGATTGATTCAGCTGTGCATCTGAGCCCCTCACAGCTGCATCACCTTTCAATTGTGACAGTGACTGTTAGACATGTGCACACTGAAATATTTTGTTTTGGAATTTCATTTTCGTCCGAAAAATAAATTAATTTTGTTACTCCCGAAATTGGTTTCTATTTATTTTGTTTCGTTAACAAATGCATTAGTCCGAAAATCTGAATTAATTAAGGTCGAATCTGTCATTGAAGGCTTATGGTGTCCGTCTAATGTTCTAAGAAGATTCGACGAAGCAGCTAAACTGTACGACACCGCAATCGTACATTTCCGTTTGAATGCTCCACCCACAAGCTATAGTAGAATTCTAATGTTGTATGACTAGCAATAATTATATTTATTAATCATTATTACTAGTTAACCAACATTACAATTCTTCTATAGCCTATGGGTGGGGCATTTGACCATAAATGTCCGCTCGTGGCGATCATATGTTTTTAGCTGCTTCATCGAATCTTTATGTCTCTATAATGTTGAATCTTTTCTCTCTATGTAGAATAATATTGGACTAATAGAGTTAGGTTAGGCACATTCGACCACAGGTTCGTAGACACAGATCACGTCATATTGTCACCGTCATGTTGAATATTCTATCTATATCAAATTGTTGCCGCAATAAAAAGAAAATAAAGCATTTTTTATATTGGATCTTTCGGATTTTGGATTCTGTGTGTTTGTTTTCATTTGTTAAAATTAACGTGAGAATCCCCGAAATTCAGACCACTCGAAACTCGAACAAAAACGAATGCACATGTCTAGTTACTGTGGAATAAGAATCCTCACCTGCTGTCACAGGGAATGGGAGAGGGGGTGAGATGAGGGGTGCTGAACATGTTACACCCTAAAAAACGAGTGTAACATGTTTAGAAGGTAAACTCATCCCTTAAAACCACATACTTTTTCGTTGCTTTTTAATATGTCCTTGGAAAGAGACAGAAATTACGATGTACGAATTGAAAGATCACTTTTTTTTCTAAATCCTGCATAAATGCATGCTGTTAGGAAAGGTGTATGGCCCTGAGGACTGCCAGTTGAACAGAAACAATTAATTTCACTGATTACTCATATTGGTTGTGTGCAAATGTTCCCCATTTAAAAAAAAAAAAAAAAATACTCATGCTTCTCTTGCTATAATGAAATCACTTATGTTTCAGTTTTAAAAAACATTACGGAATAAAATCACATGTATTATACATATATTCAATGGCACTTAAATGCCTACTTATAATCACATCTGAAATGAATTGACTGGAAAATAAATAGATTTACCACTAAAAAACATACAATATAATATATATAGCATGTGAAAATAATAGCAAGTACCCATCATGTGATGCTTTGAAAATCATATCTATTTTGTTAATATTCAGAAAATAGCCTTTTAAAAAGTAAATTAGGTTTATTACAACAAGCGCCATGCTCTCATGAGAAGACACTTTGCTAATCTCACATTAAATTAGATTTTTAATTCAGTCATTTACACAGCAATTGTTAAGTTTTGAAAATAATTTAATTACAGTGCAGAAGTACACACACACATTGTTGTATTGGTTAATAGATACCCTAATACTTTGTATCTTCAATAGATTTTGAATGAATTGAAAAATATACTTATCTTATCAAATTAAATACACGTTAATTAATCTTCAAGACTATGTTCAGCAAGATCAATAATGTTGACTGCTCATTCAGTGTATTAATAAAGTCCAAACAGAATTTAGTTGTTATTTCATTCATGCAGCGCAACAAGAAAAGAAAGTGGGAGACTTTGCAGCTTCACAGTGTAATGGCTTATACGAAAAAAATATGTTAACCTAAAAGTCAATGCAACACTACTAGTAAAATACGATTAAAGGAAAAAAAATATCCCAAGAGGGGAAACGTTGGATTTTGCTGCCCACATTATTTTTTTATTTTTTTATATGAAGCCTTTATATCACTTATAGTTTTAATTTTCAAGGCATGAAAGAGATCTATCTGTTATTATAATTGTTACATTTCTTCAGCATATGTGTAAAACAATCTTTATGCATGAAAGACTATTGTTTTAAAATGATATGTTTAATTATTTTGCTGGAGCTTTGGCTTCTTTAATGCCATCATTTAAAAAATGCATTTTTCTTAGATACTAACATCAAATAAGTACAGTGAAATAAAAGAAAAATCAAAGCCAAAAGCTAGATTAGACTGAAGACAGTTCACATTGCTTTTAAATTCTCTGTTTTGGGAATTTCAAGTTCAATTTTCAAATGTTTAAGCTGCCACAATATTGTGCAGCAATTTTCCTATGTAGTTAATTAAAGTGGTTTTGTAATTCTGTTCAATCAGCCGTGAAATCCAAATGCTTCTGCCAGAGAGCACTGCTAGGTTGGTGACTTCACTTTATTTTGACTGAAGTACTCAATATGACTGACATGCCTCATCCTATGACTGGACAATATAGATGCAGTAACACACCAATGAGGTCATGCCTATGAGTTCTTCTTCTGAATGTAAGTTATATTGATTGTCCTGTTAAATGCAGTGGAGCCTAATTAGCTTACAGTACTGCTTCACCATCTTCCAGTCTTGCTGAGAATACTGTTTGGGTGTATAATATTTTGGGATTATAAAATGGTATATAGCAAGGTGCTATTTTAGAATATGCCACATGTTTATATTATGTATACATTTTATTATGTTTCTAATAAAATTTAGATGATCTTAATTTATATACAATTGATCAAGTACCTTGAGAATTCCAGGGTGTTTGTTCTTTTTTCTTGATATATGTCTTCCATTACATACACTTTTTTTTCTACACAGAATATAGAAAGTGATCAGTAACAGAATAGAGAATAATGTGAAACTGATGAGCTTGTTATCAGAGAGAGGAAAGGGGGTGTTAATGAGGTTATCAGACCTGAAGAAATGGGAGAATACAAGGTCAAGGGTATTACCATCAGAATGAGTGGAAGTGTGTGTTCATTGTGTTAGGTCAAAAGATGAGGTTGTGTTGAGAAGTTGAGATGTAGCCAGGCTGTTAACATTAACAGAGAAGAGAAAGTAGGGTAAGCAGAGAAGTCATCAAAAAAGTGGGATACTGGTCCAGGAGGCTGATAAAACCATGGCAATCCTCAGAGAATTGGAGAAACAGATAAATATAGTGTATCCGGGAAAAAAAAGGATGGATTGGGTGAGGTAGAAAGAATGTGAACAATGCTCAGTGGGAATAGAAGGAAACCAACTGCAGGGATACACCAGGGACTTGAGAGGAACAGACAGAGAGCTTGAGATTATTGCTTTGTTTTGTTTTTCCAATTGCACAGTTTAACAATAGAGAGACCATGTATAGTTAGCATTTTTCTTACTTGTATTATACATACTGTAACTCAACACAATGTTACTTTTTTCTCTTTATATTATCTTTACTGCGACTTATTGATATTTTCAATACAAATAAAATATTTGAACAAGAGAATGACAAAGATGCAGAAACAAAGCAGCAGCCTAGTATTCACAAGAGCACACCACAAGGGGTGATCAATTTTGTTGCATAATTTATCCAAAGCTGCAGCACTCTTGATCACCTTAACAGGCAGCAACTGAGTTGGAAGCACAGGATACGCTGGAGTAGAGCACAGCAGGCACAACATGGTACTTAAGTGCACATGGGAGCAGGAGACTCTGGAAGAACTGGGGAGCTGGGAATACAAGAACAAATCAGTAAGAGTCCATGAGAACACTAGGGTGCCCCATCGATTTGTTTTTTATACGTGAAAAAAAAATAGAACATGTTTTACATTTTTCCTATGGATAAAAAAACAATAGAAAATAACGATCGTCTGTGTGGAAGTCCATCGGTCAAAAATCCATGCATACTCAGAATCAAGTCGACGCATGCTCGGAAGCATTGAACTTAATTTTTTGAGCATGTCGTAGTGTTTTTTACGTCACCACGTGACTGATGGTGTGTAAGCAAGACTGATGAAAGTCAGCTTCATTAGATATCCAACAAAACAATCCATCGGATTAGATGCCACCAGATATCCGATCGTGTGTACGAGGCATTAGAGTCTCTGGGAAGCACAGAGTGCAGGTAGGAGCCTCTGGGATCACTGGGGTGATGGGAGCATGAAAACATAGGAGTGCAAGAGTCGCTGGAAAGCACAGAGTACAGGTAAGAGTTCACAGGAAGACACAAGAGATTCACAAGAATTTATACAATGATTCACAAGAACAAGAGACAATATCTGGTGACACATATCTTGCACATCTGCATGTTGCTCAAATCAAGATATGGCACTTGAAGCATCAGCATGGAAATCACTAGCTGTGCATTGGAACATAGACCTATTTCTAGAGTTGTGAGCAGTTGAGTGTGACAACATGCCCCAATATGTTAATTGTTCTGAATGTAGATTATTACCCTCAAGTATGGAACCAAGACCTCATGACACCCATTCATAAGATTGGAGACTAGTACAATATTGCCAATTACAGACGGATATGTGTCAGCAGCATGCTGGGAAGACTGTATTCCAAACAAGGTAATCCTTACCTTCTTAACACAGCATAATGCCCTAAGCAGAAGCCAAGCAAGGTACATGCCAAATTTTTGCACTACAAATCGACTTTAAACCCTGCACAGTGTCATCAAAAACCATTGCCACAATACAAAACAAAATTGACTTGTCTCCTGGATTTTAACCACTTGCTTACTGGGCACATAAACCCCCTCCGTGCCCAGGCGAAAATTTCAGCTTCCGGCACTGCGTCGCTTTAACTGACATTTGCGCGGTCATGCGACGTGGCTCCCAAACAAAATTGACATCCTTTTTTCCCCACAAATAGAGCTTTATTTTGGTGGTATTTGATCGTCCATGCGGTTTTTATTTTTTGCGTTAAACAAAAAAAGAGCGACAATTAAAAAAAAAATATATATTTTTTACTTGTTGCTATAATAAATATCTCAATTTTTTTTTTTTAAACATTTTTTTTTCTCAGTAAAGGCCGATACGTATTCTTCTACGTATTTTTGTGAAAAAAAATAAAATCGCAATAAGCGGCTGCTTTGCGCAAGAGTTATAGCGCCTACAAAATAGGGGACAGAATTATGATTTTTTTTTACTATTTATTTTTTACTAGTAATGGCGGCGATCTGTGATTTTTATTGGGACTGCGACATTACGGCGGACACAAATCGGACACTTTTGACACATTTTTGGGACCATTCACATTTATACAGCGACCAGTGCTATAAATATGCACTAATTACTGTATAAATGTGACTGGCATTGAAGGGGTTAACACTAGGGGGTGAGGAAGGGGTTAAATGTGTATCCTGGGTGTGTTCTAACTGTGTGGGGGGAGGGGGGTGACTGGGGGAGGTGACTGATGCTGAGTCCCTATGTACAAGGGAAACAGCATCTGTCTCCTCTCTCCCTGACAGCACGTGGAGCTCTGTGTTTACACACAGAGCTCCACGTCCCTGCTCTGTCACTGCCGATCGCATGTACCTGGCGGACACCACGGCTGCTGGGTACACGCATCGAATCCTCAGCGATGCGACGGCACTGTTTACAACAACATGACGTCCAAAGACGTGATCCCTGCATCTTAGGTCCGCGCTGTTGACATCTTTTGTCTATAGCGCGGATCTGTAGTGGTTAAGGGCATTGGATTGAATATATCCCCCAGGCCTTTTTTAAACAACTGGAGAGTAAAAAGAAGGAGAATATATCATGTAATCAAGAGTTCATATACTGAGAACTTCTGCAGCATACAGGTGAATGGGAAACAAACAGAGTACTTCCAGCAGGCTCTTGGAATTATATCAACTCTCTTCAAATTGTACATTAGTGAACTGGCTGCAACTTTGAAATTCTCCTCAGTATTAGGAATAAGCTCTACATGACACTGAAGTGAACTTCCTGCTGTATGACCTCCTATTACTATAACCAACAGAAAAAAGCCAAACAAGATGGCCTGAAAATGCTGGTGAAATACAGTGTGACATTGGCACTACCAAATCAAATCAGAGAAAACAAAGCCATAGTGTTCCAAAGAAGAACCCCAAAGCAAAACCAGAGTTCTTATTTACATTAAGCAACTGCACTATGAGTAATGACACCTACACTTACCTCTGTGTAGAAATTAAACATTCTGGAAGTTTCAAGCTAGCCATAGAGGACCACTTACAAATTAGGATCCTCCAACTACCACCATTAAGCTACACTGACCAACAAGGACCAATTCAAACTATATGGACAGCAACAACTTATCAGCATCTTAACCACTTGTAAACAATATGGGCCAGATTCAGGTACATTGGCGCATATTTTGACCGGAGAAGCGCACCTCCTTTACGTTAGACCGGCGCAATGTAGAGGCGCAATCACCGTATCCTTGTAGTATTTGCGCAGAAATTTGCGCCGGTGCAATGTAATTCCCGAGGCGTAAGGCGGAGTAATTCAAATTGGGTCAGCTCCTCACTAACAGTGTTGCTTTAGCTGACATGTAGACGGATTGTCTAATTTTATACCACCTTTTATATGGACTAATTTTAAACAGGACGTGCAGCTGTTGCGCACAGCGCGTAGCCTGTGCTGCACCAACTTACTTTTGTGGATCCCCGTAACTCCCTCATTGGCATATTTGACTAGCAAATCAATGGTGTGTCTAGCGCAGTTTTGCGTGCACGGATGCGCCGGTCTATCGAAATTACCCCGGTCGAAAAAAATTAGATTTCATGCGTATATCGTTTTGGGGATGCGGCGCATCGATACGCATGCGCAGATTTAGACTTACGCCGCGCATCTCTTGTAACGCCGGCATAATGGCTCTCTGAATCTGGCCCTAAAAATTTGGCACAAACCAAAAATAGGTAGAAGAATACATATCGGCCTAAACTGAGGAAAACATTTTTTTTTATATATATTTTTGGGTGATATTTATTATATTTTTGTTTATAGCACAAAAAATAAAAACCGCAGAGGTGATAAAATACCACCAAAAGAAAGCTCTATTTGTGGGAAAAAAAAGACGCCAATTTTGTTTGGGAGCTATGTCGCACGACCGCGCAATTGTTAGTTAAAGCGACGCAGTGCCGAATCGCAAAAACTGGCCAGGTCCTTTACCTGCATTTTGGTCCGGGTCTTAAGTGGTTAATTATCTAACACTCCCAACAGTTCAGCTTGACAAAATCTCACATACAGAGCACAATGCACAATTCCAAAGTAAAATATGTCAGAGAAGAGAGAAATAATAATACTACTACTACTAATAATAATAATAATAAAAACAAGAAACTATTTACATACCAGTTTTTACAGAAACTGCAAACTAGCACCATACCTGGATCCCAATGTCTACAAGATCCCGAAGACAAGCTGAACCTGAGCCTGTACTGACTGAGCAACCACAGCCTGTGAATCAATTCTAAGTGGCACAGACAGACCTACAAACCAGAAAAAGTAGAATGTGAAAGCAGAAGTGCTGGAACAAGGTAATCCAGTGCCCAGGGCGAACATGCCAAGATGCGCCCCCCCCCCCCTAATTTTTATGCATGACCAATCATCTTTCCCGCACCTGATTGTTATACCTATGTATAGAGTGCAGACGTCAGATTTAGATAAAGTACAAAGTGCAGCAGTCAGGAGCGGATAAAGTACAGAGTGCATAGGTAAGGTGTATGTAATATACAATGTGCAGGAGTCAGGAGCGGGTAAACTACAGTAGAGACCAGGAGTATATATACCCTAGTGCTCAGCAGTACCCCCTAAGAGGCATTTCATACCTATAGTATATACACATTACACACATACACACACATACAAACACATACAAGCACTCACATATTTACATATATAGCCACCCATTTATTTTCCTGCCTAAAACCAAGTTTCTTCTCTGACATTCAGGTTCCTAATAAAGGAAAATAAAACAAATCCACCCTTGCTGGGTTAAATGTTCATTTAGTCTAGAGGCAGAAGATTAAGGTATAAATACTTGAAGGCTGGGTTCATCTTTCATAAAAAAAAAAACGCAATTATATTTTTCCAAGTAAAAAATGTGCACTTATTCTTTTTTTTAAACAGGAACCTGCAAAGTATTGCACCCATGATCAGCAGATCATGGGTGCAGTGTGATGCCGCATACACACGGTCGGAATTTCCGACAACAAATGTTCGATGTGAGCTTTTGGTCGGATATTCCAACCGCGTGTAGGCTTCGTCGGACATTTGCTGTCGGAATTTGTGACAACAAATGTTTGATGTGAGCTTTTGGTCGGATATTCCAACCACGTGTAGGCTTCATCGGACATTTGCTGTCGGAATTTCTGACAACAAATGTTTAAGAGCTGGTTCTCAATTTTTCCAGGTTTTTTTTCTTGTCGGAAATTCCGATTATCTGTATGCAATTCCAATGCACAAAAATCCTAAGCATGCTCGGAATCAATTAGACGCATGTTTCGGAATCATTGAACTTAATTTTTCTTGGCTCGTCATAGTGTTGTACGCGACCGCGTTCTTGACGTTCTGAATTTCCGATAACATTTGTGTGACCTTGTGTATGCAAGACAAGTTTGAGCGAACAATCCATCGGAAAAAAATCCACGGTTTTGTTGTTGGAAAGTCCGATCATGTGTACATGACATTGACATGACATCCTGCACACACTGCCTAAAGATCTCTGCTAGGGATGAGACGAACTGCGAACAAACCAAAAGTGTGTGCGAACTTTAGAACCCCGTTAAAGTCTATGAGACTCGAACGTTTGAAATTGAAAGTGCTAATTTTAAAGGCTAATATGCAAATTATTGTCCTAAAAAGTGTTTGGGGACCCGGGGGACATGTATCAATGCAAAAAAAAGTTTTAAAAAAACGGTCGTTTTTTGGAAGCAGTGATTTTATTAATGCTTAAAGTGAAACAATAAAAACTGATCGCAGCTGTAATGAATTGTCGGGTCCCGGCAATACAGATAAAATTTGGTATGGATATTGTAAGGGTTAACATAAGTTGTCCATATATTGCATATATGCTGTCTGTATATCAGAATGACATGAGCAATTCTTGTGCTGAGCATATATAGTAGTAGTCAGTTTGAATGTCTTGTGACCTAAGTTTTGTGGTTTCTATAACCAGTTTGTGGCGGTTGACATATATACAAGCCTTAATCATGAGACGAGTTCTAACTTAAGCAATAAATAACGGTAACTTTTAACCAATGATATTTTAACAGCATCACCCAAAAGGGGGGCGTCCGCCCAGTAACAGTGTATTAACCAATGATGTTAAGACATGTATTTGTGTATTTCCTTTGAATCTCCGTATGTTTTTATAAAAGAAACTGTTCGTGCCATATTAAACCAGAGTGACTTTAACCTAATACCGTGTGTCTTGTTACTGCAAGGTTAAACTCATTCTCCCGGTACCGAAGGGGTCCTTTTACCAAGGTGGGCATATTTTATCTTACCCTACAGATATTAAGGTAACCCTGTGCCAATTTTTTTTTAAATGGTTTCCCCAAAATTCTAAACCAGACCCTTATCTGAGCACGCAAACTGGCAGGCTGCAAGAAAAAAAGGGGGGGTGAGAGAACGCCCCCCTCCTGAACTGTACCAGGCCACATTCCCTCAACATGGGGAAGATGCTTTGGAGTCTGGACCCCATGTTGATGGGGACAAGGGCGTCATCCCCACAACCCTTGCCCGGTGGTTGTGGGGGTCTGCAGAAAGGGGCTTATTGGAATCTGGAAGCCCCCTTTAACAAGGGGACCCCCAGATCCTGCCCATCTATGTGAATTGGTAATGGGTACATTGTACCCATACCATTTCACCCCAAAAAAGTGTCAAAAATGGAAAAAATAAATAAGAGCCAGCTTGGAACAAGTCCTTTATTAAAAAAAAAAAAGTCCAGCGATGTAGATCCATCTTGCCCCGAAGATACTGAAAAAAAAAAACCCGCTACTGATGCGCCTCCATAGGAGACTCCCGTTGAGTGACAATACTACCACCATGACAGCTCTTATATAGCTGAGGGTGGGGCCACCCAGTGATTTACACCATGGAGGTTACCTGTGTCGGCGGGAGTAGCATCACTCGACAGGAGTCTCCTATGGAGGCACATCAGTAGCAGCTTTTTTTTGGTATCGTCAGAGCGAGATGGATCTACATCGCTGGACTTTTTTCTTTTTTAATAAAGGACTTGTCCCAAGCTGGCTCTTGTTTTTTTTTTTTTTTTACACTTTTTGGGGTGAAATGGTATGGGTACAATGTACCCTTTTATCAATTCTCATTGGGGGCGGGATCTGGGGGTCCCCTTGTTAAAGGAGGCTTCCAGATTCTGATAAGCCCTCCGCCTGCAGACCCCCACAACCACCGGGCAAGGTTTGTGGTGATGTCCAGACCCCAAAGCATCCTCCCGATGTTGAGGGCATGTGGCCTGGTACGGTTAAGGAGGGGAGCGCTCTCTCGTCCCCCCTGTTTTCCTGCAGCATGCCAGATTGCGTACTTGGGTAAGGGTCTGGTATGGATTTTTGGGGGGACTCCTACGCCTCTTTTTATTTTGACACAGGTTTCCCTTTAAAATCAATACCAGACCTGAAGGGTCTGGTATAGGTTTTGAGGGGGACCCCTATGCCATTTAAAAAAATAAATAATTGGCGCAGGGTTCCCCTTAATATCCATACCAGACCTGAAGGGTCAACTTTTTTTTTGCATTGATACATGTCCCCTGGGGCAGGACACAGGTCCCCAAACACTTTTTATGACAATACCATGCATATAAGCCGTTAACCATTTGCTTACTGGGCACTTAAACCCCCCTCCTGCCCAGACCAATTTTCAGCTTTCAGTGCTGTCGCACTTTGAATTACAATTGCGTGGTCATATAACACTGTACCCAAATTAATTTTTTCCCAACAAATAGAGATGTATTTTGGTGGTATTTGATCACCTTTGCTGTTTTTCTTTTTTTATTTAAAAAAATTAAAAAGACAGATTTAAAAAAATAGTATTTTTTGTTATGTTTTGTTATAAAATATTTCAAACTGCTAATTTTTCTCCTTTATTGATGTACGCTGATGAGGCTGTACTGATGAGCACTGATGGGTTGTACTGATGGGCACTGATGGGCTGCACAGATGGGTTGCATTGATGGGCACTGATAAGGCGGCATTGGTGGGCACCGATAAGGAGGCACTGATGGGCACTGATAGGTGGCACTGGTGGGCACTGAGAGGTGGCACTGATGGGTGGCACTGGTGGACACTGAGAAGTGGCACTAATAGGTGGCATTGATAGGTGGTACTGATAGCTAGCAGTGATGGGCACTGATAGGTGGCAGTGATGGGCACTGATGAGTGGCAGTGATGGGCACTGATGAGTGGCAATAATGGGCACTGATCGGTTACACTGATAGGCAGCATTACTAGGTGGCACTGATTGGCATCACAGGTGGCACTTGTGGGCATTGATAGGTGGTACTCTGGGCATTGATAGGTGGCACTGCGGGCATTGATAGGTGGCACTGTGGGCACTGGCAGGTGACAATGGCAGGTGGCACTGGCAGGCGGTCTTTTTGGGCAAAGAGGAGGCAGATGTGCCTCCTTGCTCTTTGGGACTTATGTCCCTTGTAAACAAGCCGGTGACCGGCTTTTTTTTCTCCTCACGCTTTGTTTACATCATGTGGTAAGGGGCTGGATCCTTACACGTGATCCACCGAGTCTCAGTGATTCCGTAATCACAGAGCACATTGTGCGTGCAAAGGGGAGGACCTCTACTGATGTCCAATAACAAAAAAACCTGGGGAATGCCCAAGGAATAACCAAGCCTACTTACCGACCAGCTCGCAGAATAACCAATTAACCTGTCTAACAGTATACGTTAAAAACAGGGGTATTGTCCGCATGCATTTGCAAACGCATGCGTGAGCCACAGAGCCGTGCCAAGGCACCCTGTAATCTGTGGTCCTAACACTAAACAATGAGTGTCCCCACAATGGAGGCACATGCATTCTAATGGATAGATAGGGGCAGGTGGACTGAAGGGGAGCCACCCCTCCTTAAAGGTGCTGCAGCACACCAAACACCCAGAATATAGCACAATGGCTGCAAAGGTGTTGGTGTGTTGCTGGACCAATACAAGCACCACAGGTGAAAGATAAACGTGTCCACTGCCCCATCTATAGCTGGCCATAGCAGTAAGTAGCATTGAAAGACTAAAGCAGATAACAAAAAAACCTGGGGAATGCCCAGGGAATAACCAAGCCTACTTACCGACCAGCTCGCAGAACAACCAATTAACCTGTCTAACAGTATGCGTTAAAAACAGGGGTTTTGTCTGCATGCATTTGCAAACGCATGCGTGAGCCACAAAGGCACCCTGTAATCTGTGGTCCTAACACTAAACAATGAGTGTCCCCACAATGGAGGCACATGCATACTAATTGATAGATAGGGGCAGATGGACTGAAGGGGAGCCACCCCTCCTTAAAGGTGCAGGAGTACACCAAACACCCAGCATATAGCACAATGGCTGCAAAGGTGTTGGTGTGTTGCTGGACCAATACAAGCACCACAGGTGAAACATAAACATGTCCACCCCCCATCTATAGCTGGCCATAGCAGTAAGTAGCACTGGAAGGCTAAAGCATCTACTGATGTCCTCCCGGATTTTCAGGCCCGTGCTGTTGCCGTCATTTGACTATAGCGCGGGCCTCTAGTGGTTAAAATTAGTACTTTTGATTTTTCTTGTTTGTGTGCCATAGACTTTAACGGTGTTCAAGTCTTTGAACACATTTTTTTGCCTGTTTGCAAGTTCTGGTGCTAGCCAAACCAAGGGGTGTTCGGCTCATCCTTAGTGACCACCCACAGCCAAAACGCTAACAAATTAGTTGATCTGTATAACCTTTAAATTTTTCCTATTTATGTTCTCCACCATCACAGCATAGTGTTTACCTATAGTCTGGTCCGTAGATTGCTTTTTCTTACCCCCTCTCAGTATAAAGGTGAAACCAACGTCTAGACTTTGGAAACATTTCCACAGTGTAATTTATGCTGAGAACAAAGCTGCAATTTGCAAATATTGCGAGAAGAAATATTATTGTCCATATACTACAAGGATGAAAAAACACATCCTGGCATGCCAGAGGTGCCCTAAAGACATTAAAAATGCTTTATATAATGAGATGATGAGGACCAGAATAAAAGTGTGAGTAGCTTTTTCCTCAGTTCCCTCAGTTCTCATTCAAGAAATGCTCCTTCTGCTGCTTCTGGATCATCATCACAAAGTGTTTCTTCACCAGGAGCATCTTCAAGTAGGTTAAAAACCATTGCCTCATAAAAACACACAATACCTTCTTTACAGATAAAATGACACCTGAAAATCAAGAGAACATTGATCAAGCTCCTGCAAGAGCAATATATGCTTCAGGAGCAGCATAGTCAATAATAAAAATGCATATTGGCAGGACAATTTCAAATTATGAGGGTGTGTGTGTGTGATACAGTTACCATAAATGTTCTTAACATAAACATTTGTTATAAAGAAAACATTAAAAAGAAAGTTAGCAAGTTTAGTGTATTTACTGAATAAGCTGTACTTTCAATTTGTAAAACTATTTCACAAATATTTTTTTCCCAAAATGTTGATTCCCCCCCCCCCCCAAAAAAAAAAAAAAAAAACAGGGATTTTTTTTTTTCTAGTGGCTTCAAATTTTCAGGAAATGTTACATCTCTATTGGAGACTTCAGACGAAGGGGACACAGTGGCCAGGAAGGGGGTGAGGGGGGCAAGTTCACAGAGGTATAATTGGTGGGGTGCTTTGGGGATGGTGGGGGTAAGAGGATAAGTGCTGGAGGGTGCTTTTGGAGTGGAGGGGACTTGTTCTAGAAGGGGCCGTTGGATTTGCAACATGACCCCCGCTTTCTAGCACAAGTCCTCTATGCTCCAAAAGCGCCCCCCAGCACTTATCCTCTTACCCCTACCCTCTGCCAAAGATCTAAGAGATGCCAGCTGCCACAGAGGGGATTACCATGGCACCTGAGACCCTGGGAATCCCATAAGAGATAATTAGCCATGAATTAACCGTTTCATTGCTATCAGGTCCCTGGTGTAAATATGCATTTCCACTAGGGATCTGCTAGCAATATAATGGTTAATCATACACTTCCACCACAGATCTGAAAACGTTAATCATGAACTTCCAACTGGAATTTCAACTGTCAGCAATGAAAGGGTAATCATGTCCAGTACTAGCAATGAAAGTTTCTGGTAGATGCTTTTTTTTTAAGAAGAAGGGGGTCAGGGTAACCTTCATGGTTTCTTGCACTGGGGCCCTGAAGGTTCTAGACATGCCTCTGCAAACCGCAAAGCATATGCTTTACATTCACCATGCATTAAATGAAAATACGATTGTACCTTTAGTGCTATGCAGTAATAGAAAGCATAACTAAATGCTCTGCTTCTACACTCTTCCACAATACATAATAGTGGTAGTAAGGAAAAAAAAAGTTTAACTAATTGTTAATGTAATTCTACATAAAAATGTTCATTACCTCTCTCAAGGAGAAAAACTAGAACACTATATCTGATACCTTTAGATCTAAGCTTCAAATGCTTTCTTACAAATGAAAATATGGCTGTAGGTTAAGACTGAAGACAGAAAAATTGTAGTAAAACAACAGCAAATTAAAAACTCATATCACCTGAGGTGAGAAGTAAACTACTGAAAAAAGGTGCTATCCTTAGCTTTTCATATTAAAAAATAATTTCAGAACTCTAACCCTTTTGATTGCTGTTATTTTTTATTGATTCTAGCCCTACAGCTCTGTTCTGTGCAGGAAAAAAGTATTTGCTCTTTAAAATGTCAAAGTGTAAAAAAAGCACTTCTTAGTAGACATATGACAGAAAAGTACAACTTTACTGATTTTTAGACTGTTGGGGCTTAAAGTAGTTTTATATAGTATTAAAATATATATTCATGTGCAGAGTTTACTTGCAACATCTAAAATGCTGTTCGTTCACCTTTGTTATTTAAATAGTCATGTCACAGGGTATAACTAACTGGGTAACACCAGGATTTTCTTTTCAGCTTTTTGGCCTCTTGTATTCCCTGTGCAACAGACCTAAAACTGGTGAATGTGCTGTTCAGGCTAAAAGGTTTACCTTTTAGGCCTCGTACACACGATCAAATCTGTCTGCTGGAAACGGTCTGCTAGACCGTTTCAGCAGACAGATTCGATCGTGTGTACGGGCGAGCTGACAGATTTGGCCACCCGACAGATTTCAAAGCATGCTTTGAAATCTATCGGGTGGGAACCCGTCCGCCCGACATGTCTGCTGGTTAGTACACTTACCAGCAGACATGTCGTCTCGGACTGGCGCCAAATGTTTTCGGCGCATGCGCGGAAGTGTTTTACTTCCTGGTGCGGTGACGTGGCGGCGTCAACGTCACCGCCACGTCACCGACACGTCAGCGCGCTGTCTGCTGGCGGGGATTTTGGTTTGCTCATGTGTACACGCGAGCAAACCAAAATGACAGCAGACAGATTTGTTCAAATCGGTCGGACAGACCGTTTTGAACAAATCTATTGCCTCGTGTGTACGAGGCCTTAAAGGTAAATAGGCTGTTTACTTTCCAAGGGAAGTTGTTTTTTTCATACATTTTTCTGAAATGTGATTGGATATTTGTTTCAAAGTAAAACTTCACCACATTCATTAAACTCCATGGTCACTTCCCTTGCAAAGTTCAACTTCCCTTACAAAGTGAACAGACGTTTTGTCTTTGGTAAACCAACTACAGTTAGTTCTCTGAACAGAAGATGGGAAAGGACAATAAACACCAAGGCATTATACCTTTTGATTTGATTTTAATGAAAACCATAATGGTTTTGAGTAACTTGAAATGTACAGTAGTTTTCAAAGTATATAGGTTTAAAAATGTTCTCTGGTTTAGCTTAATAAATAACAGCAGATGACACTTGCTTTCATTATCACTCTAAAGAACACAGTCAAAATGACAGTTTTATACACAAGAATAAAGTGCATTGTTTGAAGAGCTGAGATTTTAAAGGTGCCAGTCATGCAATATATAGGGTATGTGCAGAATATCATGAAAATTAAGTTCCTACGCTTGAGAAGGGCTCTATGAAGGGAGCAGCTGACCAAGGTCACTTGGGTAGGGGTTCTAGGCAGGGCCGCTGTTAGGGGGGACAACCAGCCCTCCTGTAGGGGGCCCGAGCAAACAGGGCGGCCCAGACAGCAGAGGGAATCATTGTGGTCGGATGGAGGGGCAATTACTTCCCCCACACCGATACCCCTCCCTGTTCTGCCTGCTTCTGATCCCCTCAGTGCCGCCCGTCACTGTGCTGCCCCCCATGGCACTACTGGCTTACCTGTCTCGTAAAAAATTACAAATTGTAAAATAAAAAACATTTTAATACATTTTAACATTCTTTAAAAAATGATTTAAAGATTTTTAAAAACTATTTTAAAAGGGGCTAATTCACTGTTACGTTTGTATCCGCTAATAATGATTTTAGTGAATTTTTTTGTGAAAATATTGTTTTGATATATTTCGGATGGGGGCCTGTCAGTTAGGCTGTACAGCAGCTCTGGTTCTAGGTATACAATAGAACATTGATTAGTTGCATTCCAGCCCTGTGAGAGTCAAGACATTGGGCCAGATTCACAGAGCCATTACTCCGGTCTATCTCCTGTTAGACCGGAGTAATTTCAAGTTACCCGCGTCGTATCATTAGTTTGAACCAAACCAGTATACGGCGGCTTCGGGCTTCAATCCGACAGGCTTACGTCTTCGTACGCCGTCGGATCTACGCTGCAATCTTTTTCCGCCCGCTGAGTTCGCGTCATTTTCAGCGTTGGGGTATGCAAATTAGCTTTTTCCAGCAATCCACAAAGTTACGATCGTCATCTTTTTGCTGCGTAAAGTTAGGGAAGCAAAAATCTGGTCTATAGTTAGACAGCCCATGTTAAGTATGGCCGTTGTTCCCGCATCAAATTTCACATTTTTTTTTGTTTTTGCGTAAGTCATCCGGGAATAGGAATGTACGTAAATGACGCTACTCAAAAAAAATGTGACGTAACGACGTAATTTCGCGCAATGCACGGCGGGAAATTTCTGAATGGAGCATGCGCAGTTCGATCGCCGTGGGGACGCACCTAATTTAAATGCTTCATGCCCCCTAACCGCATATTTCGATTCCGCCACGAGAAATACACTACGCCGCCGTACCTTACGGGCCGAAATCTACCAGAATTCGTCTTAGAGCCAGGTAAAATACGGCGGTGTAGTGTATTTCTGATACTCTGCGCCAGGGCAATGGTACCTGAATCTGGCTCATTGTTTTTTGTGACACCTTGCCTCTTATTAGGAAAAATGCAACCAAGTTTGGAACAGCGTTACACGATAACATTTTGTGTGAAATTTTATAAAAGGGCATCAGAAACTTTGGAAATGGTGAGGAAAGCTTATGGAAATATAGATCAGAATAATTGCAGAGGAAACGGGAATTACCAAGTCACTTGTTCCAAAGACCTTTTCACTTGATCAGAAGGAACACTGCCAAGACTTGTTGGCCCGTTTGGAAAGAGAGCCTGATTTTCACGAGTGAGTGATCACGGGAGATGAGTCCCGGATGTTTGAGTATGATCCCAAGATGAGGAAACAAAGTTCAGAATGGCACACACCCATGTCACCTCACTCCAAGAAAGCTTGACTGAGCTAATCAAAAGTCAAATCAATGGTTATTGTTTTTTTTGTTTTTGTTTTTATATACATTCACGTGGAATTGTCCATAAAGATTTTTGTACCTATTGGTCAAACTGTGAATCAAAGATTTTACTTGAAAGTTCTTGGTTGCTTAAGACAAAGAGTTTTTTTGGCTCAATATCGCCGGGAGCATCGTGTACACTCACAAGGTGCATACTTTGAAGGAGACAATGTTCAATTGTAAAATATCATTCTTATTACTTTCTGGACACACCTCTATTACAACGATGAGTAACATTCATAAATGTTTATTTCCATAGCACATTTTAAAACATTCTTCCGGATAAAATCAATGAAAAACATTTTTCATTGACAATTCTTGATCGAAGTATCCACAACAGAAATTACTGTAAACTGTTATGGTGTAGTGATTACGACATGTTTGGCTTAATAAGGCTTGCTGAAGAAGAGAAATACAAAACCACATCCAAACAGCTGCACAGAAATAGATACAAAATGTGCTTGATTACACAATATACAAAGGTAAGACAAAGATTTCATTTTTTTATGGAGAGCATCTCACTGGACAAAGTAGAATAGTTGCAGTATAAATCAAAAGCTTCTCAGCAGATTGGTCCCAGCTAGACACATCAATCAGAACACCCCGAATGGGGTAGTATTTGATAGGCCACAGGAGAAACACCAAGAATTATTGCCCTAAAAATAATAATAGGGGAATACAGTATATATGCCTTTGTATCATTGAGTGTTAAACATATGCTAATTTAGGTTATGCGCCACATGGGGGAGCTAGATATACAATATAAACATGCAGATACCTTCCAAGGTAATCCAAAAAAAATATGTCCGAACCCATTTGGGGCAAACTGAGGCAAGAGCTGAAGTACCAATCATCCAATCCCAATACCCTCTGGGACTGCCAATATATCTGTAACACACATATCATAAAAACAATTCAATCATATAACTGTAGCAGACAACGCAGCAAACATATAAACAGAGTCATCTATCATCTATGCTACATTCAGTCCTCAGAGCTCACCTTATAAAAAATTGGTAACAGAACTGGCAATATAAACCAACGGTGTGCGGGAGCGTTCTCAAGTGTCTCTGCCCAACATGAAATCATCATCTTAGGCAGAGAAGGAGAGGTATGGAAGGAGCTCTTTTAAAAAAAGTAAAGTGGATGCGTGGGGGGGAGAGAACCCTCGCTTGCACACACAGGGGAAGGGGCATTATTCCAATATGTTAACTTATACTTTAAAGCCTAATGGGAATTGTACTTCCCATCATATAGTTTTAAACAAAAAAATAACTGTATTACCAATAGACATGTGCATTTGTTTTTGTTAGAATGCATTTTCGTCCGAAAATTTGTTTTTAACAAACGATAACGAAAGCGCAAGAAACGAAAACCGAAAGATCCGACATAAAAAATGTTTTTTCGTTTTCGGTAAAAATTCGATATAGAGAGATTCGATGCTGACTGAATACAGTGAATGAATAGCTTCTGTCGATCTGTCTATCGAACCTGATATACATACACATATGGTACTTTTCGACATTATAAAGAAAAGATTCGACATCATAGGGAAAAGATTCGACATCATAGGGAAAAGATTCGACATCATAGGGAAAAGATTTGACACTATAGAAATAATAGATTCGACATTACAGAGAATAGATTTCGATCTATGAGAAAATAGATTCGACATTATAGAGAATAGATTTGACATTATAGAGAATAGAAGGCTTATGGTGTATATCGAAAGTGCTAAGCAGATTCGACGGAGAAGATATACTGCACTCGTACATTTTAATGTACGATTCGGCGTAAATTTTCGAAGTTCCGTCAAATATTCTTTGACCATTCGACAGAAACCAAGTATTATTGGATTTTCGGACGAAAGCTATTCCCCAACGAAAAACAAAATAAATCAAAACAATTTTCGGGAGTAACTAAATACATTTGGTTTCCAGACGAAAAAACAAAACAAAATATTCCAGTCTGCACATGTCTAATTACCAATCACATTCAAACTACCAAGGCAATGAGTCAGATTTACCAAGACAATGAGTCAGTTTAGCAATTTTGCTTGGAGTAATTTTTTAGTAATGAAATTTTTTTAAATCCAACTTTCATTATAAGGAGATCACAAAAAGTGGAAGTGTTTGGGAATGCATGCTTGTGTACAGGCATGTGTTCTTAGATCATGATAAGATCACTGACCAAAGAGATTTTGGTGGACTAGTCCAGTAATGTTTGGATGAAAACTTAAAATAGTATGTAGGTAAGTTGTGCTCCTAAAATACATCACAATGTTTACATTTCAATTTTGATTGGAGTATACTTTACCATTGTTTTTTGTAGAAATTAAGTAAGTACCATGTGCTCTACAATAGCTAACTATAGTGGCTATAAAGAGGAGACATGTCAAAATATTACATAATTTAATAGTATAACTTTAAAATCAGAGAGAAAGGGAAAAATGCCCTCACCCAACACAGGTAACTTTTGTGATATACAGTACCTGTCGCCGAGAATGTGTTTCCAGCACGACGGCATCGCGCTGATTCTCGGCGGCATGGTGCCGACATCTCTCACTCGCTGGAATAGGAAAAGCACATTCCAGCGAGCGCGTCATAGAAGCGACGGGGATCCGACTTGGACTCCCGCCAATTCTAGCCGCAGCGTTTGCTATGAATCATGAGAGGGAACTCCACGCCAAATTTTAAATAAAAATCCGGCATTGGTTCCCCCCAGGAGGCATACCAGGCCCTTAGGTCTGGTATGGATTGTAAGGAGAACCCCCTACGCAGAAAAAATCCATACCAGACCCGTATCCAAGCACGCCACCTGGCCGGTCAGGAAAGGAATGGGGGGCGAGCGAGCGCCCCCCACCCTCCTGAGCCGTACCAGGCCGCATGCCCTCAACATGGGGGGGTTGGCTGCTCTGGGGCAGGGGGGACAGGGCCTCTTCCCGAAAACCCTGGCCATTGGTTGTCAGGGTCTGCAGGCGGGGGGCTTATCGGAATCTGGGAGCCCCCAGATACCGGCCCCCACCCTAGGTGAATGAGTATGGGGTACATCATACCCCTACCCATTCACCTGGAGGAAAAGTGTCAATAAAAATAAACACACGACACAGGGTTTTAAAATATTTTATTAGCTAGCTCTGGGGGTCTTCTACGCGCTCCGGGGTCTTCTCCGCTCTCCGGGGGGTCTTCTCCACTCTCGGGGGCTCTTCTTCTATCTTCTCCGCTCTCCGCTGTCGTCTCGGCACTCCCCGGTTCTTCTCCTGCTCGCTCTCTGGTGCCTTCTTCGGGGCTGACCGCCGCTATCTTTTTTTTAGCTCTCTTACTAGCAGCGGCGCAGCCCGCTCTTCTTTGCCATCTTCGTTTCTTCAGATGTTGATGCAATGCTTCCTCCTGCTGTAATGTCGGGTACGTGGCTCACACCGATTTATATAGGCCTCCTACGACGTCAAAGTCCCATCATGCTCCGGGTACCTACGTGGGTACCATCTATTTTAGTTAAGGGTGGAGGTGTACATTTGTAATGTAATTTTTTTAAGGTAATGCTGGAGAGATAAAAGCAAGAGGAGTTGTACCAAAATTCAATCACTAACGGAACCTAGCAAAGTTTAACCTAGTGTACCTCTATCAGAGTATCTCCACCATCTGCTCCGGTCTCTGACAGGGTCTCTCCATGCAGCTTGAGCCTTACACCTGTACCAGAAGGTGGACTGGGAGCCATCACATTCGAGACTGGCCACACCCCCTCTTTGAGTCCAGCCCAATTTAAATGCAAGCCTCGGCAGGCTCCGCCTAAATCATGTTTTGGGTTAATAAAAAAGATACGCCGGCCCACCGCCTACGCCCAGTGTCTGCTCCAGTGACTGGTAAGGAGAGGAGGAAAAATTATTTTTCTCCGGGGGAGAAGGCAGTCCTGATTTCGGCCATCTGCAGGTATGACCTGTACCTCCATGGGGTACAGAGTGGCCAGACCAGTAAGGCCAGGAAGGAAGAGATCCTGCAGGAGATCACCATGCAGGTCAATGCCCTTGGACATGAGAGGAGGACCTCCAGGGACATTTAAAAAAAGATTAAACGCAATTGAAATTCAATGAATGACTACCACATGCAAACAGAGATATTGATTGAAAGATTCGTAGATAAAGGATATATACGAAAAGACCTAGAAGAAATTAGAGAGAAGATAAGCCACCGAAACAGAAAATCCCTACTTCAAACTAAGAATAAAACAAACAAGCAAATAGAGAATATCCCATTAATCACAGGATTTAATACCCAGTACAGAAAACTGGAGGAAATCATACAGAAGTATTGGCCAATTATTTACCAAGACCCGCAACTAAACAAAATTCTTCCACGAAAACCAACATTTATTTACCGACGAGCCAAAAGATTACGGGATGTCATTGTCAAAAATGTCCCGGACCCTCCACAGAAATTAACAACATTTTTTGACCAAAAAGGGTTTTTCAGGTGTGGGAAATGTAAACCATGTATACTTACTAGTAAGATGAATAGAACAATTTGGGAATTTCAATCAAACACCACAAAAGAAAAATACAAGATTGATAAACTCATAACATGCCGAAGCACACATGTCACTTATGAATGAATGAATGAAAACTTGTATAGCGCGGCACATGCGAACTGAATCGCCTCTGGGCGCTTGTTGTTCCTGTCTCCTTTGATATCAAAAGAGAAAAGTCTTGACCTTTTTCCTAAATGCTAGGTGGTTCTCCTGTAATCGAATGCTGGTTGGTAACGCGTTCCATAGTCTGGGACCTTGGATCGCGAATCTTCTTTCTCCTTTGGACTTGAAGTTGGCTTTCGGAACCTGGAGCAGGTTCTGATTTGTGGATCGCAAAACGCGATTGGGATTATGCGCTTTTATTATTTCGCATAAATAAGGGGGGGCATTCCCATGGACACATCTATGCGTAAGACAGAGAGCTTTAAAAGCAATTCTGTCTTTGACTGGCAGCCAATGAAGGGTTCTCAGTGAAGGTGAGATGGATTCCCAGGGTTTTTTCCCAGTCACAATTCTGGCGGCCGTATTCTGAACGACTTGCAGACGAGCGATTTGGTACTTGGGGAGGCCGAGGTAAAGGGCATTTGCATAATCCAGCCTGGAGTTTACAATTGCTCCCACCACGACCGCTAAATCTTCTTTAGGGATGAACGGAGTGAGTCTGCGTAGTAGGCGCAGTAGATGGTGAGATCCGCTGACTACTGACCCTATTTGTGCGTCCATTGTCATAAAGGAGTCAAAAATGACCCCTAGGCTTTTGACTTTGGCGCTAGGGGTGATGAGCTTGCCCAAAATAGGCGGGGGGGTCCACGCTGTTGAAAGTTGATTCCTGCGCTTGGCGTGAAACAGGAGAAGTTCTGTTTTCGCTCCATTGAGTTTAAGATAACTCTTTGTCATCCAGTCCTCTATCAAAGAGAGACATGTCTCTAGATTGAGGTGGTGATCCTGTCTGTTGCAGATGCGGAAATACAGTTGCGTGTCGTCTGCATATGAGTGATAGAGCAGTTTTTGGCTGCTGATAATCTCAAAAAGAGGACGAAGATATATGTTAAACAGCACTGGTGACAGAGGCGATCCTTGAGGGACTCCGCATGTTACTGTGCGTTTTTCAGACGTAAAAGGTCCTAACTTCACTGTTTGCGATCGGTTTTCCAGAAAAGAGGAGAACCAAGATAAATCGCCTTCTGCGACTCTGGCTACTTCAGCAAGCCGAGTCAGTAACAGATTGTGGTCTACAGTGTCGAAAGCTGCACTTAGGTCCAACAGAACTAGAAGACAAGATTCTCCTTCGTCTGCGGCCTTGAGGACATCGTCCCATACTTTCAGCAATGCTGTTTCCGTCCTGTGTCCGGGACGGAAGCCTGATTGCAATGGGTCAAGTAGCTTGTAGGTATCTAGATGCAGTTGCAGCTGTTGTACCACTACTTTTTCCATTATCTTTGAGAGTACGTTGAGGCTTGTTATGGGACGGCGGTGGAGTGGGTCCTTGGGGTCCAGGGAGGGTTTCTTCATGATGGGTTGGATTATACCCTCTTTCAACTGTGAGGGCACTATGCCCTCCAAGAAAGACTGGTTGATAAGCTGCGTGATGGGAGGAGCCAGGATGTAGGCGCATTCCTTCAGCAGTTTTGTGGGGATAATGTCATTTGGCGCTGTGCCATTACGCAGAGTACAAATGACATTCTTAGTGGTCTCGACGGAGATGGGTTCCAGGGTAAACTTACCTGATATAGGAGAATTACTACGGGTGCTGTGTAAGAGGCTGCAGGGGGGGCTGAGGGGAGAATTGTTTTGCTGAATGCTTTCATGGATTGCCTCGATTTTATTAACCACTTGCCTACTGTGCACCTACACCCCCTTCCTGCCCAGACAAAATATAAGCTTCCGGCACTGCGTCGCTTTAACTGACAATTGCGCGGTCGTGCGACGTGGCTCCCAAACAAAATTGGCGTCCTTTTTTTCCCACAAATAGAGCTTTCTTTTGGTGGTATTTGATCACCTCTGCGGTTTTTAATTTTTGCGCTATAAACAAAAATAGAGCGTCAATTTTTAAAAAAATGCAATATTTTTTCCTTTTTGCTATAATAAATAACCCCAAAAATATATAAAAAAAATATTTTTTCCCTCAGTTTAGGCCGATAGGTATTCTTCTACATATTTTTGGTAAAAAAAAAATGCAATAAGCGTTTATCGATTGGTTTGCGCAAAATTTATAGCGTTTACAAAATAGGGGATAGTTTATGGCATTTTTTTTTTTTTTTTTTTTTACTATTAATGGCGGCGATCTGCGATTTTTTTATTGGGACTGCGACGTTATGGCGGACATTTCGGACACTTTTCTGACATTTTTGGGACCATTTACATTTATACAGTGAAAAATGCTATAAATATGCATTGATTACTGTATAAATGTGACTGGCAGTGAAGGGGTTAACCACTAGGGGGCGGGGAAGGGGTTAAATGTGTGTCCTATGAGTGTTCTAACTGTAGGGGGAGGGGGGGTGACTGGGGGAGGTGACCAATTGTGTCCCTATGTACAAGGGACACAACCGCTCTCCTCTCTCCCTGACAGGGACGTGCAGCTCTGTGTTTACACACAGAGCTGCACGTCCCAGCTCAGTTACTGAGCAATCGCGTGTGCCCGGCGGCGATCGTTGCCGCCGGGCACTCGCACGGGATCCCCGCAGAGCGGCCCGCCCGCGGCTTTAAAGGGACATCACGTCATATGACGTGATGTCAGAACAATGAAGTCGTCTGCCCGCCGTCATTTGACGGTGGGCAGATGACAAGTGGTTAATGAAGCAATCCGATAGTTCATTGCAAAATTCTTGTGTGTCCGAACTGGGGGCTTCAATGCATCCTGGTTTCATGGTCTGGGTGACCATCTTGAAGAGTTCGCGGCGGCGGTTTAGGACACCGTTGATAGCCTCCGAAAAATACTTTTTCTTGGCTTGGAAAATTCCTTTGTGGTATTTTCTTGTTGTCGCCTTGTAGATGGATAGGTTTCGCTCTGAAGAACATCTTTTCCAGGCAGATTCTGCCCTTCTGCGTTCTTGCTTCAGTAACGACAGCTGGTTGTTAAACCAGCTGCGGTTGTTTTTCCGAATGCGGGTTCTTCGTTTCGGCGCTACCAAGTCGGCTGACTGTAGCATGGCCGAGTTTATGGCTTCCAATGTTTCAACGGCCGTTTGATGCGGCTGAGTTGTTTCTATTTTTTTCCTTAAAGTCGTTTTGAAGAGTTTTCGAGTGGAGCTTCTTCTGACATCTAGTCCAGTGTGTTGTCACTGGATTTGATGTTTTTGTTGCGGGGGGGGGGGGGGGTGGTGGAAATACTGAATATAATTGCATGGTGGTCTGTCCATGGCAATTTTTCATTTTCCCAAATTTTTATTTCCAGAGCTTGTCTGAAAATAAGATCAAGTGTGTGACCTGAAGCATGTGTGGGTCCACATACTAGTTGCTGCAATCCTAATCCTTCCAGGTGGTCAATACAGGCGTCGGCAATGGGGTCTTGTGAGGAGTTGGCCCAGAGATTGAAATCCCCGAGCAGCAAAAGTTGTTTGCTGTTGAGGGTATATGTGGAGAAGAAATCCGTCCATGATGATAGCAGCTGCGATTTTGGGCCGGGCGGCCTATAGCAGAGCAGAATGTGGACGGTCTCCTTTGAACTTGCTTGCAGTTGCAGAGTAAGGGTTTCCATGAATGGAAGAGGGTTCTGGCGGACTGGTTTTTTGGTGATCGTAAGATGAGTCTTGTGGATCACCGCCAGGCCGCCTCCTCTTTGCCCTATTCTGTTTTCCGTTATGATACGGTAATTTTCTGGCACCAGTTCTCCTAGAATGGTGTTACAGTCGGCTGTGAGCCAGCTCTCTGTAATAAAGAGACAGTCTAGATCCTTTTGTTGAATGAAGTCGTGGATTTCTAGTCGGTGTTTTACTGCCGATCTTGTGTTGATCAGAGCACATGATATGTGCTTGAGCTGGGGTAAATGGCTGAAATGTCTGACCGTCGATCTATGATCGATTCTCAATAGTCGCTCAGTTCTTAGGGCCTTTTTGGTGATGGCTGGCAGTATTGCGGCGCATTGCCTCAAACTCTAAATGGTTTCGGCAGAATATTGCCGACATGCCATGATCGCCAATACACCAGGGGGGGGGGATTTTGGGGCAGTGGGGAGAGGAATTGGCTAACTCCTCTCTCTTGGCTTGGTCCAGAGGAAGGCAAAAAACCCTGGCGGCGCTCGGCCAATATGCTCCGGTAGGGAAAAAATTCCTTCCTGACCCCTGTAAGAGGCGATCGGGTAACCCCTGGATCAAGCTTCTGTACGTTGGAGAGACAGGGGGGGGGGCTGGGGCTGAGAGGGTGACCCTGTTGCTGGTCTGGTGGGATGGCTGCCTGCTCAGGCAGGTGGGATGAGGGCTGACCGGGTGCTTCTTTAAATAAACTGGGGGCTGAGAGGGTGAAAGACAGAGCCGGGTAACTGTCCTTCTGGGGTAAGGGGGGTTTCCTGGAGGCTGGGTGAGGACAGTAGAAGCGTGGGGAGCGGCGCGCCGTTAGGCCGCAAGTGAAGCCGCGGTCTTTCTTTCAGGGCGGCCTGGCGCGGTGCACTCAAAAGAGCCCCAAAACGGCGGAAATTTCCGGGCGGAGGATAGAGGAAGGGGGCCCTTGAGGATGATGGAGGTGTGGGAGTGCAGGGAGACAAAAAGATGGAGAAGTGGAGATCCGTATTGCTGAGGCTTTATCCTGAAAAGGACGGCCGTCAGCAGCTTTGGTGGAGGGCTCTTACCTGCAGAGAGCCAGGGAGCTAAGCTGGAGGAGAGAAGAGATCAGGGGCACAGGACTTCCAGGGCTGGAACTGGAGAGTGGACTGAGCTAGCAGGGCTGGGAGGGACTCTGCCTGTCTGCCTCCTACGCCTGCCTGGAGCTAAAGCACACACGCTCCTACTCCTAGGAGACGTGCGCCGTTGTGGAGCTCCTGTAGCTAATCCGCCTGCCTCGCTGACTACTGTATGACGGTGGTCTCCAAACTGCGGCCCGGGGATGTAGTAGAATGTAGTTGCGGACTACAGTATATAGGACGCACAAAAAAAGAACTAGCAATAAGAATAGGTGAACATGTTAGAAATATAAAAAGGGGATATAAATATCACAGTGTTTCAAAACACTTTAGGAACGTACACCAAAGAAATCCCAAACACCTAAAGTTCTTTGCCATAGATAAAATAGAAAAAAAGCTGGAGAAATTGTAACATGCGAAGAGAAATCTCCCGTAATGAAACATACTGGATATATAAATTAAATACAATGACACCACACGGAATGGACATAGAGCTAGACATCAATTGCTTTATAGATGAATATTAATTTTTCTTTTAATTTTATTAATAATGTTATATATATAAATTTGTGGTGTGTATATGTGTGCACGCTACACATGAGTAATCATGCAAAATAGTGCGGCGTTTACAAGTGCACATACATAAAGGTTGGCTCAAATACAGATTGTAAATAGATGAGAATAAGGAACGTATAGGACTGATGCAGATATTTATTTAAATTTTAATTTTAATTTATTATGGAAAAGTGACCCAATTGTGTATGCATTACTATTTGGATACTCACATAAGGTAAACAAGGGAACAAAGAATTAAACACTAGTTTAATAAATTAGGAAAAACGGCAAGATCCTCCTATAAATATTGTTAAACACTTTATACTTACAACACCGGTATAGAATTAATAGCACTAACACATAGTAGGATCGGAATAATAACAAAGGCGATATAGGCACTTTCGACCAATAGGACCACCATATTCGGCGGAAGAATCCCTTCTACACCCTTTTAAACACGGCGATAAGTACCCACTATAGGAGCACAAAGATGGCGGATGCAGTACATCCGGCGGAAGAACCCCTCTACACCTCTCGAAACACAGTGACGAATATACAATATAGGAGCACAAAGATGGCGGAGTTGGCACATCCGGCGGAAGAATCCCACTGTGCCTAAATGAGTGCGCACTATGGGAACACCAAGATGGCGGTTGTTAGAGAACACACATGGGGATTATTGCTAATCATAACAGACGGACAGCACAAATACAACGATCGGAACACCCACCCGGTAAATAAAAGGGGAGGAAACGTTGAAAGGGGGAATTAATAACGATAAATAACACTAATGGGATAATGGTTCCAGGATCTAAAATGGTGAACACAGAACACAGAACTTCCGGGCTGAGGCAGCCTAGGAACCAACATGATAACCAGGATGATTCTGGTCGGCCCATTTCTAGGGACACACAGGGGGCGGGTATTTTCAATTAGTAACACTATATACACAATCTTACAGCACCAGTACAGCAGCTTCCTGATGATGCAAGTTTGATTGCGAAACGTAGAGGCTGCTGGACGACATAATCACCAAACGGGCTGTAAGAAAATTGGGAGACCATAAGGAAACGGCTTTGTTTACCCACTGACAGTTTATGCATACACGGCTAGAGAAGCTTGGTGCCGGCGTATAGGCACAACCAAATGTGAGTGTAACACTTACTTGTTTTTACCAAATAAATACTTTTATTTTAATATACTACACTATGTGGAGCACCATTCTTTCTATGTGAGAATTCACAGGAGGGGATGGCATTCCACACCTAAAACATCTGACAGTAGAAGAAAGACCCTATAGGAGTGGTTATCCTGACGAATGAACCATAGGCTCTGGTTGACATCTGGTGAGTGACCATTTTTAACGGTGACGGGATACCACTAAATGGTGACGGCTTGGTAACAACCCATATACACCATAGAGGAATACAGCGGTATAAGCACACCTAATCACATAAGAAGAGGGAACAACTGGACTATTCACTATATGAACTTTTGAATAATCTTTAAATAACACATCCATGGAATATTTGTTTTATGAGTAATTAAGGTTATACGATTTCAGTGCATTACATGACAAAGGTTTTTCACGTTTTATTGAGGTTTATGTACATTTATATATTTATTTATTTTTGTTTCAATCACATATTTGAGCACAGTGGAGTGTATTGCCTTTGTAGGGAAACGCACCATCTAGTGGCCAAAGGAGGTAAATGCAAACCATTTTATGTTAGAGAACAAATAAGATAGAGAAGCGCAATTTCACTATACATCCTAATCCAAGCTAAAGTAGGAAGTATCCCATTGAGAGTAAGAGATGAATGGCAGATGATTATTCCAAATATGACAGATGAGATGTGGGAGGAGATAAGCTCTCTACATCTGACAATCTCACCAGCGGCTAATAATAGATTAATTCAACTATATACGACCCATCAGATATATCTTAGCCCAAGTAGACTATTTGTAATGGGGTGTAGGGCTACATCGAACTGCATGCAATGTCAGATTTCCTACATTTAATGTGGAACTGCGAGCACACTTTAAGATATTGCAAATTAATCCCATGTAATGTGGAGGTATGCCTGTTGAGACTATTGGAAGACGAGATATGGCCTAGATATATTAATATCTTACTGCAGGAAAGATTATTTTTGGTACAAAAGCAAATAGCGGTTAGGTGGAACCACCTCCGGTAAACTAATGGATGAAAACAGTTAATCAAGTAATATCCCACGAGAAAATAATGTATGAGCATAGAAGATGCAACTGCAACTACATGCAACTGTGGATAGGAATGAAAGATAAATGGATACATAGGTGACTGGCAGCAGCCAAAGGAATAAGTACGATTGGGATATGATAATAGTAAGAGGATAAGGTTGTTAGAGGTATGTATGAAATGTAAAAGATATAGGCCCGGATTCACATACATCGGCGCATATATATCTAAAATCTCTTTTACTCTACGCCGACGCAACTCAGAGAGGCAAGCATGGTATTCAGAAAGCAAATGCTCCCAACGATGCGCCGGCGTAATGTAAATTAGTAGGCGTAAGCTGGCGTAATTCAAAGCAGGAAGGAAGTGGGCATGATCCATTTAAATGAAGCGTGACCCCATGCAAATGAAGGGCCGAACGAACGGCGCATGCGCCGTGACATGGACGTATGTCCCGCACTCCTCTGCGCATGCTCACAACTACGCCCGGCCTAACCCCTAAGATACGCCGGCCCACCGCCTACGCCCAGAGCATAAATACACCCAGACATGCGCCCGTCGAGCGCAAAAGTACACCAGCAGCTTTTTGTGTAGGTACTTTTGCTTTCTGAGGGATGTCTGCTCCAGTGTCTGCTCCAGTGACTGGTAAGGAGAGGAGGAAAAATTATTTTTCTCCGGGGGAGAAGGCAGTCCTGATTTCAAACCATCTCCAGGTATGACCTGTACCTCCATGGGGTACAGAGTGGCCAGACCAGTAAGGCCAGGAAGGAGGAGATCCTGCAGGAGATCACCATGCAGGTCAATGCCCTTGGACATGAGAGGAGGACCTCCAGGGACATTTTAAAAAAGATTAATGACCTGCGTCGTCTGGTCAGAGACAAGCTGGCCAAGATGAGGAGGCACGCCAGGGCACTGGAGGTGGACCAGCAACTGATATCAGGCTCACTCCTGATGAGGAGGTGATTGCCAGGTGTCTTCAGAGGGATCAATTAGAGGGCCTGGAGGGCTATGACTCCATTGACCAGGCCTTGAGGACAGGTAAGTGTGTTTTTTCTCCTATCCAGTGTGTAGCATGTGAGGGGGTGGAAGGGAACATGTGACAGGTGTGTGAGTCCACCAACATGTGAATGCTTTGTGTCATCCACAGATGTTTATCATCTGATGGATGACCCACGCCATCCCAGGAGGAGAGTGCCCACACCTCACCTCTAGGAAGTGAGGAGGAGCAAGTGGGCCTTGAGGAAGGTGTCTACCTCCAGGAGGAGAACCTCATCCCTGGACCCTCCCAAACCTCCTCCCCCATCAGGGGAAGCTCCTCCCCCATCATGGAAAGCCCCTCATCCTCCTCCCCCATGAGGGAAAGCCCCTCAAGGGCCTCTCCCATCAGGGAAAGCCCCTCAAGTGCCTCCCCGTACAGACGGCCCCAAGCCTCTTCTGCCCCCAGGAAGGCTACGCGGAAGACAAGGGGTGTTCCTGAATCCCTCCGGGATAATCTTATGAGGGAACAGCATATGGGTGCCATAGCCGGGGAGCTGCGGCGTGTGACAGACAGCCTGCCCTCCTTGGCCCAGATATCTAACAGCGTGCAGGATGTCAGTGGGAACTGTGCTGCTCTAGTCACCTGCTTTAGGGAGCTGCAGGCCACAACAGCAGGCCTGGTGGCAGAGGTAAAGAGCCTGGCAGTGGCGGTACAGGCCAATACTGCTGCCATTGAGGCGGAGGGGAGGCAGACGAGGTGGCACCAGCGGCAGACCACCACCCGCCAGCTGTGGATGCAGGCTCGGACCAACACCTTCCTCGAACGCATTGCCCTGGCATTAGAGGTCATCAGTCAGACTGCTTCTTGTAGCCCCTGCATCTATTAATAATGATACTATTCTCTACTCAATGGTCAAGGAGAGAAATGGGGGAGGTCTTGGAAGCAAGTGGACATCTGTGGGAGCATGGGGGTAATTCCTTCTGGGCAACTTCATTGTGGCTTGTTGTGATCCAAATTTAGTGGATGCTTTACCTGGTACTCATGTGGTTGTTGTGTGAGCTTTCTTAGTGTTGCATCTGGCCAATGGGCTGTGGCATTAATCCCCTGTGGGGCAGTATCCAAATTCCATCCACTCTTTGCAACAAAGGAGTCTCCATAGTGCACAGAGAAAAAGCTGGAACTGTGGCAAACCCTGATTGCACCAGAGGATGAGGGGGTAACGTCCATCTCGATGAGTTCAGGGGTATTCATCACAAGTTCTGAATCAACTTTGGAAGAATCAGATGACTGAACTCGATCAGGACTAGACACCTGTCCTGCAGGGGCTGCTGAAAAACCTCAGCTTGGACAGCTTGTGCCTCGCCAGGGGGTGCTTGAGCTTGAGCAGCACCCTGTGGTCTCTGCTGTTGGTGACGTGTCCTATATGATCTCATTATATCATCCACCTCATCTGCTTTAGATAAATTGAGATGCAATGGAGTGTATGGGGGCAGCAGTCTAAAAGGGTTGGTGGGGCTTAATACGGGCATTGAAACCAAGGAGACAGGAGGTGCATTCGGTGAGGGGATATAACCAGGGGCATAAGTCAACCAGTTTGCACCCCCCCTCATGTATTTCATATATTCTATGTCCCAATTAGGATCAGGGCCAAAAAACAGGAATGCTTTCTTTTCTCCCATACATAAATCCCTAACCATGTGCATATGAAACTCATCATTAGAACCATTGTGTGGAAACGGATTGAAATAGCCCATATTTTCCATCTAAAGGTAAATGATACCTTTGTTATCTCTATGTTAGCTACTAAACACCTTTAACCTTATCTATATTCTTTATAATTTTCTTACCTGTCTTCATTTCAATTCAACACGCCCAAAGACTACATGGGGAATGCCATACACTATCATTTTAGACAACAATGGTCGGTATGACATTCAAAGGTTTTATTTCTGTGTTCCATCTTTAATAAGGTTCACAGTATAGGATATAATACAGGATATGATATGACATATTGTCATAAAGATCCTTCCAGAAACAGGCGGTTCCTGATTGCGCGTGCACGCACCTCTGTTGGCGTCAGGCGGGCTATTTAAGCCTGCCTGTCACATGCAGTCTTCTCTGTCTTCTCTACAGCGTTGTGTGCCTTTAAACCTGATCTGAGACTGTGACCTGAATTAAGACCCGGCTTACCTTTGACCATCCAGTTATCTGCCTGCATCTGACCTCGGCTCGTTTGTGACTCCTCTTCGCCTGAACCCTTGTACCTTTGCTGTCCGCCTGATATCCGACCTGGCCTGTCTGACTACTCCTGTATTGGTCATATCTGTTCCTGGTTCCGATTCAGCCTGCTAAGCAGATCCAGTCTGCTGAGCTGCTCCTGATCCAGTCTGCTAAGCTGATCCAGTCTACTAAGCTGTTCCAGTCTGCTGAGCTGCACTTGATCCAGTCTACTACGCTGATTCAGTCTGCTAAGATGTTCCCAACCCAGTCTACAGAACCGATCCAGTTCCTGTATCCCAGTTCCTGCAAGGAAGCTTCTGGTTGGCTGATCCACTTCCTCACCTTTGTTGATCCTGCCAGGCACCCATGCCACTCCTTACTCCTGTGCCTACTGTTACCTTACCAGGGGGCCACGAGTGGGAGCCGTAAGGGAGGCTGTCCTCTGCAATTCAGGCTCACCATCATCAGGTACGAAACACATATAATATACCATAAGTGTCATCTACTTATGGTATATTGTTAGATAAGGACAAGTTCCTTCTTCGTAGGGTGTGTCTAGTGGCCCCCAATAATAATAATACACTCCTCCTATATATGAAATCCTATGTATTGTGAGGATGGGACCCTGTCCGGGGTGAGAAATGGCTACTTTACGCCAGATTCTGTAAAGAAACCCATGTTAATGGGTCAGCTGTGTCTTGGGCTTTTTAAGGCTCACCTGAACAGTATTCAGGGCCCCACCCACAGACAGGAAGTCTGGTCCCTGGGAGCCAGGTGAGCTCCCAACTCTCTGAAAGGAGTCAGAGAGAGGCTGCATGGATTGCAGCTAGTGTGTGCAGATCTGCAGGTTGCAGATGCCGCTTTATGTTTGAGCAGCAAGTCGCTGACTAGGAGAAAAGCAAGGATTGAGCTTATCTCTGGGAAACGCTGTGTGTTCTGAGGAACAGAACTTGGGCTTGGGCTAGATGCCAGGATTGAAAGCCAGGAGGCTAAGCTCTTTAGTTTATACAATGCAGTAATGGTGGAAACCCCCTGCAAGGGATGCTATTGCATATGTGAACCTTTTGTGAGTATTTAAATAAAAGTGGGCTACCAAGCCCTTAAAAACGCACCTGCCACTGGAGTTTGATTCCCCAAATCTTACATATGGTGGAGGTATTGCTACGGGCAGTTTGGAAGAGTTCCAGATCCACGCATACCAACAAACAGTGAGTAGAAAGCAACTGTGCGTTTTTGCAGCAATGCTATGATGAACAGCCAATATGAACTGGAAGTCAAAAGTTTTCTGCTGTGAACTTCTGTTAACTGTGTGTGGCAGTCAGGAGAACTGCATTTCACAGGAGTTCAATTAATGAACTGTGGTGCATACAGGTGGCATACCTGTGGAAGTAAGCTCAGCGTGGCCTGAGAAAACATATCCATTTGGGAAGGCCAGTGAATGGATGATTCAAGTGAAATCGCAGAGAATGAAGTCTGCGTGTGAAAGTGTGCTGTTTGCAAGTCTTGGAGACAATACACCAAAATTTTCCTGTGTTAAGGAACTGTGTTAAAAACCATTGCCCTGTTTGCAGCGATGGGAAGGTCAAATCGCAAACAGAAAGCAATATTTGCTGAAATGAGAGACAGGACTTTGTGGCTGGAGGGTTTGTTGCCGACAGAACAAGCCCCAGACTCATGCAAAAAGCACTTGGCTGCGCTGAACCAAGCCAAAGGGAAAGTTTATGTTGTTGCCCCTAGCAACGCTGGTGCAGGCCGGCCAGCTATTTATGTGCAAAGTGGTAAAAAACAAGTGTGCTGTTTGCGATGCACTGAGTGGGGGCATGACGTTTCCAAATGCCCTTTGTCGCAAGCTTCAACAAAGCAAAAATATGAGAAGCCTGCTCTGAATGTAAAGAGTAAGCAGATGGGTGCAGTTGCCCATAGCAACGTCTATGATGTCAGGTCAGTGGACCGCAAGACAAAGATATTGCCTACAGAGAGTTGTAAGTTTAAAGCAACGTCGCTGCAGGGAGAGAAACGTCTATATGTGTCGGAGAACCAGCAACGTGCAGCTAGGAGAGCACCGTTTCCATTAGCAACCGGAGAAAATGTGCCAATGGGAAGGAGGATCTACAAGGAAGAGGTGTATCGCCATCCCCATAGAGATGCAAGTGAAGTTCTGCATGTTGGGAGCGTGTCATCTCCCTTAGCAACAGGAGAAAGTCGCCAAACGCCATGCCTGGAATGTGGTCAGCTGGGACACAGCATTTTTTCTTGCCCTAGATTTTGGGGTGCAGTTGAAAGTGATGTTGCTGAGCAGAACTCTTTATCGGTGGGCCAAGATTATTTTGCAGATATGTTTGCAGTCACCCCTGGCAACAAGAAGTCTTCTGTTGTGTCTGCAGGGGGTGCTAAACAGTGGAAGTTGCCTACTGTGATTTCCTCCTGTGGCCACCAGGGGGAGTTGGTCAGTAAAAATGCAGCTGAAAGACAACGCCCTCAAATGAAGACAGAGTTACCTGCTTCAAGATATGGTAAGACTGTTGCAATTTGTGATTCAAGTGAAGTAGCAATGTATCCGGTGAGGAGATCTGCAGAAAGTGTAAAGATGGACTTGCTGCAGTGTGGAGATCAAAGATCAAAGACTGAAAGTGATATGTGGACTTTGTGTGCACCTAAGTTAGTCTAGCAGAGTGCTGAGAGAGATGTGTTAGGGGTGACCAAAACAGTTGGTGTGTCATGTTCCCTAGCGATAGAGAAAGGTGCTGCAGAGTTGCCAAGGGAAACCGCTAAGGAGCCTGTATTGGTAAGGCAAATGGTTTCCCAGGACAACTGTGAAGCCGCCCTAGTGGGCAAAATAATTCCTTTAGAGAGGAAGGTTAATGTGCTGAGTCGCATGCAGGGTGCCATGCGTTCTGATAAAAGTCAATCTGATAAAGGTTGTAGAACTGCTATGTTTATGAATGATGATACATGTACTTATGGTGATGTGTTCACTAGTATTGAGGTAGGGGTGATCGCTAAGCAGGATATGCGATTTCCCTTAGCGACAGTAGGTAAGGTTGCAGAGGTGTCCTTTGAAACCTCCAGGGAGCTCTGTGTGTTGGAGCCAGAGGTTGCCGGGGACAACTGTGGTGCCGCTCTGATGGATAAGAGGGTACTTCACCTTTGTGCTGAGAAAAATGGTAAAACTGAAATGTCTGAATTTGCTTGTAATGATAATGTGTTACTACAGTCTGTCACTGCTGACAGAAAAAGTCCTAATGAGTTTAATGAAACACCACACAGTGGTCAAGTTATGTTATTGCAGCCTGCTGTGTTTAAAAATGTGTTTGCGGTGGACACAAGTTCTGCTATGCAAAATGGAGAGACTGCAGGACCGGTAGACATGGATGTGTTGACTTTTGCAGAAGTTAACCCTCTCCAGTTGGAAGGATCTGAAAAGGGCGCATACATGGCAGAAGTTTTGTCCTCAGCAAAAGAGATGAGGAATGTTGAGCTTCAGAATGATATGGTAATGGATAGCGATTTGGAATCACTCAGTGTTGCTGAAAGTGAGAGGATGAGTGTCGCACATGCGATTTGCAGTGCTCAAGGGGAGCCGCAAGTTTTGTCAGTTACCTCTGAGGTAGAGGTCTCTTTAAATGACTTGGCCTCTCACGCCTTAGCAAATGAGCCCCTCCACATCGTTGGTAGAGAAAAAGTTCGTAAAGTTCTGTGCTTAGATGTGGCGTGTCTAGAAATAACTGAGATGTTGTTGGAATTGGTGAAAATATTTCCAATGTACACCTGCGTGTGTCCACAGCAGAGGGGTGACATGGTACTGCGTAGTACCAATCGGTGGACACAGGTGGTACCGGCGTTAAGCAATATTGATGCAAATTGGTTGCTCTACTGTTGGTTTATTTTGTGGAAAATTGTTTCACAGTTTTCTTTGAGAGTGCTTCCAGCGGCGGTTGTGTGCGGAAGGCGCTCAGGGGAATTGTTAGAGAAATCAGAAATAATAGACATAGTGTAAGTCTCTCCGTCTGCTGATGTGATGGGGTGTATTCCTACTGGTGCGGTTCGAGGTACAGCTGAGCAGTGGTTGGTACATGGCGCGCGCACTGTCTCACCCTCTAGACCTCATGAAAAGAAAGGGCTCGGAATGGACGTGACAGTAGTGGGGATTCAGTCCATCACTCGCAGAGAGGTGCAGTTTGAGGTACCCGGAGATACTTTGATAGGAAATAACAGTAATGGTAACTGTAATGAAAAAGTTTATGGGAAGCACTGTAGAGCGCTGTCAGACAGCTCAGGGATCCTGGTTGAGGTACCAATGGATACAGAAATGGTCAAAGAGGTTGGTGTGGAAAAATGTGCGTTGGTAAGACAATTGCTATTGGAGTGTTGGACAACAGGGGGCGATGTGAAACCACGGGACTGTCCCATAGGGAGTAATGGCCTGCCTGTAGGTGGTCCCTCCATAGACTCTGTCCTAACAAACAAGGGGACCAGAGGTCCCAATGACAATGCTGAGTTGAGTAACCCTTTGTGGAACAGTGCTGTTGAGGTTAAACAGAAGGGTGTGGTGTCGATCTCAGATGGATTGTTTGCCAAAGGTAGCAACATAGGGGTTGGTGAACCTAAGAAACAAATGTTGTTGGTTAATGTAGAGTCGGGTAGTGAGAGTGGTCAGTCCCTGACAGACCCCCTGGAAGTAGGTCCCCAACAGTCCCAGGAGAGTAGGTCCGTGGGAGGAAGGAGAAGGATCTTGAGGCCAGCAGATAGAAGGGGTAGAGACATTAGGGGGAGCCCACGGTTCAGGAAGAAGTGCTGGTGGAAGCACACTCGGAAGAAGAGGTGGGTGGAGTGCCCCTTTAGAGAAAAGGTTGGGCAGCTTAGGGCTCCTGCTGCTGATATTTGGCACCACGGTGAAGTTTTGGCAACATACCCGGAAAACATGGGCCTTTGCAGCCTATGGCTGGCCTAAATGTGTCCCATTGGTGGTGGGAGGTCTATGTGTTCCTCCCTCCGGTTCGAAACAGGAGGGGAGGATATGTGAGGATGGGACCCTGTCCGGGGTGAGAAATGGCTACTTTACGCCAGATTCTGTAAAGAAACCCATGTTAATGGGTAAGCTGTGTCTTGGGCTTTTTAAGGCTCACCTGAACAGTATTCAGGGCCCCACCCACAGACAGTAAGTCTGGTCCCTGGGAGCCAGGTGAGCTCCCAACTCTCTGAAAGGAGTCAGAGAGAGGCTGCATGGATTGCAGCTAGTGTGTGCAGATCTGCAGGTTGCAGATGCCGCTTTATGTTTGAGCAGCAAGTCGCTGACTAGTAGAAAAGCAAGGATTGAGCTTATCTCTGGGAAACGATGTGTGTTCTGAGGAACAGAACTTGGGCTTGGGCTAGAGGCCTGAAGCCGTCGGATGCCAGGATTGAAAGCCAGGAGGCTAAGCTCTTTAGTTTATACAATGCAGTAATGGTGGAAACCCCCTGCGAGGGATGCTATTGCATATGTGAACCTTTTGTGAGTTTTTAAATAAAAGTGGGCTACCAAGCCCTTAAAAACGCACCTGCCACTGGAGTTTGATTCCCCAAATCTTACAGTATACATATATTTCTTATAAGAGCTTCCTTGTTCTTGTATCTATTCTTGTATATATGGTTGTGAAAATGTTCTATTTACAGTTTAGCAGCTGCCCCTTTTCCCTATGAAAGCCAATTTCAAAAAGTACAAAATGTAACGTATTATATTCAAGCTTAGAAAAAGTTTCCCAGCCTTACTTTCTTAAAGCATTACGGCTGCATTGAAGTAAGTGTACTATGACTTAATCATATTGGGGCTTTGGCAGGATGCAGTCTATGACCACTAAGATATATATATATATATATATATCTATAGATATATCTATAGATATATACATATATATGTAGCGCTACCCCCAAAGGAGCCGCTGATTGATTGTTGGGATCGGCAAATTAAGTTACCCTATCATTGTCTAGGGGTGTGATGCAGGAACAAAGTAGTGAGCGAAGGTCCAGACAGTCAATAACGATTTTTCCAATGCTTTATTTCCAGGCCAACATAGCCAACATCAACTTCAGTTAGGAACTAGTGTTTAGAACATTCTCTACATTTTTTTGGTGGGGGATCGAGGGAGGAGTCTGGTAATGGCGCCAGCCGAGAGCGTGCCGTGAATTCCGGGTTCCCAGCCCCCGCATGATGCATGCTGCATGCTGAACTCCCGTCCCTGTGAACCTATGTCCCCCGTCAGTTCTCCTATGTTTTCCAGCTCTGGAAGCAGAAGTCCCCCGTCTGATCACGGAAGCAGCCAGCCCTATCTCCCCTATCGTTCCGTGTAAGTAGGTGGAAGGTGGAAGCGTGTGGCTGAAAGCACTGTTGAGCGTGCCACTTACCTGAACCGGGAGGAAGGGAGAGGAGGCTGCGGCAGCAGCTTTTTTGCACCTGGAAGGGGGAACCGCCAGAATATTGTTCAGTCTGCGGCGGCGCCAGTGGAGAGACGAGGCTGGTGAGTGAGAGCCGGGGAAATTGTGATCACACTGCGATCACACTGCAGACAGCAGAGGACAGCAGAGGGCAGTTGGAATCCGGAGGAACAGGTAGGGGGGGTAGCGGTGCAGCCTGATGCCCACGGAAGTCCCCTGATGGTTGACGGGGGGAGTACACAGTAGAAATAATAGCCTGCACCCCCCATCCATCTACTTTTATCTCCCCCCTACATGGAAAAGAGAGGCCCCCCCTGACAATATCCCTAAGTGAACTGCTAATACTATTGTTCTTCTATATGTCATTTATTGGCACATTTTTTCCCTGGGTATCTGAGAATGGAGCTCTGCTCCGAAAGCTGAACTGGACAGAAGAGGATAAAGCAGCAATCCAGCTCTTCTTGTGTACCATATATAGAAGATCAGGTAAGGGGAGGTAGGAAAGGGGAGAGAGTGTGAGTACCCCCCTTAGTACTTCAACCCGGGATTTTTTTTTATTGGGACTCCCAACTGTGATGGTCTGTCGATATAGTTAAACTGAGCCGGAGGAATATCAGAGTTTTTTTAAAACCGTACTGCACTGTATTGCACTGTATCGCATTGAGTTGCGCTACACCGAGACTCCAAGTTGACATAAGAAGAAGAAAGTAAGGGGGAAGGGAAAAAAGGAAGAAAAGCAGAGGGGAAAACTCAATACAGCTATTTAATATAGCCATTTAATTCAGTCAAGACTGTCAAAGCAGCAGTTTAAGTTGCAGGAAGTCGCAGAAAATATCGTACCCCCATACGTTTAAATGTTTGTAATTGAGTTCATGCTGAGGTTCATAAAGAGCAAAGCGAAAAAGAACTGAATACAAACTATCTCTTTTCTTTCGTCTGTGGGGGTTTCTTTTTCTTTTTCGGATATACTTTGAGGATACACCTTTCTTGACTCCCCTACACCAGCCTTTGGTGTCTCTTGTCTGCTTTTCTATTCTTTGAAATGATAGGCAGCATGAGGGGAAAGGCGGGAAGAGGGGGAGCAGTACCAAAATCACCCCGTGTCAGTTTAAGTCCTGGCCCTATGACTAAATACAGTATGTGACACTGGGCCCGAGTGGAAATAACCAAGCAGCAGAAAAGCAGACCACTAAGGGATGGCAAACTGAAATAAAGGAGAACAGGGAAAAGAAAACTCAAAGTAAAATAACACCAGGAGTGAGCTTAGACACAGAGCCCCAAGAAGAAATAGAGGTTGAAATAGAGGGGGAGGTGGACAGATCAGGAAAAAAGGTACAACAAAATAAGGACAAACTCACAACGAAATGTGATATGGAAAGTATGTTTACAGCCTTGGAAATGTATCTGAAAAGTCTGGAAAAAAGAAATAGCTATAATTCATAATGATGTGGGACATTTACTCACTCGAGTAGAAAAGGTAGAAAACAAAGCGGATACCCATACAAATATGATAAAAGAACTAAAAGGAGAAATAAAATCCCTTAGAATAGAACAGCGGGAACAAGCTTACAAGATGGAAGAACAAGAAAATAAGAACAAGAGAAGGAACCTGAGAATCAGAGGGCTCCCTGAACATCCCCAGAAAGAAGACTTGAAAGAATCCATAGCGAAAATATTTAACCCCCTATTGGGAAACCAAGAAACAAACAGCATTAAATTCGAAGAAGCCTTCAGGATAAGGAGACCCACGAGAATCCCCACAGCGAGTCCAAGGGGCATAATTGTAAAGTTTGATAAACTAGAGGAAAAAAAATCAGATATGGCGAAGCTTGAAGGGGAAGCCACCGTTAAAATATGAAGAAAAAACCTTAGAAATATATCCAGATCTATCCCAAGACACATTAAAGAGAAGGTGGACATTAAAACCTCTGATAAAAACTTTACAAGAACATGAGAGCCAGTATAACTGGGGTTTTCCCGCATGCCATTGCCTGGTGGGGAAAAGGAATGGTTATACAGCGAAACTTAGGTTTATTGAAGAAGTACAGGAATTCTGTGAAAAACTGAATATTCCTGTACCTGAAGCTTTAAGGGGGAGCAATACGAGACAAGAAATGAAAATGCAGGACGAGGAGATGTGGCACTTAGTCCCCAGGAGGAAGTCTTGAGGGAGGGGAGGGACAATAATAATAACAACAACTATTATGTTTTTTTTAGTAAGGAGCAGCGGGAGCCAGTATAACTGGGGGCATGGGGTGGGGATGGGCGAGGATTGATACAGGAATAAGAATATAGAAGGGGGCTACGAGACAAGATCAGGGACTTGTGGAGAAGTCTCTTGTGTCAGCCCTAGAACGTGGAGAGCTAAACGGGGTAGACAATAGCGCCGGACAGTTCGCCACCTCGGCGCACGTAGTAGGTAGGTAAGGGAAAGGTGTAGATACCTGCAAGACCATGGGTCTAGAACATCAAAAAGTGGAAAGGGATCAGGGAGAAGGGGGGGGGGTGGGGAGGGTATGGGAGGGAATAAGGGGGTAGAAGGGGAATGGTTTGTTAAAAAAAGAAAAAACAAAATAGACAACTTGTGGTCGACCCGCTATATGTCGCTATGTGGGTGGGAGGAAACCTTGGTACAAAACGGGGCCCGGGTTCCCTCCACCCCTATTCAGGTTGAAAGGAAGTTTTGAGAATGAAGATGAAGCAGCCAAAGAAGAAAAAAGAAAAATGGGCTCAATAAAATTTATAACATATAATGTCAGAGGACTCAACTCTCCACAAAAGCGACATATGGTAATGAGGGAACTAGAAAGAAAGGGCGCTGACATAATATTTTTGCAGGAAACACATCTGGCACTAGAGAGTAACATTAAACTATACTCAAAGGAAATCCCCATATGGTACTATGGTGACACTCCTATAAAAAGGGCAAAAGGGGTGGCAATTGGCTTCGGGAAGAATGTCGGTTTTAAGATAGAAGAGAGGAAGGTCGACCCAGACGGTAGATTCCTGTTCCTGGTAGGAACTATCTCTGGCATAAAATATACTCTGGCCAATGTATATGGCCCTAATAAGCATCCTAAAAAAAATTCTGCTAGAGGTCCTAAAGGAACTTGGCGAATTTAACCACTTCCTTACTGGGCACTTATAACCCTTCCTGACCAGGTGAAATTTCAGCTTCTGGCACTGCGTCGCTTTAACTGACAATTGCAATATGGTCGTGCGACGTGGCTCCCAAACAAAATTGGCGTCCTTTTTTTCCCACAAATAGAGCTTTCTTTTGGTGGTATTTGATCATCTCTGAACACAGAAACGGTTTTTATTTTTTGCGATATAAACAAAAAAAGAGCGACAATTTTGAAAAAAAGTCAATTAGTAGATTTTTTGGAGGATTTGTTACTATAATAAATAGCCCATTTTTAAAAACTCAATAAAATAAAAAAAATTCACTCAGTTTAGGCCGATACGTATTATTCTACATAGTTTTTGGTAAAAAAAAAAAAAATCGCAATAAGCGACTGGTTTGCACAAAAGTTATAGCGCATACAAAATAGGGGACAGAATTATTATTAATTTTTATAATTTTTTTTTTACTAGTAATGGCGGCGATCTGCGATTTTTAAAAAAGAATTGGGACTGCGACGTTATGGTGGACACATCGGACACTTTTGACACATTTTTGGCGCCATTCACATTTATACTGAGATCAGTGCTATAAAAATGCACCGATTACTGTATAAATGTGACTGGCAGTGAAGGGGTTAACACTAGGGGGGCATGGAAGGGGTTAAATGTATTCTGGGTGTGTTCTAACTGCTTGGGGGGAGGGGGGTGACTGGGGGAGGTGACCGATGCTGTGTCCCTATGTACAAGAGACACAGATTGGTCACCTCACTCCCTGACAGGACATGGATCTCTGTGTTTACACACAGAGATCCATGTCTTGTCCCTGTAACCGCCGATTGCGAGTGCCTGGCGGACATCGCGTAGCCGCCGGGCACGCGCATCGAAACATTTAAATCAGGAATGCAGCGGGCACGCGCGCGCCGCCGGCGGCCACGCGCGCGCCGCCGTTCGGCGCTTTCGCGCGCGCCGCCGGCGGCGCTCGCGCGCCCTCTAGTGGCCATTAAAAGCACAGGGCGCATATATGCGGCGATGTCAGAGATTCAGGACAGCCCGACGAGGCCGCAAATATTCGTAAATTCGGCCGTCGGGAAGTGGTTAAAAAAGGCCACTTAATATTGGCAGGGGACTTAAATTTCAATATGGACAGTAAACTAGACTCCACCTCTAGAGTAGTGAACACAGAAACAAAAGACTTAAGAAGATTAAAAAGAAAATTATTTGAACATCAATTAGTAGATATCTGGAGGATTCAACACCCAAGTGTAAAAGACTATACCTATCACTCAATAGTACATGGAATGCACTCAAGATTGGACTATATGTTGATTAAACATAGTTTACTGGAGGAAGTTGGAGGAATAAAGAAATTAGACACGTGCAGACTGGAATATTTTGTTTCGTTTTTTGTTAAATGAGGTCAAAATAGATCTAAAAAAGAATACAACTCAAGCTTTTTCATGGATAGGAAGAATAAACGCCTTCAAGATGGTCATCCTCCCCAAAATAACATATAGATTACAGATGTTGCCCATAGCAATCCCCCAGAGTTTATTTAAGATCATAAAAACAATGTTGATAAAATATATATGGAATAATAAAACACCAAGGGTAAATTTTGGAATACTCACAAGAAGAAAAAAATACGGTGGGCTAGCAGCACCAGACATACAGAGATATATTATAGAGCCACGATTATCGCACGGATGGTAGAATGGGGAAACAAACACAAGGAGCAGGAAAAAAAAATAGATTCAAATAGAAAATAGCATAAGTAAAACAGCACTGTATAAAAATGTATGGATACAACGTAAATACAGAGTGTTGAATGGAGACACGCACAAATTAACAAAGAATGTCTTTCGAGTATGGGATGCTTTACACAAACAGAAGAAATGGACCTATAACTCACCTTTAATTTAACTTACGAACACTAATCTTTTCATACCAGGAAAAGAAACACAGTTGGGAAACAAAATGGGGCCAGCACAACTAAAAGATATTACAGAACAGGGGAAAATTAAAACACTTCAGAAGATTAATAAAGAAAACAGGTAGGATATTAATCAATGGGAATATCTACAACTAACACATCTGATAAAGTCAATACCCACACCATTAATGCCCCGTACACACGAGCAAATGAATCTGTTCAAATCGGTCTGACAGACCGATTTGATCAGATTTGTCTGCTGGCTGTTTTGGTTTGATCGCTGTACACACGATCAAACCAAAATCCCCACCAGCAGACAGCGCGGTGACGTGGCGGTGACGTTGACGCCACCATGTCACCGCACCAGGAAGTAAAACACTTCCGCGCATGCATCGAATCCATTCGACGCATGTGCGGGCAGATATGTCTGCTGATTAGCGTATTAACCAGCAGACATATCGGTCCGACGGGTTCCCAGCAGACAGATTTTAAAGCAGGCTTTAAAATCTGTCTGCTGGACAAATCCGTCTGCTCGCCCGTACACACGATCAAATCTGTCTGCTGAGACAGTCTGTCAGACCGTTTCCAGCAGATAGATTTGATCGTGTGTACGTGGCCTTAGAGATGAAAAGAATTTAACTCCACTAGAAAAATTGTGTTCTACACAAACACCATTAAAACACGAATCTATCAAATACTGACAGATGCAGAGACACAAGAGAAACCTGGTTTCATAGAGAAATGGGAAATATAAATAAATAAGAAATTTGCAGAGCAACAACTTGAAAGAATAATTGCATCCGTACATAACACCGCAACAGATATAAATACAATCGACTCCTGAAATGATAAACAAATTTAACAAAGATAACACCTCATTGTGTTGGAGAGAATGCGGACAAATTGGAACAACTGCACACATATGGTGGGACTGCCCTAAAATAAAGGAATACCGGCGAGAAATCCAGGAAGTCGTAAAAGAAATAGCTGGGGAAGAATTAGATAATATATATATATGCCTGTGTGTTTCATGATGTAAAAGGCTCCAATAAAAGATACAGAGAAACATTGTTCCCTCAACTAATAAACACGGCTAAAGGGCTAATCCCAAAAACTGGCTAAATAAAAACAAACCGGATATAAAAGAATGGTTTGTGCGGGTTGAAAACTATAACAGATTGGATTATCTTTGTAGTTGCGATGAAGACCAACTTGAGAAACATAATAGTAAATGGAGACGGTGGGAAGACTTTAAGTTGTCGGAGGAATATTTGAAGAAAATGTTAGAAGAAAGAGAGACCTAGGAACAAACCATGGGGAGCGGGGGAGGGAAGGGTGGGAGGTGAGAGGGGAAAGGGGAAGGAAGAGGGTAAAAGTAAGGAAGAGTAGAGTCACAGAGGATAAAAGGGGGGAAAAAAAACACAACAAAGAGAAAGTTCAAAAGAAATACCACAGATGATGCAAAACCGTTAATAGAGACGTTGAAGCAATGGAACCATGAGCGGGTCTCTAGTTCTTGGTGAAGGCTGAGGTGGTAAAGGAAAAAAAAGGAAGGAAAGACAGGTTGATGAAAGGAGAGGAGAACTTGTGGTGTCAGGCCTGGATATGAACGGGCAAGCCTGCCCTTAGCAGCACCAATTTGTAAACTCGTCGTCACTCCTGCTTAAGTAAGTGAAGTGCCCACGGACAGGTTTTTCTTTCACTAACCTGGCAACCGAGGTGTTACTTTGGATGTCTGGGAGGAACAGGTCTTTCACACAGACCTGGCTCTAGAGCCTCTGCCACAGGCCAATTACTTTAGATGACATAGGTGAATGAACAGAGCGAATCTCCCAGTAAATTCTAGTACAGGTCATCGGGAGACAGTAAAGCGTACCTGTCAGCGTCCCGGTCACCAGATCCCCGATTGGTTCGTTCAGGCCCCGTGGACAACCTGTCTCCGGGTTCCCCTTGAGCCGATTCCCCAACTACACGGCATCCAGCCTGGGATCTACTCAATAGGACTGGGAACCCAGTAAGTCACTGGGGTCCCCTTTCGCCTCCGGTTGAAGCTCAGTGAAGCCTGTAAGCTTGGCCAGGTGGGCCACACCGGCGGGGTCCGTGGATGCGCGCACCCTGAAGGTGGATGCCGCACCTGGAACAGGGACCCCGTGAAGATTTTAGAACACATGACACCTGTCACAGATATACCCTTCCCCAGAATGCCCTGCGAGGGAGGAAATCCTCCAATTGGCTGCTGGGGAAGACTTGCTCTGCCAGAAACCCCTCTGGCGCCAACTGCCAGCCAGAGATGATACCACATCCCTAAAATGCTGCCTGACCCAGTGGACCTTTTCCGGAATAACAGAGGTCATAATTTAGGTTAATCATGACTGAGAGCAATGTAACTATCGCAGTCCAACTAAGTTTAGCGTAGTGCCCATGCTGAAAGCAAGGGGGCGCTATATATATATATATATATATATATATATATATATATATATATATAAATATATATATATATATATATATATATATATATATACAGACCTCAAATTTACCTGGCGAGGTGCTGGGCTGTCTGGGAGTGAGGGGACGAGCACTGCTGGAGAAATGAAAAGTGAGAGCCTGAGAGGGGAAAGAGCTCTCTGACCACCAAAGAGGTGAGGAGTGACAGGCGCAACCCCAATGCAGCTGGGCCACCCAGAGGCTGTATTCTCCCAACCTCCTCTCCAAGCTCTGACAGTGGCAAGGAGGACAGGCAGATCGGAGGCCCTGGAGGACCAGAGAAAGGTGCATGCAGCCAGGGACTGCTACCCTGCTCTCCCCTCCACTCCAAGCCCTGACAGTGGCCCAGAGACAGGTGGATCGGGGGCCCCCAAGGACCGGCGGGAGGTTTACATAGCCAGGGACTGCCATCCTGCTCTCCACTCCAAGCTCCCACAACAGGCCAGAAGACAGGTGGATCGGGCCGCCCCCCCCCCCCCCGAGGACAGCGGGGCATGCATGCATGCAGCCAGGGATTGCTACCCGGGACGGTCCTCCGCAGTCTAAGAAGGATCTGCTGAAAGGAGCAGAGCACCCCCATCACCCAGAGGGAGAAGGGTCCTGCCTGCTGCTGGCAAGCGTTAACGTCCTATGGAAGGAGGTACCATGCAGCATACACACCAATACACGGACTGTGACAGGGGGTGCACAGAAGGGACTGCAGCCAGGGCCCCTCTCTCTCATCCCCAATCACCTCTCTCTCACCCTCTCTCTCTATCTACAGAAACTACAAACTTTTTTTCTTATTAGTGACATTACCCAATAAAATTTTATTTTTCAATCTCTAGCTTGCACTGGGATAGCAAGAAAGCTGCTTGGGACAATTGTGCCAATTCTATTTGCTCCACTCTTTGTAAAAGAATACTTAAAACTCCACTTTTTACGGGCATTACATTATTCTACGTGAACCATGCATTATCCAGGACAATACAAATGATTTCATAAGTATTTAAACTTTGTACACATTTAGAAATATGAATAATCCAGTGCCATCTTGTTTATTAAAAAGTAACATGTTTGTTTTTTTAGATTGTTTTTTTTTTATAGCAATCATGAACTATTTTAGTCATTTTCACTAATTTGTATAAACTAAAATGTAAAGAGAGGAAGACACCGACACTGCATTCAATCTGTTTTATTTGTCTAAATTTCCACAGTATATTAGCTGATTAATTTATAGTTTATAGTGCATCTAGCACTTTACACATTTACTTATCCAGATCTTCAAATACAAAAGCAAGGAAAATGTAATTCTGCAGATTATGGTGTGGCATTTTATTTATTTCTTATTTTGAGCCTAGTTTAATCTTCTAACTTTGTTATGTCAGAAATTATTTTATTGTGCATAGAACTTTTTTTCAATCGACTTTGCCAACAGGGAAGAAATAATACTAAACTGAAATGACATAAGCATGTTTATTTCAATAGGTTTTCACAGATGACACATACTATATCTTGTTTTATTTATACTGTAGGGGTTTGACCTTTAAATACTTCTACAAGCATAGTGCAGAAATTTAGAGCAAGTTGATAAGCAGAGAATAGATAGCCTAGACTTATCAAACTATACACAGTGCATCACTTTTTTGCAACTGTGGTATAATCTTATTTGTAGTGCAATTTTTCTGCCTAAGATATACATCTCAGTTAAAGAATACTTTATAATACATGGTGCACTTTACAAGAATACCAGTAAAAGATATCTATGCTATTAAAGTAAACAAGTTGAACAAGTATTTACTGTTATATAGAAGAACATTGTTTTCTTCTGCTTATGCACCCAAACAATGGTGATGATGCCCATTCTGGGCCCCCACCACTTGCTTCTGAATTTCTTTTATCCGATTTTGGGATTTAAAATCAAGATGGTGGTGAATCAAAGGCAGAGGATGTTTTTCTTCCATGCTCCTCTGTATGAAGTGAGTGAGTGCTCTCTATTACATAAAGGGTAGGTTGTGTTGACTCTGATAGTTCAGTAGTAGATTATTGTGGCATGAGATTTTCAAAAGTGGGTGCAAATTATACTAAGTTCAAACTAATTTCCTGCAGGTTTAGATTTTATGAACTATTCACTTGTCACTGTTTTCAGGTATTAATGTTTTTTTTTTTTTTTTAACATCCTAAATTGATTTACTTCACAGTTATTTTAACACTGTTTAGTATCCAGTGTTCAATTATATGTCTTTCTTTTTTTCTCATGCATATGGAATTTACAGTTACCTATTAGATATGGGGAAAAATAACAGAAGGGAATTTCACCAATCACCATACATAACTTAGTTAAATAAATATCCATTGTGTTAGTTTATCCAGATATTGGATATCTTTTTCAAATCAGCACCTTTCCTTTATTAATTGATTCCGATGCCATTATTTTTTCTATACAGCCTGCACATGGGACTATGTTAATTAACATAATAAACTCTATCAAGGATAAGGTATGTCTTATGTACTTTATGGGTCATATGTTTCAAGATGCTCAAGACCCAAATTTTGTACAATTTCAGTGATTATATTCCCCAAATTTTGTACAATTTCAGTGATAATAATATGTTAATAGATGTTCACTATCTGTCCCTTTTTAGCTGGTGGAAAAACATGCGTCCAGGTTTAAGAAATTAGCATAATCTTTTGCGATTTTTTTATCACCCATACACAACATCAGAAAATCGCACAAAAAAATACTGCTTTCAAAACAATTGTACAATAATCTCATCGTTAGCACACAGCTTTCAAGAGTCAATCCTGAAATTTTTTCTTGTACAATACCAGAATATATGATTTTTGCTATTCAGTACAGTTTTTGGCCAAAAATATAAGACAAACACAATAGAATACATCACATGACTTCAAAATTTGTATTCTGTCGTACAAGAATTTTCGTAACTTTAGTAACCTTTTCATTTTTGATATGGTGACTAGCATGCAAAAAAAAAAAAAACATTACTCTGATAATCTGAAAGTGTGTACCAGGCTTTATGCAATATCATTTAACAATACCAATGCATAGAAGTTATATAGTCCAAAAGAGAGAGCGGCACTCACAGGTCTTGAGAGGTGAGCGCATAATGAAGATTTTATTTCAACGTATCGATGAGGCACAAGCTAATCTTCTTCAGGACAACAAGTGAAGCAACACAACAAATATATCCTAAATCCCCTTTCATCATTACCATCCACATGTGATGACATCAACAAGAGCAAATGTCAAAGTTCCAGATAAAAACAATAAGGGGTTAATGTCCAAATTTAGTTGAACAGAAAAGAAACAATAAAAGTACATACAAAGTATATATAAATAAAGGATAAAGACAAATTCAGACACTAAAGACAGATGTCAGAGACAAAAAAAATGCATGACAGAGAATCATGCTGCCTAGGCAAGATGGCCACCCTAACTGAATCAGCGCTGGGATAGGAGAACATAATGAACATTATATGTGTATAGGAAAAAGGGGTGGACTGACAACTCATGGGGCTCCCGGCAATAGAAGATTATGGGGCCCCCGGGCTTACAGATGGCCACCAAGCCAGGTGGCAGTACAAAGGCGGGGAAGCTAAAATCTCGGGATTTTCACATCAAAAGCATGTAGGTTTTGGACATATCATGGACAGATGTAAAAAAAAAAACACAGATTTTTACATACTGTCCCTGGTTTTAATGAGCCTTGCAACCCTGATGGGGCCCTCTAGTGGCATGGGGCCCTCGGTCAGTGCCCGAGTTCCTCAATGGTCAGTCCGCCCCTTGGAAAAAGTACAAGAGGGCACGGAAGAGAAGCCTGCAGCACCAGCAATGCAGATTAACAGAAAAGTTGAAAAACAAACATGAACCCAGTGTAAAGTCACCAAATGAATGTCCCGAAGGTGAAAATAAACAGAAAGTGATCAATTAAAAGAGTTTGAGCTCAGAAGATGGAGAGCACAGAAGGTGTCAACATCAATAGCAGAGTAGTCCCACTAGTCGAAAAGTAGATTAGCCACTTGATCACCTGGCCTATTTTGGCACTTTTCTCCTTAATGAAAAAATCACTTTTTTTTTTGCTAGAAAATTAATCAGAACCCCCAAAAATTATATATTTTTTTTAGCAGACACCGTAGGGAATAAAATGGCGGTCATTTTTTTCTCTCACGGTATTTGCGCAATCATTTTTCAAACGCCTTTTTTTAGGGAATTAAAAAATAACAAAACAGTAAAGTTAGCCCAATTTTTTTTGTATAATGTGAAAGACGATGTTACGCCGAGTGAATAGATACCTAACATGTCACACTTTAAAATTGCGCACACTCATGGAATGGCGCCAAACTTTGGTACTTAAAACTCTCCATAGGCGACGCTTAATTTTTTTTTACAGGTTACTATTTTCAAGTTACAGAGGAAGTCTAGTGCTAGAATTGTTGCACACGCTCTAATGCACGTGACGATACCTCACATGTGGTGTTTGAATGGTGTTTACATATGTGGGCGGGACTTGCTTGCCTGTTCGCTTCTGCATGCGAGCTACCGAGACAAGGGCGTTTTAAAAATTTTTTTTTTTTTTTTACTTCATTTTTTTATGTTTACACTTTTTTTTTACTTTTTTTTATCACTTTTATTCCTTTTACAAGTAATGTAAACATCCCTTGTAATAGGAATCACTGTGACAGGTCCTCTTTATGGAGATATGTGGGGTCAATAAGACCCCACATCTCTCCTCCAGGCTTACAAGCATGAAATCGGTGAAAAAAAATCACAGATCACATGCCGACAGCCGCGATTGCGGCTTTGTTTACTTTCGGGTACCGGGCGTGACATCATAACGTCGCGCCCGGGCCTCCGACGGTCATAGAGATGACCGGTGACCATCTGGACACCAGTCATCTCTATGCTTCCCAGCAGCGCCGGCCGATTCACTCTCTGGGCCCCGATGGCACGGGAGAGCCCGGAGAAGCAACATATGGCAGCGGGAGGGGGGACATCCCCTCCCGCTGCCTATAAGAACGATCAAGCAGCAGAACTGCCGATTTGATCATTCTTATCGTGCACAGAATCGGCGGCTGAAGACGGCGATATCTGAATGATGCCTGTAGTTGCAGGCATCATTCAGATATCACCGCACAAATCTGAGGACGTTCCAGGGACGTCCTTGCTGATTAAGTGGTTAAATCTCTTTTTCTCCATACTTCTGTCTTTTATGAATCCACCCTGTCGGTTGCTTAAAATATTTTTTTTCCAACAAGAAATCTATGTGGTCTTTTATTAAACTCTCCAGTATCTTCTTACTATAAAAGTTAAACTTCTAAACAGTGGCTTTGAAATGATGCAGCTCATTTCTTTTAGTATCCGTGGGTGTATGCCATCTGGTTCAGGTGCTTAATTCATCTTTATCAGAAAGGAGATCACTGGAGAAAGAAAAGGTTAGACTCAGGGTTGGAGAGAAGGCTCCAGAGTAGATAGAGAGCAGGAAAAAATGAGTGGAAATAAAGTGTAAAAGCCAGAATAATGAAGGCAAGAAAATGCCTGTGCAAAAGTGTATTGATCACATAGTAAAGGTACACACGCTAAGTAAACACAGTCAATAAAAAGTATATACAACCTCTGGAAAGAAAGAAGTGCCTAAATCACAATATCTATGTTTTCAAGCGCACAATAAAAAACAAATGAATGCGGGGGGCGTGTCCGGACGTGAGAGGGGATAGACGAGTTTTTGTGGAGCTCCACCAGGCCTAAGGGAAATCTAAAGCCATCCCCAATCAGTTTACGCCAAACTGACCACCAAATCCCCCATCCTTACTCCCAGTGGCCCCAAGCACAATCACTCACCTGAATTGTGCCGATATTTAAGGTATAGCCCGAGCTGCAGCCGGCTCCAGTAGTTGGATCCTGCCGCCATCTTGCGGCCTACGAGACCTCCGAGACCTCCGGGATCGCGTACTGCAGACGCAGGCCGTACGGAGACCCCCATCGGACGCATCCGAGGCTGCTTCTCAGCTCTTGCAGCCCCGGGCAGATCGTCCGCCCTGCAGCCCGAGCCGTGGACGGCTCCATTTCACCGGACCCCGGCGCCATCTTGAGGCCTTGAGGCCTACGGGAACCCCGCACTCGCCGCACTAGAGCGCCGCATTCGCGGGCCGAACAACGGCCGTTTCCAGGCCCAACTACTGCCACTCTTCCGGGAGGCAGGCAAGACGAGCCGACAGAGCGGATGGGGCATCCTATGGTAGACAGCGCTCCGTGACCTGAGGTGAGCGGCGGCCATCTGTGTACACCTAAGGCTCTCCATTAACTCAACCTAGCCAGCATTCTTGAGCCCCAGAGCTGGTGCTTAGCCCTCGCCCGCGGAGTGGGCGACCCGGGACGCAGAACACCTAAAACCCTCTACCTGAGAACGGTCCTATCTAGCGGCCATCTTACTGCTCCCATTGGGACAAGTAACCTACACAGCCCAGCGGCCATCTTGCTTCACCTAACCTGGACACATTTGTAACAAACTCCATAGGCCTCCTCATACCTAGCTCTTCTAGCTATCGACCCCACTCACAAACAAGGAGGTGCCCCTCACGTTCGGATACTGCAAAAATACAAGAAGACCTCCTGTCCTGGTCACACGCAAATCAGATACAGTGGACCTGTAGCACACTTGATTTCCTGTGACTCTGGTTACTGGTACCTGCACACACAAGTCCTGGTACCATCAGTTCATAGCGGAATTCGAAGTGTGACCAGCTCGCGCACGACTATGGACACGTGAAATGTGAATTTCGCAAACCCGACCGGACAACAAGCGACGACCGGGTGCCACTGCCTCTGCTAACAAAGTGACTCGCTCTACTCCATCTCCCCTGAGCTCCGCAGCCACGATGACTCGCAAGCGGTCACAGGACCGTGGCCCCAAGAAGCTGGAATCGTTCTCCTTTCAACCTCGCCGTAAGCCCCAAAATGGCGCCGCCGGAGGGTCGGCGAGACAGCTACTGGAGTTCACAGGACTCCCTGACACACATCCACAGGCATCACGAGCCACGCTTCAGCACTCCCCTCCATCTGATCCCTCTCCTGATACCCCAGGAACGCAGAGTCCGGCGAAATCCAAAATGAGAATGGACCTCCCCGATCAGGTCCCGACCACAATGAGCACTAGCCTGCATGAAAAATCTGCCATATCTTCTCTGCAGTCTTCTATAGCACAGTTTCCAACCACGGGGCAACCGGTGCTGGACACGACTATGAAAGACATGCTGGTAACCTTGCAGTCTTCCCTCATGCCTAACTTGTCATCGCTGATGAATACGTTTTCACTGGAAATGAAGCATATGGATAACAGAGTGCAACATATAGAAACCAAAATGGAGGAATGCACTGAAACGGTTAATGAGTTGGTGGATGCTTACAAAAAGAGGAAACTCTGTGGATCAAAGCGAAACTTGCGGACCTCGAGGACCGCTCCAGACGTAATAACCTTAAAATCCGCGGGATCCCTGAGTCCGTCCAACCCAAAGAGTTGCTCAACTTTGCTAACACAATGTTTTCCAGCATGCTCCCTGAGCTCTCTCCAATTGAGCTGACTATTGACCGTATCCATAGACTTCCTAAACCCTGCCATCTCGATGCAGATATACCCCGTGATGTCCTCCTGAGGATTCATTTTTTCCAGGCTAAAGAGCAGATTCTTATGAAGGCAAGATAACTATCCCCACTTCCAGCGCCATACTCAGATATTCAAATCTATGCAGACCTGTCCCGTTATACACTTCAACTGAGGAGACAGCTGAAGTCCATCACGAAGGCTCTGAATAATCACAAGATCACGTATAAATGGCATCATCCAGCCACCATCTTGGTCACTTACAATGGCGTTCCTCACACCGTCTCCACTCTGGAAGGAGGTATGAAGCTTCTGCACTCCTGGGGAATTCTCCCAGAACCCCCCGATGCCCATCCTGGCCCTGCCGGAGTTCCTAACCTGTTCACCTTTGGTCTCAGCGGGGACAAATACGCAAAGCAATACCCGACACCACGTCAATGAGAGACTGTACCTTGTCCAGTCTGGTCGTGCACTTCTTCATTTGCTTGCTAAACTTACCCTCATTTTTTTAGGTCAGCTGCTCAATCGAGCCACCCGATGCTGACGCACCTGTTCTGTGCATGTTCTATTTTTGCAATTTTTCTTTTTATTGTTTTCCCTTTCTAGTTCTCGACAACAGTTGCACTACCAATATCCTGTGCTGAGCACACTCATCTGATTCTATTGTATCCAACGGGATATCACCCTGTTTTGCCTTGAACCTCCCTGGTAACCGGATAATACTACGATTCTGGTACTGCTAAAGGATCGTCTCCGTCCACTGAACCCACTACGTCCAGCTTCCTCCGGTCTGCCAACTTTCCACGAACCATGGGAGTCAGCATTCTGTCTCTCAATGCCAAAGGGCTAAACCATCCAGTAAAACGTGCATCTTTATGGAAGACAGCGACTACCCTTAATTGTGACGTGTTGTGCGTCCAGGAAACACACTTCGCCTTGAACGCATCCCCTAAATGTCAACATAGGCAGTTTCCTCACGTGTTCCAAGCCTCCTACTCCAAAAAACAACGAGGAGTGATGATCGCCGTCAGGGACTCTGTTCTGTTCCAACTTCGACAATGTGTCATGGATCCGGAAGGTCGGTACATCTTTCTGAACTGTACAATTAATAATGTGCCATATACTCTAGTGTCTCTGTACGCGCCAAACTACGGGCAACTACCCTTTCTTAGGAGAACTCTGAAGGCTGCCAGAAAGATCCAACAGGGACACTTGCTATTATGTGGAGACTTCAATATGGTCCCAAATTACAAGCTGGACTCCACAGGGGGTTCCAAGAGGCGCACGCCTTCCTTGGATGCTTTTATATCTGCCAATGACTTGTATGATGTATGGAGGTGTTGTCTCACGAGCGAGCGGGACTATACGTTCCTCTCGCCACGTCACAACACCTACTCAAGAATAGATCTGTTTTTGACTGATAAAAGATTGCTACAAAAGATTTCACAGTCCACAATCCACACCACCACCTGGTCAGACCATGCTCCTGTTAGTATCTCTGTATCAGACGACTCTTCCCATCCCACCTCCTATGTCTGGAGAGCTAATAATTACCTCCTAAATACTCCTTGCTACTCTACGCCCATCAGACACCACATTGAAGAATATTTCTCTCTCAATCAAACATCAGTGTCTGACCCGCTGGTGGTGTGGACCGCCCATAAGGCAGTGATCAGAGGGGTTTTCCTCCAAATGGGAGCCAGAGCAAAGAAACAGAGGACCCAAAGACTTGACAAACTCATGACTGACATAGCCTGACATAGCCTCCGCGGAGGCCCAAAATAAGACTAGCCCCTCACCATACTTACAAGCCACAATATTTTCTTTAAGACAAGAACTACGATCCCTTCTTCTTGAAAAACATGAAAAGATGTTCAGGTTACTTAAAGCCACCTCCTACACTACAGGGAACAAAGCTAGTAAAGCAATGTCCCTTCGAGTCAAGGGTCATAGAAACAAAACTAAAATCCCATACCTATACCACCCACATTCCAATGAAAAACTTCTTAAACCCCACTCAATAGCGAATGCCTTTAGTAAGTACTATGAGGATTTATACAATCTTAAAGACGACCCCTCTACCACCCAACCCTCCCCTGTTATGATTAAAACGTTCCTGGACAGTGTAAATCTCCCATCCGTCACTCCTACTCAACTCTCCAAATTAAACAACCCTTTCACGGTTAATGAAATTCTGACAGTTATTGACAAACTTCCCTTCTCCAAATCTCCTGGACCAGATGGATTCACTGGAGAATACTATAAGCAATTCAAACAAATCCTAGCCCCAAATCTGTGCCAAACGTTCAATCTGGCTGCCAAAAACGCTTCTTTCCCTGCTGAAATGCTCAGAGCTATGGTGGTGACTCTACCGAAGCCGGGTAAAAATCCAGACACCCCAAAAAATTTCCGGCCTATCTCGTTGCTCAATACTGATTTAAAAATGTATGCCAAACTCATAGCCAACAGACTGGAAGGACTTCTCCCGTCCCTTGTCCATCCAGACCAAGCAGGGTTCACCAAGGGACGCCAAGCCTCGGACGCAACTAGGCGAATGCTCAATATTATCCATCACGTCGGACGCGGGAATGCCTTCTCTGCTTCTATCTCTGGATGCGGAGAAGGCATTCGACAGGGTCCACTGGGGGTACATCTCGGCAGTGCTGACCAAATTTGGCCTCACAGGCTGTATACATGATGCGATCATGGCTCTGTACTCTAACCCATCAGCTCGAGTATTCTCGGCGGATACCCTCTCAAAGCCCTTTCGAATCTCCAACGGTACGAGGCAAGGTTGCCCATTATCACCCTTGATATTTAATTTGGTTATGGAACCCTTAGCAGAGAGTATAAGATCTAATGAAAAAATCTTGGGAATCTCAATAGCGGGCATAGAACACAAAATCAGCCTATTTGCAGATGATGTGATACTCATGATCACTGACCCTGATCGCTCCCTGCCCGAAATACAACGGACGTTGGCCTGGTTCAGCGACGTGTCCTTTTACAAGGCAAACGAGACGAAATCGTACATACTCAATTTGGGGTTGGATGAACCCACTAGAGATCGGCTCAAATCGCGCTTCCCATATGTTTGGGCAGAAAGCAGCATACAATATTTAGGGATCCAGCTACCTAATTCGACGAAAACGTTGTTCTCACTCAATTATCTGCCGGCTCGCACAAAACTGCAAGCGGACCTCTCCAGACTGGCGTCCTTTGAGTTCTCGTGGTTAGGCCGCTTAGCGGCATTCAAAATGATCCATCTTCCCCAAATGCTATACCTATTTCGGACCGTCCCCGTCCCTATACCCACGGCCTACTTTAACTCATTACAATCAATCCTATCAAAATTTATATGGCAGGGAAAGAAGGCCAGGTGCAACCACAGTCAATTGGTTAAGCACCGTTTGGCAGGTGGCCTGGGACTTGTTAACTTCCATGATTACTATATGGCGTCCATTCTCACACAAATGAGGGAATGGTTTATGCCCTCCCCCCCCTTACGCTATGGGGAAAAATAGAAGAATCCTTAGTCCCGCGCAACAACCTTTCTTCCTGGTTACTCGCTACCAACCTTGGCGCTAGAGTACCCCCCCGCCTGTCTCCAACCATACTAGCGACCACTCGAGTATGAACCCGTTTCCGTCAGATGTCCACAAACCACCCCATACAATCATCAGTTCCCATCCCTATAGAAGTCCTGCGACATTTGATGGTCTCAGCATCTCACTCCTCCTGGAAAGACAAAGGAATAACACATATATCTCACCTGCTTGCTGCTAACAGACTCAAAACGTTCTCTGAACTACAAGAAGAATTTTAATTGCCAAACTCTGATTCATTCCTCTACTTACGCACCAAACACTGCCTTACCTCCCTGGCACCGTGGACTTGCAAAATCCCTCAACAAGCTTGGATCTACTTTAGGTCCCCAGAGGTTCATCAAAAGGGTATTTCTATGTTTTATCAATTACTCCGCTCTAAGACAGAATTCACTAGCTCTACTGCGTTGACCAGATGGGAAAACGATCTGGGACAGCACTTCACGCTAGATCAATGGGAAAAGGCCTGCCGCTCCACCTACAGGGCCACGTGCTGCTCCACTCTTTGGGAGCTTGCATATAAGATTACATATCGTTGGTATCTGGCCCCTGACAAGTTGTCCAAATTTAACCCGTCAGCAGAGAATACTTGTTGGAGGAAGTGTGGGGAAAAAAGGGGACTTGCTGCATATTCTGTGGGAATGCCCCAAGCTTGCCCTATATTGGCGGCAAGTGTTTCAATTGATATCTGATGTTACCAAACTAAACATAGACAAACATCCGGCCTTGGCATTGCTATCCTTGACTATAGAACGCTTCCCTAATCCTACGAGAAATATCATACTGCATATACTCTTAGCTGCACGATTCGGTATCACTAGGAAATGGAAAGACCCAAACCCCCCTGACCTTCAAGATGTGATCCATAATACCCATACACACTTTACACATGAAACGACCCTTACGTTACGACACCGCGACAAAACGCGGACCCTCCGGAACTGGCAACAGTGGACTGACTGGACGGCCTCCCCTGGTTTAGCCAAATCGCTCGACTCTTATCTATGATTTGATATGTAACACATATGTGGATACCCTAGGTCAGACTTGGGGGGGGGGGGGGAGGGCGTCCTCTTTGGGACACAGTTTAGCTCCCTATGGGGGTGTCCAGGGAGGGGCCCTTTTCTCCTCTCATTTCCTAGCATAAGTGTTTGCATCTATGTCCACCTTGGAACACTGTGTTAAGCTTCGTTCTGGGATATGTTACATGTAGATTTCTTATCATGGTCTGCATGCTTGTGTGTGCTGTAGATTGTGGTACTGTTCTGAAGGATGTATGACCATACTATGTGAATGCATAGGATCAAAGTCAGGCAGATTGTATCATATACAGTATGGAACAACAGAGCCATTGGTATCTGAAGGATGGACCATACACAGTGCAATTGTCAATCATATGGTGCAGAATCTTGTTGTGATAAGTCAGATCATAGGAAGCAATTGTAACTAAATTGTTTATTGAGGTTTTTTGTGCAATGGTTTGTAAGTCAAAGATCCTCTGACATTTACATTGCAGTAATAGGTAATGATAATCTCAACCTCTGGTCAGTGAGGGAACATTGTCAACCACCATGCATTTGAGGGTGGGTAGTGGATGGTTCAGTTCAAGGAAATTACGTGTAGCCAGTTTTGTGTAGGATCCTGAAGACAAGGCCTATCTTATAGTTGATTGATGATTGTTAAGGCAGTCTCTAAAGGGAGAAATGGTTTTGATTACATAATGTTTACATAATACAAATCTGTTTGCCAGACTGAGGATGTAAGAAATACTGTACAACAATTATCTGTCTACATGTCAGGACAGTGGTAGCAGTTCAATTAGGCTTATGGTAACCAGAAATTGGAAACTGGAGCAGATGGTATTTCAGTCTAGACCAACAAGTACTTGAGATTTCTTCCCCGGTGATAGCTGATAATCGGTGGGGGTGACCTGACTACCATTGACTTCACTAGAAATGATAACCAATGTGCAGTCACAGCATCTATGACCAGCCTGCTACCACCTGAATACTGAGTGGGAATAAATATGCTTCCCTGGATGTTAAGTCCCTTGGCTGGTTCGTACCAATAGCTGCAGCAAGAGCATACTGTTTATACCTCAGGAGAGCCTCCCTGGAGTATCCACATTTTGTAATGCACTGGACCATGTCATCCTATTGTATTGCTGCAGCTTCAGGGTTAAAGCTGCTCTTAACCACACTCAGCATTTGGGCAAAGGGAATTCCCCTTATCAAAGATGGAGGATGTGCACTCTGGCAATTGATAACGTTATTCCTATCAGTGGATTTACAATACAGATGAGCCTGGTCAAGTGAGATATCTTTGTACATTTTTAAATCCAGGAAATAATATCAGAAGTAGGATGTGGCAAAGTTGGTTTAGCAGGATAAGGTAACCCATCGATGGCATCAATTCTCAGTATCATGTAGTGCCAGCCCACAAAGGAGCAGGTCATCAATATGCACCAGCTCTCAAAATGATGTTACTATAAGTCCCTGGCCTCAGATGAGGTCATAATAATGATTTGAACAGGGGCAGAATTATCTCTCTCTCTCTGGAGTCCATACCTCTCTTAACCACTTGCCCACCGTGCCATAGACATTTTACTGCTACATCGCGGTGGGGTAACTGTGACACGACGTCCCTGGGACGTCCTCGTGCACTTCCGCTTTGCACGTCCCCTGGGACGCGCTCCCGGAAGTGTCCGTGCTCGCCAGGTCGCATCACGGATCACGGTAAATTTTCACTGATAGCGGCCGTTTACCACGTGTTCGCTCCGTCAAATGACGGAGCGATCACTTGTAAACAAACCGGCATCATTTGATGATGCCTGTTCCTCCCTCTCCTCTCTGTACCGTTCGGTACAGTGTGAGAGGAGAGGGGGGGAGCCGGTGGCAGCAGCAGCGCTGTGGCTGGATCTGTGACAACTGCAGTCACAGATCCAGCCATCCATCCCAGCTTAGCCATCCCTGCCCCATACTGTGCAATACCCCAATACTGTGCAATACCGCAATAGTCTGCAATACCCTGCGCAATACTCTTCAATACCCCAATACCCTGCGCAATACTCTGCAATACCCTAATACCCTGCGCGATACTCTGCAATACCCCAATACCCTGCGCCATACTCTGCAATACCCCAATACTCTGCAATACCCTGCGCGATACTCTGCAATACCCCAATACTCTGCAATACCACAATGCTCTGCAATACCCATTTTTTAAAGCACCCCTGTCCCCATGTGCTTGCATGCAGAAGTGAACGCATACGCAAGTCCCGCCCACATATGAAAACAGTGTTCAAGCTACACATGTGAGGTATCCCTGCGAACGTTAGAGCGAGAGCAATCATTTTAGCCCTAGACCTCCTCCGTAACTAAAAACATGTAACCAATAAAAGTAATTAAAGCGTCTCCTATGGGGATTTTTAAGTAGCAAAGTTTGGCGCCATTCCATGAGTGTGCGCAATTTTGAAGTGTGACATGTTGGGTATCTATTTACTCAGCGTAACTTCATCTTTCACATTATGAAAAAAAATTGGGCTAACTTTACTGTTTTTTTTAAGCACAAAACTGTTTTTTTTGTTTAAACACGCGTTCACGTTATTTCTGCGAAAATACCATGCGAGATAAAAAGTCGTAATGGCCGCCATTGTATTCTATAGGGTCTTTGCTAAAAAAGCATATATAATGTTTTGTGGTTCTGTCATTTTCTAGCGAATAAATGATGATTTTTACATGTAGGAGAGAAATGTCAGAATTGGTCTGGGTTTTCCAGAACGCCTGATGGCGCTCCCTGCATGTTGGGCCTCTGTATGTGGCCATGCTGTGTAAAAGTCTCACACATGTGGTATCGCCATACTCGGGAGGAATAGCAGAATGTGTTTTGGGGTGTAATTTGTGGTATGCATATGCTGTGTGTGAGAAATAACCTGCTAAAATGACAGAAACAAGATTTTTTTTTTCAGAATTTTCAGTCGTTTTTTCTTTTATAGCGCAAAAAATAAAAAACCCAGAGGTGATCAAATACCACCAAAAGAAAGCTCTATTTGTGTGAAAAAAAAGGACAACAATTTTAAATGGGTACAATATTGTATGACCGAGTAATTGTCATTCAAATTGTGAGAGCACCGAAAGCACAAAATTGGTCTGGTCAGGAAGGGGGTTTAAGTGCCCAGTGGTCAAGTGGTTAATACAAGAAAGGACTTTGCTCGCTTTGAAGATGTTCAAAGCTTGGGGATATTTTTGTATAACCTAAGCCTGCTTTAAACTTTTCCACAACAATCCCTGACCTTCATGATGCTGTTTTTTTCACTAAGATTCTCTAAAAAACCTATGAGGGCTTCAAAGAACAATTGTATCTATACAGGCATATCCCACTTTTAAGTAAACAATGGGGTTTATTTACTAAAGCTGGAAAGTGCAAAATTAAGCTCACTTCTGCATAGAAACTTCTAATCCCAGATTGTTCAATTAAGCTTTGGTAATAAAACCTGGAAGCTCATTGGTTTTTATGCAGAAGTGAGCCTGATTTTGCACTTCCCAGCTTTAGTAAAAAAAAAAAAAAAGAAAACATTCTATATTTAAAAGTTGGGTATTCCTGTACTGATATTAAATTACACACTGGTGGACTCTATTTACTAATTAGGTGACTTCTGAAGGCAATTGGTTCCACTGGATTTTAGTTAGGGGTATCAGAGTAAAGGGGGCTGAATATGCACGTCTAACTTTTCAGATATTTATTTGTAAAAAATTTAAAAAAACATTCATCATTTTCTTTCCACTTCACAATTATGTGCCACTTTGTGTGTGTCTATCACATACAATCCCGATAAAATACATTTACGTTTTTGATTGTAACATGACAAATGTGGAAAATTTCAAGGGGTGTGAATACTTTTTCAAGGCACTGTCATTTCAGAAAAAGCATTTAGTGATGAATAATATGTCTTATAATCAGAGAAAACCCTACCAAGATCAGACAGATACAGATAACTAAGATTAATGAGGGGAAAGTAAATTGAAGCAATGGCTTATAAACTTAGACTTTATTAGGTGTCCATGAAACCTGTCAGTTTAAAATATGACACATTGTTTGTTGTTGTCTAAATAACCTTTTGCATGTTTGCAATGATTGTTTAATATTGTAAGCTAATATTTTTTTCATGTATTTTAACCACTTAAGGACCACCTCCTGTACATATACGTCGGCAGAATGGCACGGCTGGGCACATGCACGTACATGTACGTGCTGTGCTAGTACCCAGCCAGTCCGAAGCTCTGGGACCGGGACCACGGGATTCGCGGACCCGATCGCTGCTGGAGTGCGGCGATCGGTCCCCGGAGCTGAAGCACGGGGAGGAGCCGTGTGTAAACACAGCTTCCCCGTTCTTCACTGTGGCGGCGTCATCGATCGCGTGATCCCTTTTATAGGGAGACACAATCGATGACATCACACATACAGCCACACCCCCCTACAGTGGTAAACACACATTAGGTCACACATAACCCCATCAGCGCCCCCTGTGGTTAACTCCCAAACTGCAACTGTAATTTCCACAGTAAACAATGCATTTTAAATGCATTTTTTGCTGTGAAAATGACAATGGTCCCAAAAATGTGTCAAAATTGTCCGAAGTGTCCGCCATAATGTCGCAGTCACGAAAAAAAAAACGCTGATTGCCACCATTAGTAGTAAAAAAAAAAAATATTAATAAAAATGCAATAAAACTGCAATAAAACTATCCCCTATTTTGTAAACGCTATAAATTTTTGCGCAAACCAACCAATAAACGCTTATTGCAATATTTTTTACCAAAACATTTTTGGGGGATATTTATTATAGCAAAAAGTAAAAAATATTGCATTTTTTTCAAAATTGTCGCTCTATTTTTGTTTATAGCGCAAAAAAACGCAGAGGTGATCAAATACCACCAAAAGAAAGCTCTATTTGTGGGGAAAAAAGGACGCCAATTTTGTTTGGGAGCCACATCGCATGACCCCGCAATTGTCAGTTAAAGCGACGCAATGCCGAATCTCAAAAAGGGGCAAGGTCCTTTACCTGCATTTTGGTCCGGGTCTTAAGTGGTTAAACAATGAATGTTTCCTTTTTCTTAAAGTCAGAGGAAAACTACATGCAGAACACAAACTTCCGAAATAAATATGGGATACAGTTAGCTATTTACCACTGTCTTGTTGTTTTTTTTTTTTTCAAACAAAACACTGTCTTAATATCTAATTCCCTGTATTAATGTTTACATGAGATAAGCTATCTACTAGACATGTGCAGACTGGAATATTTCGTTTTGTTTTTTCGTTTTCGTCCGGAAAATAAATTTATTTAGTTACTCCCGAAAATCGTTTTGATTTATTTAGTTTTCGTTGGGAAAGTTTTCGTCCGAAAACGACGGTTTTGAATGACTTTGTCGAATTGAACGACGGAAATTCGGCAAAGCAGCGAAAAACGTCGTTCTGAATACAGTGAATATACCTATTCACTGTATTCAGAACAACGATTTTCGGTGACTTTGTGAAATTGAACAACGGAAATTCGTTAAAGCATCGAAAATCATCGTTCTGAATACAGTGAATAGGTATATTCACTGTATTCAGAATGACGATTTTCGATGACTTTGTGAAATTGACCGACGGAAATTCGACAAAGCATAGAAAATCGTCGTTCTGAATACAGTGAATATACCTATTCACTGTATTCAGAACGACGATTTTAGATGACTTTGTGAAATTGAACAACGGAAATTCGACAGAGCATCGAAAATCGTCGGATCTAAACGAAAACGAAAATATAGCATTTTTTATGTCGGATTTTTCGGTTTTCGTTTCTTGCGTTTTTGTTTTCGTTCATTAAAACGATAACGAAAATACCTGATTTTCGGACGAAAATGCATTCTAACGAAAACAAATGCACATGTCTACTATCTACCAGTCAAAAAATGCTACAAAAACGAGTTTTATAGTTTATATAATTCCAAGCCCTAAATTCTCAAATAAGCTTTAATGCGGAAATCCGGGAATGATCTGTTTCCAGCTTGATCTGATATCTAGAGGGTCTCTGGGAGGTTGAAAATCACTATAGAAGTCAATGCTATGTATAGCAATAGCCATGATCATCCAGGTGTTTCTACAGTGGCTCCCCTCTGTATTTGAACACATTGGAGGAGATTTACTAAAACTGGTGTACACAGAATTTGGTGGAGCCCTGCATAGTAATCAATCAGCTTCTAACTTCAGCTTGTTCAGTTAAGCTTTAACAATAACATACTGACAAAGATTCTGGCATCCCGCATACAGCCCTACCTTTCAAAATTGGTTCATTTAGACCAAGTTGGGTTTATACCAACTAGAGAAGTGAGAGATAGTACTATTAAAGTGTTAAATTTAATACACCAAGCAAATAAAAAAAAGATATCGAGTGTTTTCCTGAATACAGATGCAGAGAAAGCATTCGATAGAGTGAATTGGGAGTTTATGCTTGGAACAGTAAAACAAATGGGTCTGGGAGAGCGGATGTTACAGTGGATAGCAGGGGTGTATGCGGGACCCAGAGCTTTAGTAAAGGTAAATGGGTATATTCTGAACCCCTAGAAATTACAAACGGTACCAGGCAGGGCTGCCCATTGTCGCCCTTATTATTTGCATTGACATTAGAACCATTATTAAATAAGATCCGACAGAATAGAGACATAGTGGGTATTCAACTAGGGGGAATGGAATATAAAGTATCAGCTTACGCAGATGATATGCTTTTTTCCTTAATCAAACCACAGATATCTTTACCAAATTTAATGAAAGAAGTAGAAATCTATGGGAAGATGTCAAATTTTAAAATAAATTACAGTAAATCAGAGGCGATGGGAGTCGCTCTCCCGGAGTTGATTAAAACCGGTTTAGAACATAGCTTTAAATTTAAATGACGACCAGGGCACTGAATTATTTGGGAACACAAATGCCACCAGACTTAAAGGATACTTTGAGTTAAATTTTAAACCATTACTGATACAGTTAGAACAATGCTGGATGGATGGAGTAGAGGGATGCACTCTTGGTTCGGGAGATCCAATATTTTAAAAATGAGTGTAGTGCCAAAATTCCTCTATCTTTTCCAAGCGCTACCAATTCAGATCCCCATGGCATACTTCAATCAAGTCAGGGCTTTATTTATGAAATTTATATGGGGGAGTAAAAGGCCTAGGATTGGTAGGAAACTATTGATCCTACCCAAGAAGGCTGGTGGATAGCAGCACCGGATATGCTAAAATACTATCAAGCAGTCCAGCTGGGAAGGATAGCCGATTGGAGCAGACATGGGGATTATAAACTATGGATTACTTTAGAGCAACAAATGAGCCCAGTACCGTTAAATAGGGCAATATGGTGTTATTCAGCATTACCCCTTATAGTTAAAACCCACCCTACGATAGGTCCAACATTATGGACTGGAAATAAAGTATGTTATAATTCAAAATTTTCGACTAAAAACTCCCCCCTCTATCCAATAATAGGAAATCCAGAATTTCAGCCAGGCATGGAGTCTCAAATATTCAAGAAATTAAGAGATAATGGAAGATTTCAAGCCTCTCACTTTCTAGGAGAAAGGGGATGGAAAACAATAGGAGAAATTTCACAAGGGGGATATGAAATCCCGATATGGCAAGCGCGACAATTACGACATTTTTTGGAGACTCTAGGTGGTGCAGAAAAGTACAGACGCCCACTTACAAAGTTTGAGGAGTATTGTGGAGGAGCAACCATTGGCTCATATTGTCTCGAAAATGTATACACTGTTGACTGCACCACCGGAAGATTTTAGAATGCCAAGCCTCGCCAAATGGGAGAGAGATTTAGGCCAAACCTTTTCCCCAATACAATGCCAAAATATCATAAATTTAGCGTTAAACTCCTCAAGATGTACGAAAATACAAGAATTAAATTATAAAATATTAACAAGGTGGTACTATACGCCAGCGCGTCTAAATATATTCTTTTCTGAAATTTCAGAGAGATGCTGGAGAGGGTGTGGGGAGAAAGGGACAATGTTGCATATATTTTGGGGGTGTCCAAAAATACAACAATTTTGGGAAACAGTACGGAGAATTACCCAATCACTTACAGAACACCAGATTCCAGATGACCCCTCATTCTTCCTATTACATCATACAGAAATTTCTTTGAAAAGATATACAGGATCAATGATAGGTCATCTGATAAATGCGGCTAAAAGTTGCATTGCAATAAAATGGAAAGACCCGGAAGCACCTCCAATATCTATGTGGCTTAAAAAAGTAAGGAAAATAGGAATAATGGAGAAACTCTTACCGAGGCCAATAGATAAGAAAGAGCAAAATAAAATAATATGGGCACCCTGGGAATTATTTGTACAATCGGAAGAAGGTAAAAAGTTACTAGGGGAGTAAGAATAAAGATTAGAGGTCGAGGAAAGAAGGGAAAGGGAGGAGGGAAGGAAAGATGAAATTTCTCGCCGAGGGGGGGACAGCGGAGGGGGGGGAGGGTTGTTGTGTTATGGGGTTATGTCTGTGGTATTTGTTTTTTTTTTGTTTTTTTGTCTCCTTCTTCCTCTCCTCTTCCCTCCATGTCCGTGGGTGTACGCGGATGGAGGAGGAGAAGAGGTGGAGATGGGGGTCTTGAGGAGGGGATAAGGGGGGAGGGATTGAGGGGATAAAATAGGGAAGGCAACGTGATGGAGATAAAAGAGGGAATTTGTCGAATACATAGAGAATATATGGACAATCAGGGAGGAGATGGAACATTTGGGGAAGTTTGAAATTTAGTTAAAAGTTGAAATAGTATTTTGGTTTCTATATCTCCCCTGGGGGGAATGGAAATTGCTTTTGATATAAAATATTATAATTTCCCTCTGCTATAGACCAGGAATAGTAAAAGAGTTTAAGATATAGATGTATTATAATGTCCATATATAAATAAGCTGTTGTATTGGATTCTGCATATCCCGTTTTCTTGTGTTTTTCGTGTTGCTTTCTTGTTTATAAAAATAAATAAAAGATAATTATAAAAAAAAAAAAAAAAGCTTTAACAATAAAACCTAGAAATTGATTGGTTACTATGCACAGCTGCACTAGATTCTGTGTGCATCCGTTTGAGAAAATCTCCACTATGGAGTCGTTTACTTTGCCCTGTAAACAGTTAAAGCAGCAATGGAAAGATCATGGCTATCACTTTATTTAGAACAGACTACTACAGTGATTTTTAGTATCCCCAGAGATCTTCTGTATATCAGATATGGATACCTACATTGAACTAGGATGGATCAATGTAAGTTTGCAAAAAAACAAAAGATCATTCCTAGAGTCCCTTTTTATCTTTTATGTAATACAATTTCAAAATAAATGTTCATTTTTTTAAATAAGCTTCTATTAAGAGAATACCTGTGGTTTCTACCAAGAAGATCATTGTTTTGGCTGTAAAGAGACTGCAAGAGACCAGCAGTAAAGTGACGAAAGAACATAAAAGATTTAAACAAATGGCAATTAAAAAAAGTACATATTTGTTATGGATACACAGGCCTTTAGCAAACCAAATGTCTTCCAGTTTGAGGTTTACATCTCCTTTAGATGGCAATGAGTTTATGTAAGTAAAAAATAAAATAACTGGTTTGGCTATACCATGGAAATTAGATTTTTTAAATAAAACCCAGAAAATTAATGTTTGATAGCTAAAGATAACTACACTACATTATGGCCCGGATTCACAAAGCACTTACGCCAACGAATCTCCAGATACGCCGCAAAAGTACAAATATGTGCCGTCGTATCTGTGCACCGAACCCACAAACTTAGATACGCCTAAAAACAGACTTCATCCCACCGACGTAACTTGCCTACACCGGCGTAGAGTGGGCGCATATTTAAGCTGGACGTATGTGGCTTTCCCATTGATTTTCTATTCAAATATGCAAATGAGGGAGATACGCCGATTCACAAACGTACTTGAGTCCGACGCATGATTTAAGCGGTTTGCGTAAGTTTTACGTTTGGCGTAAAGTTATTCCCCATAGATGAGGCACAACCCATGCAAAGGTATGGACCAGGGAACACCAGCCTACATATTTTACGTTGGATGTCTGTGAATATGGGCCGACGTGGGTCTGGCTGGGCATAGGTTACGTTCACGGCGTACACAGTGATCCGGCGTATCTTAGGCAGTTGTTCCGACGTGGTTGTACGCATGCGCACAGGGATACGTCCATGTCCCGACGCATGCGCAGTTCATTTTAAGTACTTGTCTGCCGCCCGGCCCATCATTTGCATAAGGTCACGCTTCATTAACATGGATCACGCCCACTTCCAGCCCACTTCCACTTACGCCGGCTTACGCCTATGAAATATACGCTACGCCGGCGCAGAGTTGGGAGCATTTGCTTTGTAAATTCCATGCTCGCCTCTCTGAGCTGCACCGGCGTAGCGTAAAAGAGATACGCTACGGCGGCATAAAGATGCGCCGATGTATGTGAATCCGGGCCTATCTTAGAATCTTTAATGCAATGCACCTAATTTAGAGGCTAAGGTATCAATGTATAAAATGTTCACTGTAAAGGTGTCACAAACTCCGGCACAGCGAGAACCAAAATTTGCCATATTGCCCTAATACAGTGATGGAGAACCTTGGCACCCCAGATGTTTTGAAACGACATTTCCCAGGGTGCTCAACTAAACTGCAGATTGCAGGAGCATCATAGCAAATGTAGTTCCAAAACATCTGGGGTTCCCAAGGTTCGCTATAATTAGTTCCTATATCTCCAGCATCAACTAGTGGCCATAATGTATTATTCCCTGATAAGGGCTGTAACGTAACCCCTTCCCACACTTAAGTGCTTCCATCAGTACACTGCTTCCTCCAGTCTGGACCTTCAGATTCCAGATATTACAGCCACATATTGCAACCAAGAACCAGGTGAGACTAGCTCAGTTACAAAACTGGAACACTTTCATTGAAACAGACACATACTTTAATATCCCGCAGGAGGACATCCCCCTCCTGATCATATTACCCTAACAATACAAACTGTAACCAGAAACATAATTACAACAAAGGACATAATATAAACATTATGTTAATTAGCAAACTAAATGACTCAGATGTCTCATTGCAGGTCAGACTTGCCGTCTTCAAGTGCAGAAGGTACAATATACATTAACATAAGTATAAGCACAGAACACCTTTAGACAATAGCAGGAGACCTCAGTAGCAGACTGTCCGGCTCCAACACCTTTCCAGAGACTGATGTGACCAGCTCTTTCAATTAACATGTATAGTTCAGAATCAAGCAAACCAGGAATAGTCTTAATATATTTCCTAGGCGATATTGTGGATAAATAATACTGTCCCATCTGAAGTAATCCACCACATTCTTAGTGACAATAAAGTGGTGGTCCATCATTAGAGAATAATCTGCTCTCCTTGGGCCATAATCAGTGGGTAAGAGGCTTGCTCCTTGTCCTCTCCAGAAGCCTCTATCTTGGTTAACTTTGTTATCTGGTTACCTGTCACAAGAGAATTTCTGAAATAAAAAAGTGCATTACAGTCACCAAATGGGAATGACGATATAGGATCTACTATTTGAGAAAATACTGCAACTTTCCTTTTCACTGTGCAAATGTTTGTCATGTCCGCACAGTGAACATTTTATACCTAGACTCCTAAGTGTGTTACTTTTTGAGTAAGGACCCATTCACATCCCCTCAATCCACTGCAGTGCATCTAACGCATGTGTGTTCATGAGTGTTGCTTCACACAGATAATCCAAGTTATATATAACAAGCATTAATTTGAATGGGCTATCTAACACACCCCAGCACACCAAAAAGGGTGCATACAGCTCAACACGTGGTCGTTTTTGAAAGGTATGTTAGGGTGCCTGTCTGAATCAATGGCATTGCTGTGCACCAATATGAATTACCATACATTGTGGTAATGTACAGTAATGCCTGTGCTCTGCATACCCCCTGGTGTGAATAGGCCTTAAAATAAATATTTCTGAATTCAGCTAATAGGTAAAACATGCTATAATTCTGGGATGAGAAATGAAGAGAAAACTCCCTGGCAAAACAAACATAAAAAAGTGGAATTCCTTGCAATTTATGTGGTGGAGGGAGAGCCAGGGACATACACTATATTACCAAAAGTATTGGGAAGCCTGCCTTTACACGCACATGAACTTTAATGGTGTCCCAGTCTTAGTCCATAGGGTTTAATATTTAGTTGGTCCACCCTTTGCAGCTATAACAGCTTCAATCCCTGTGGGAAGGCTGTCCATGAGGTTTAGGAGTGTGTCTATGGGAATCTTTGACCACTCTTCCAGACGCACATTTGTGAGGTCAGGCACTGTTGTGGAAGTAAAGGCCTGGTGCGCAGTCTCTGCTCTAACTCGTCCCAAAGGCTAAGATCAGCACTCTGTGCAGGCCAGTCAAGTTCCTCCACCCCAAACTCACTTATCCATGTCTTTTTTACAAAAATAATTGCACTTTAATGAACAAAATGTATAAAACATAAACAGCAGGTATACAAGGTTATGCTAATCAAGGTACAGTCGGAGACAAGTGATATAGAACAATACATTACACAACAACCAAATGAAACCCATCATAAATGATCATCATCCCAAAATAAGAAAAGAAAAAAATAAGTCATCCCCTAGGGACAAGATCATGTACAATCGACATATGGCTGCCATATTTTGTCATATTTTACGGGGGGGGGGGCAGTTTCTATTAATATATGTCAGTTTAGTCAGTTTATACCTTGGCAGAACCCCCTTGTTGGTTGATTCCCAGGAAGATAACGTAGGAGAAGAGGGGGAAGCCCACTTAAAAATCATTTATTGTTTAGCATAGTACAGGAAGTATTAGTTTGCTATACCTAGGTGTCTGTTTATCATCATGTATACCAGGCAGTGCCAATTCAGGTGTACAAGGGAGGGACAGCTGCAGATTTGAGTTAATTAAATTGAAAACCGCCGTCCAGAACCGTGACACCCTTGGACATGTCCAAAACATATGAAAATTAGAATCTTCACACATTTGACATCTAGTACAGATAGAGGAACACTGCAGATAGATTATGTGCAGATTCTGTGGCGTGAAGTATACTCTATAGAGACATTTTGTCTGGATCAATCTGTCCCTGAAGACCATCATCAGCCTGGAGCTATCCTCAAAATATTACTCCCATTGCTCTTAATCTAATGTAGGAATATCTATGTGCCATTATTCCCAAAGCTTGTCCATGTTAGATGACTGCACTCTAAGAAGAGCCGGATAGAGCTCTTACAGGGGCGTATTCAAAGATTCCTGTGCTAAAAACTCCTCTATCGAAGTCAGTTTAAAGCGTAAGGGGGTTTGAACATCCATGTCTTTATGGACTTTGCTTTGTGCGCTGGTCCAAATCATTTGGTGGAGGGGGTGGAGGGGCTGTTACCACAAAGTTGGGAGCATGAAATTGTCCAAAATGTCTTGGTATGCTGACTCATTAAGTGTTCCCTTAATTGGAACCAAAGGGCTAAGCCCAACCCCTGAAAAACCACCCCACACCAGAAGAGTTGAAGCTGTTATAGCTGCAAAGGGTGGGCCACCTCAATATTGAACCATACGAACTGGAATGCCATTAAAGTTCATGTGCGTGTAAAGGCATGCTTCCCAATGCTTTTGGTAATATTGTGTATATTCTATGTCTTGCTGTTGTATTTTATCCAGAAGTATGCAGAGCTGCAAGTCAATGTACAGCAACTGAAACTGGGGTTCACGATGTTATTGTTGTGCAACCAAGAATATACCTCTACATTTTTTGTATGTTGCTTTAAAAATATTTTAGCATATCGCTGGTCCTGAGTAATTTTAATGACATAAACATAAGAGAATGTTCCACTGCTCGGTCTAACTTAGTTTTGTAGTTAGCATTTTCACATTTGTTTGACATGTTAGGGTTAGAAAATTGCAGACTGTCCACAATTTTGTCTAGCGATGATTGTTAATCATTGCAATTTTCTTAAGAGAGACCAACAAATGTACCTGGAAATCAGATGGAAAGTTCAAACCATCTGCATTAATAAAAGAAACAGCAGTGTAAAGCCTTTAATTTACATCTGTAATAAGCCTATTGTTTTTCTATTTGATCTGATCTGATTATTACATACAAAAAAAAATAAAAAAATCTTTCTTTTGGGTATATCATTTACTTACAGAACTGCTAAGTTGAGTGTTACAAGTGATTGCTGGTTATAAAGAAAATGAATAGACTAGAAAATAACCATCATTGAAATGTTCTAATAATGTATATGTTTACATAAATGCACATGTGTATTGTAGTTATGAAATTATGTTACTGCATTACATATGTCATTAGAAAACTGTAAAAATGATAATATTATCTTGAGTGGAAGATAACCTTGTCTGATTTTTCTGTTCAAGACAGTAAACACATTAAAAGAATATGGCATAATTCATTTTTTTTCTTGTTTTTTATTATTATTATAACTACACAGTGCTTGAGTGAGATTAAAATGTTAATTGTTTTTGTTTTTTTCATTACTGTAAAGAGTGTACTTTTTGCTTGTGATCAAATATTTGAATTCTTATCAACAGGGATTAGATTAACATACTTTTTTTGAGGTGAGTTCACAAAACTTGATTAAAATTCAGGTGGCAAATCTGAATGCCATTTAAATCAATGGGCGTTGATTGTTTTAAAACTGTAATGCCCATTTTTCAGGTTAACAGGCAAGGGATTGTAAAACAAATAGAATGGGGGTTGAGCACTGGTCTAGGAAAAATATCCCAAAGTAAAAAAAAAAAAAAAAAAAAAAGATAAAACTGTTTGGTAAGGAGCAATGATTTTATTAGTGCATTATGGTCAACATTAAAAATGCAAACTATTTAATCTCTTTAAACATACATAGTTTATCCCAAGAGCAAAGGGTTAAGCACAACCTCATGGCTGTATTAGCAGCCTTAAAGGGGTTGTAAAGGTACCATTTTTCCCCCCCCCCCCTAAATAGCTTCCTTTTACCTTTTTTTTTAAATCAAATAGTTTTTTATTTTTATTTTGTTATTGCTCTTTATATACATAGTAAAAAAGTAAATCTTCAATCCCTTATTTGATCGTGTAGGCCCTAGCCTACACCAATCACTCATTATACCATTTCTGCTTTATGGTCAACATTGCCATGCTGACCTTCTCACCCCTTTTCACATGGGGTTAGTCATTTTCTTGGGACTGCAATAAGGAGAACACAGCATGTAACAATCGGTGACAAGAAAAATATTTTGCAACTTGGGCCCAATGTGGTGTTGGTAAGTGGTCTGGGACCGAAACGGGTGCACAAATTGGGGGCCAGTCTTTTGACAATGTTCAAGGTAGTTGCACTGTGACCTGTTCCAATCCTTAGATTAAGTCCTCCAGTTGTGCAGCTTGTTGATCCCATTTTCTGCTCTTCTGTCGGTGCCTCTGGAGTTTAGGGAAAATGGGGATGCATGGATCAATTGTGGTCCCTGGGGAGTAAGTATAGGCGTTCTGGAGACCTTTTTCTACTTTGTGTGGGCCGGTGTAAACAGGTCCTATATGGTTTTCACTGCGAGTTGTTTTATTAGGACTTTGTCTACCTGTATGACCCAGTGAATCGGATCTGTGGAGAGAGGAGGAAAGGTGACAGCCATTGCTTCATAATTTTCGCCAAGTGTACTTACCGGATTTCTCACGTACTCTTCCTGTAGGGAGTAAGGGTTAGGATCCACTTGGGGATCTTCATTTTCCATAAACCATTTCCTCTTTTGTACTGGCCTACCCATTAAAATTTCATAAGGAGAAAGTCCATTTCTTGAACAAGGGGTGTTTCTGATTCGGTATAGTATCAAGGGTAAGTGTACTAGCCAATCTTTTAAAGTTCCTTGCATGGCTTTCCTATTTGCAATGGACATCCCCACTGTAACGGAATGACCTGTGACAGACTGAGATTCTCCTATGCCTAGGGTCACATTATGTCCACTAGGGCCATAGGGTGACAAAGAAATATATCATGTATTGCAGAAGATGGGACATTAATAATAATTCATGTTTGAAGGATGTCTTGAGATATCACAAGCTGTTGGCTATTCAATATGGGCACACATGCTTTTGAAAGGTGTTAATTGCATCGGGGCTGAAAGACCTTTTGATTGTGTGATTCATTGTGTTTAAAACAATGTGTTAAAGTCTCCATTCAGATGTACTGAATTAGCATGTCAATTATGTTTAGGAATGTATTGATGCCCAGGTGTCAGAGACATTACGTCTGACTAGATAATGTGGATTGAGGTCAAGGCATTGTGTAATTGTAGTTTGGAATGTGACAGATCTGTCAGTATCGGTGTCGAAATGTCTGCTAGATAATTGGCCTCAGTGTGTGAATAGGGGGGTGGAGATGGCATTATCCAGGGATTGGCTGTAACATCTTGGTGGCATAGCAGTGGAATGATTCCATCTTCAGAAGGACGGCTACAAGGGCACATGACAATGGAGACAGTGTATGAATGGATGAAGCTCTCTTACCTCATGGACTTACTGGAGAGCTGGGGCAGACCGGCCAGCAACCGTAAGAAAAGGGACATTATCGCAGAACTGGTCGAAATGGATAGAGCTAAAAGACCTGCCGTAACAGACAGGACACCCGAAGAAGCAAGTTTTAATCGGGCTGTTAACCTAAGACTGGCACATTATAGTCCTAACCCTACACCGGAGATCAGGGACCGAGTTATAGCGGCTCTGAATGCCACCTTGCTACAGCGAAGAAGTGCTGCAGCAGCTGAAGTCACAGCAGCACCAACTAAAGAGAGAGGAGAGGTGCAGACACCAGTCTCAATGGAAGAGGAATTCCAAAGAAGGTTACAAGAGATGCGGATACAGCATAGAGGACCAGTATCAGAGGAGGTCCTGCTGGGATGGGCGGATGCGATTCGGTGCCAACTCTGGAAGGAAGCGCTAGCTCTGGAGCAGCAACACCAAGGAAAGGTCCTGCCCTCCATCTATGCAAGGTACTGGCTGCAGTATGACATACAAATGCCGTTGTTGGGGGAACAACCGAAGCAGGAGTGGATAGCGGAGTTAAGCAGGCTGATCCGGGCAGAGATGCAGCTAGATGAGAGCTACAGAGCCCTCCGCCTCCGTGGTATGTAGCCCAAGAGTGCCCGTGGTCAGCGGATGACAGCCCCACAGAAGGCTATGACTATGATGGCTTGGGATTGTTGTATTGGAGGATGTCCAGTGATCCCGACTTTGGGGATGATCGGGAGTGGCGCTTGGAGGACATAATGGAGCACAGAAAGGAAAAATTTAATATCTCGGAAGGCCACTGGTTACAGGAAGATTTGGAATTTCTGGCCATTCAGGAATGGGATTTGGAAATCGCCTACAGACAGCTGTTGGACTCTGCTCAGCAGCAGGGTGGGGCTCCCGTTGCCTGCAACTATGAGGAAAGGTCAGATGACAACTGTGAAATCCTGGTTGATGAATCAGCAGTGGAAAATATGGAGATTGCCATCCCTAAAGCCGAAGCGGATGGTGTGGAGTTCCAGGGACCCGGGGCGGTTGGCCCCTCTCTCCAGCAACAAGCTGAGGTAGTAAAGCTTTTACCCCCAGCTGAATCACTGGCAACAGAGCAGGGTGCCCCAGGCCTCTGCTCCTCACTAACAGAAGAGGGGTACCCTGTGGTAGTGGATGGGACTGTGGTCTCCACTCACAGCAACCCAGCGGAAGAGCTGGCAACAGAACAGAGGGTCACGGACCTCTGCTTTCCACTAACGGAAGAGGGGGACCCTGTGGTAGTGGATGGGACTGTGGTCTCCACTCACAGCAACCCAGCGGAAGATCTGGCAACAGAACAGAGGGTCACGGACCTCTGCTCTCCACTAACGGAAGAGGGGGACCCTGTGGTAGTGGATGGGACTGTGGTCTCCATTCACAGCAACCCAGCAGAAGAGCTGGCAACAGAACAGAGGGTCACGGACCTCTGCTTTCCACTAACGGAAGAGGGGGACCCTGTGGTAGTGGATGGTACTGTGGTCTCCACCCCCAGCAACCCAGCGGAAGAGCTGGCAACAGAACAGATGGTCACGGACCTCTGCTCTCCACTAACGGAAGAGGGGGTCCCTGTGGTAGTGGATGGGACTTCAGTCTCCACTGGCACAACCCCAGAAGATGGTACAGGACTGGGACAGGAGGATGTCGGCTTTTCTTTGCAAGCACCGGGGGGTTTTCACCTAGTACCAGTGGATGGGACTTCAGTCTCCACTGGTATACCCCAGGAAGGGGGGGCAGTTGGCCCAGACGCTCCAACAGCATGATGGACTGAGCCCAGCCACCCTGCCTTCTCTCCAGTGGCTGAAAGGACTCCAGGGAGAAGGGCCAGTCCAGGCCTCTCCCCAGCGGCAGGCGTGTTCTCTGAGAGAGGCAGAGGTTGGCAGGGTGAGTAATGCTCAGTTTGGAGCCATTTATTTGGGGTACAGTATAGATACCAGCATTGGAGGACTGGAACTACTGACTGACTTCGGAGTCAACCCATTTGGGGTTCACTCCTGTGTCCGTCTCCCACCGAAAGGGGAGAGATGTAACGGAATGACCCGTGACAGACTGAGATTCTCCTATGTCTAGGGTCACCTTATGTCCACTAGGGACATAGGGTGACAAAGAAATTATATCATGTATTGCAGAAGATGGGACATTAATAATAATTCATGTTTGAAAGATGTCTTGAGATATCACAAGCTGTTGGCTATTCAATATGGGCACACATGCTTTTGAAAGGTGTTAATTGCATCGGGGCCTGAAAGACCTTTTGATTGTGTGATTCATTGTGTTTAAAACAATGTGTTAAAGTCTCCATTCAGATGTACTGAATTAGCATGTCAATTATGTTTAGGAATGTATTGATGCCCAGGTGTCAGAGACAGTACGTCTGTCTAGATAATGTGGATTGAGGTCAATGCATTGTGTAATTGTAGTTTGGAATGTGACAGATCTGTCAGTATCGGTGCCGAAATGTCTGCTAGATAATTGGCCTCAGTGTGTGAATAGGGGGTGGAGATGGCATTGTCCTGTGATTGGCTGTAACATCTTGTACTGTATAAAAAGCTGAGAAGAAACCAATAAAGTGTTCATATCTTTGGAAGCAAGTACAGAGCAGAGTCTCGTCTTGATTATGGGAAATGGAATGGATCGTGTATGCAGGATTGTCGGAGTGTGTCAGATAAGCTTGTCGTGGGTGGATGGAAGGTCGTAAAAGGTGGTGAATGATTTCCTGCATGAGTATGCTCACTACTGTCTGTGTGTCTTCTCTTGTGGTTTTGAATGCTTCCACCTATCGTGAGAATACATCCACGATGACCAAATCGTGAAATCTATTTGCAGATAAGTGAAAGGTGTAGTAGGATATGGGAGGTGTTCATGTTTCACCTTGTGTGGTATGTTTGGATTATTCCTGATACATGTAATGCGCCGTGACACATTCTGTATGCTTTTAACAAGCTTGGGTAGGTTTGCGACAAAGAAATCCTTTGGTAAAATGTGTTCTGCCAACCTCTATGACCTACCACATGGTATTGGTACATAAACAAAGATACACTAGCTGCGAGGATGCATCATGTCCTGCCTCCCCCTCTTCGAGGAAAAGTTCATTTATGGTCTTTTCCGAGTTATCCCTCGCAAACCTTCAAATCTCTCTCTGTAGCATGTGTCTGGAGTTCTAATAATGAATGATCTAGCAGTGCTATTTCAGGTGTTAATACTGGCATTTGGGTATGTGCTGGCTGCTCTAGTAGCTGACTCTGCAAATGCACTCTAATAACAGCAGAATCTACAAAACGCTTGTGTACATCGGATAAAACAGTGGAAGTCATAAATGACTGGGGAGAAGTGTCTCGTTGAGCAATGCATATACAGTCGTGCTGTGACACTACCTCACCCTGTTCTCCTATTTAATCCCAAAAAAGGCATTAAAATCCTAGCTTTTGGAATAACTCCATATACGCCCAATCTTTGAGCAGACATGTGTTGGGTGTGAATATTTTAAGTACCATTGTAGTTGGGCTGCCCAGGGTAAATGATGTTGCCATCCCCTACCTCCATCGCTCAGGAGGAATACCCTGAACCTGAAATGGGACCACCCTTGGGAAAAAAAAAACACAGGGCAAAGCTCTCCACCATGTTATTTTGGCGAGGATACCTGTCATAATCTTACAATTGTCCCCTGCATACAAACATAGCGAGGAGGCCAAGTCTGGGTGCTACAGCCACAGCACATTTCTGATACCTTTACTTGGGCACCAGATATACCTTTTATATTTCTGGAAGAGAGGTTCAGATTTTGGTAACACCTTTGGTAACAGGTAAAACAAGAAGTGGTATACTAAATCCAACTGTGGTGAACCTTGTCTCTATCCCATGTTCATTTACTAGGGCAGCCATAACTGCTTGTGACTGAAGACACGTTCCATGTGTCAGGCTGCGGGGCTGTGGAGGGATCAGAGTGGCTGGCAGACATAAAAGATCACCTTGATTCCAAAGTTGCCCTCTGTGGACCACTTGTTCTGGGGTCCTTAAAGTTGAATTATTTTTCCCAGATATACTGGGCCAGAACTAGGTGGAATCTGTGAGTTGCACAGAACCATCAAGTATCAGGGGCTCTAATGCAGTATCCTTAGCCACCTGGTCTGTTTCCATATGTGAGTCTCAAATGCTAGGAATGCTACCTCAGCAAGAACCTGGAAAGCTGAAAACAGCCAATCAATCTAACTTATTGCTTGATTGATTTACCTGCTGAAATAAAACAAACTTCTGGCCCTTTAAGTGAAACCAAAAAACCCTCTGTCTCTATATATAAATATATCCACCGACCCCAAGTAAAGGATCAAAATACTCGGAATACAGAGTCTCCCTCTGGGTGCAAACTCAACCCATCCTTTCAACCGGCCTCCAAAGAGTAACTACATACTGTAGCAGGGCCGATCTATGTGTAGGTGTGGTCTCGCAGGTGGGCTTGCAATGTGGTCTGGAGCATAATTGCGTAGACAACAAAGTTACGTAACCCTGAGGATATTATCCACCAGGTTAGTCATCGGCCGTGAAGGATATATTTCCAAAAGATTGGCTAGTCCACAAGGGGATGCCCTCTCCTCGTCCACCAGGACACTAAAACATATTTGCCAAACCAATCACTATGAAGTGAAGTGGGTAGCATTAGATGGTGTGGCTGTGGCATGGCACATCAGGTAAAAACTGGTGCTCTAAGTAAAACTGGGAACTGTTTTCCCTCAAGTAATGTATAAAGCAGCTACAGGGCTGCTTTTTTTTAAACTATACATTTTTGACTATGCCTTAGAACAGGGTGTCAGCATCAAAAAGCGTTTAAAGTGTTATGTTCCTTTAAGATGCGATGTTTATAAAATCCCAATGCCAAATAGCAATATTTTGCACGGAAATACCCTAATAAGTGGTTGTTAATGTGCAAAAATCTGTTTTTCAAAATAAACATCCTGCTAAGAGATATACCTATTTGGCATCCTGCCAAATTATCAGGGGGGGGGGGGGGGAGTGTAATCTACTGGGCATGTGCCTCACACCTGAGAAATAGGGCAATTTTGAACTTGGTATCATTCTTCTCCCAACTGCTCTGACCCTAGCGTGTTCAAATCAGTATTCTGCCATTTCCAACCCATCTCTTTCCAAAAAAAAATGGAACACTACATACATATACAGGGCTAGATTCAGGAAAGAGATACGATGGCGTATCTCCGTCGTATTTCTGCGTCTGAGCCCTCCTATCTATGCGCCTAATTCATAGAATCAGTTACGCATAGATTTCTATTAGATCCGACTAGCGTAAGTCTCTTACGCCGTTGTATCTAACTTGCATATTCACGCTGGACACTAGGTGGCGTTCCCGTCTAAAATATGCAAATGAGCCTAATATGCCGATTCCCGAACGTACGCCGGGCCAGCGCATTTTTTTTACGTCGTTTGCATAAGCGTAGGTCCAGATTAATGTTACCCCTGCTGTATGAGGCGCAGCCAATGTTAAGTATGGACGGCGTGCCGGCGTATTTTTTCCCCTCGTTTACTGAAAACGTTCGCGAATAGGGCTTTGCGTAAGTGACGTTCACATCGTTTTCATTGAGTATTTGCGTCATGATTTGGAGCATGCGCACTGGGATAAATTCACGGCCGTCGCATGCGCAGTACGTTCGCCGCGGGATCGCGCGTAATTTAAATAATACACGGCCCCTACCCGCCCAATTCGACTTACGACGGGCCATTTACGCTACGCCGCCGCAACTTTACAGGCAAGTGCTTTGTGAATACAGCACTTGCCTGTAAAAGTTGCGGAGGCGTAGCGCAAATAGGAAAAGCTATGCCTGCACAAACTTATGCACATCTACCTGAATCTAGCCCACCTTGTTTACCTAGCAATATAAACAATACAAATAATAAGTGCACAAGTTCCTTTAATATTCCGGCATGCTAAACCAACACAGTCACACCGAATATTTTTCATTCGTTCCCTGAGGAAAAACTCCTCTTTTCCTTCACAAGTACGAAAGGAGGGACGATTTCCTCACAGAGAACCCAGAGGGTGGGGGCTTCTGTGGAGGGGCTCCTATTCGCTCTTCACTCACACGTAGAAACATTTTGAAATGCGTTATTTTTGTATTAGACGCTGACTAATTATTAGCCACTGATAACAGAATTAATGACAATAATCGTTTCGCCATCGTTACCACTTGTCTGTTAAAAGGGGGGTTCACTTATCTTTTTGTCCATTGTGTCCATTGACCCTTACTGTTAGCATTTGTAAGTTTTCAAATTAACTTACAGTTGCAATAAAAAGTATGTGAACCCTTTTGGAATGATATGGATTTCTGCACAAATTGGTCATAAAATGTGATCTGATCTTCATCTAAGTCACAACAATAGACAATCACAGTCTGCCTAAACTAATAACACACAAAAAATTAAATGTTACCATGTTATCATTGAACACACCATGTAAACATTTACAGTGCAGGTGGAAAAAGTATATGAGCCCTTAGATTTAATAACTGGTTGAACCTCTTTGGCAGCAATAACTTCAACCAAGCGTTTCTTGTAGTGGCAGATCAGACGTGCACAACAGTCAGGAGTAATTCTTCACCATTCCTCTTTACAGAAATGTTTCAGTTCAGCAATATTCTTGGGATGTCTGGTGTGAATAGCTTTCTTGAGGTCATGCCACAGCATCTCAATCGGGTTGAGGTCTGGACTCTGACTGGGCCACTCCAGAAGGCGTATTTTCTTCTGTTTAAGCCATTCTGTTGTTGATTTACTTCTACAGTGGGGATCAAAAGTTTGGGCACCCCAGGTAAAAATTTGTATTAATGTGCATAACAAAGCCAAGGAAAGATGGAAAAATCTCTAAAAGGCATCAAATTACAGATTAGACATTCGTATAATATGTCAAAAAAAAGTTAGATTTTATTTCCATAATTTACACTTTCAAAATTACAAAAAACAAAAAAATGGCAAAAGTTTGGGCACCCTGCAGAGTTAATATTTTGTACTGCCCCTTTGGCAAGTATCACAGCTTGTAAACGTGAATGGATAATTAAGGATGTAGCCCCCAACTTAACTATCACCCACTGCGCTTGGTTAAGAGACCTATCAACCTAGCTGCTGCTATAGAAATAAGAAATGTGAAAAGTTATATATGTGTACTACACCATCAAATAAACGAGTGTGCTGTGATAGATAAAGCAGCGCTGAAATAGTGAAAAGGGATTTCCACTTGACAAAAACGTATGACTAATATGAATCAATATATGAAATCGGTGACAAATGACATATATCATATAACATAAATCACCTAATACAGTGAAAAAAGACAAACAAACAAATGTTTTGCAAAGAGCGAAAAAAAGTTGAATCCTGTGATAGTCGGTGAAAAAGGTAATATCTATGAACTCATTTTACTTATCACCTTTTTCACCGACTATCACAGGATTCAACTTTTTTTCGCTCTCTGCATATACTGTATTGATTCATATTAGTCATAAGTCAAGTGGAAATAACTTTTCACTATTTCAGTGCTGCTTTATATATCACAGCACACTCGTTTATTTGATGGTGTAGTACACATATATAACTTTTCACAAGTATCACAGCTTGTAAACACTTTTTGTAGCCAGCCAAGAGTCTTTCAATTCCTGTTTGAGGTATCTTTGCCCATTCTTCCTTACAAAAGTCTTCCAGTTCTTTGAGATTTCTGGGCTGTCTGTCACGCACTGCTCTTTTAAGGTCTATGCATAGATTTTCAATTATGTTGAGGTCGGGAGATTGTGAAGGCCATGGAAAAACCTTCAGTTTACGCCTCTTGATGTAATCCCCCGTGGATTTTGAGGTGTGTTTAGGATCACTATCCATTTGTAGAAGCAATCCTCTCTTTAACTTCAGCTTTTTCACAGATGGAATCAAGTTACCATCCAAAATTTGCTTGATTGATCCACCCCCATGCTTAACAGTTGGACAGAGGTTCTTTTCATTAAATTCTGTGCCCTTTCTTCTCCAAACGTACCTTTGCTCATTCTGGCCAAAAGGTTCTATTTTAACCTCATCGGTCCACAGAACTTGTTTCCAAAATGCATCAGGCTTTTATTTTATAGACAATTTGTCTTACCATGGACTGATGAAACAGCAAGGCTTTGGAGATACTTTAATAACTCTTTCCAGCTTCATGCAAGTCAACAATTCTTAATAATGTCATTCACATCAGGCAAAGGTTCTTGTGAGAAGCAAACCCAGAACTGGTGTGTGTTTTTTATTGGGCAGAGCAGCTGTAACCAACACCTCCAATCTCATCTCATCGATTGGACTCCAGTTGGCTGACACCTTACTCCAATTAGCTCTTGGAGATGTCTTTAGTCAAGGGGTTCACATATTTTTTCCACCTGCACTGTGAATGTTTACATGGTGTGTTCAATAAAAACATGGTAACATTTAATTCTTTGTGTGTTATTAATTTAAGCAGACTGTGATTGTCTATTGTTGTGACTTAGATGAAGATCAGATCACATTTTATGACCAATTTATGCAGAAATACATATCATTCCAAAAGGGTTCACATACTCTTTATTGCAACTGTATATGTATGTATGTATATATATATTTATTTTTTTATGTTTGGCTGAAGGTGGATGCTCCTTTCTTGATGCTCGTCTGGGTTTGTTTGGCCCCTTTTCCTTTATGGGCTGGCATAGGCATCCTTGTCCTATCCCCCCTGTGGTCCCAATAGGAGGGGTACTCGGCTGTGTTTTTTCACTTTTGGAATTGCGCAGTTGCGCATTTTGGTTTGAGATTGACACTCCTTTGTGTATCAAACATGCATTTATTACTCTTTTTTTGTGAAATCTAATGTATATATCTTTTAATGTTTGGCTGAAGGTGGATGCTTCTTCCCTGTCACTCGGCGGGGTGTGTTTGGCCCCTTATCCTTTAAGGGTGGGCATAGGCATCCTTGTCCTAGCCCCCTGTGACCCCACTGGGGGGTGTTCTGCAGTGTTTTTTCATTTCCGGAATCGGTTCGCGATTGACACTTCCGAGCAGGCACATATGCTTGTGTGGCTTTGGGAGCATGTCACATTGTGCACCAACGACGTGGTTTGGTGATGTGGATCGCAGCGGAAGCATATAATCTGGCATTCCCCAGGGCTTGGTGAGCAGTTCCTCATGGTGGCGGCATATGTACATCTGAGTATGGTGTGGTAAGCAAACTGCAGGATACACGATGTGGCATTATGTGATGGTAATTAGGCTTGTCTCATTTAAAAAATATATTTTTTTTTTTTTACAGAGCATTGGTTCTATATTACTCAGCTACTTGTAGATGGACTATTTGATGATTTAATGTGATGTTGACCCTATTAAATATTTTCAGAAGTCTCTTCATATACATGTGTCTATGAACCTGTGGTACCATATTACTGTGAATATTACCTCTGTAGAGATAGGGTGTTTTTTAGTCAATCACCTCCACTTATGCATACAGGGTATGCACATGTGTTGTATTTTAAGATTCTTCAGTGCAAGTCTGTGTTATGGCACCTACATCCTATATCCTGTTATGCGGTTTATTTTTACGTAGTATAATAGCCTGATATTCTTGGGCAGGATATACTGTATATCTTACATTTTGATCTATACCATATAAATATTATTTCGTTCAGGATTGTTGTGGTTTACTAATTGTCCTGTGTGTGGTGCCTGGTGTGCCCCAGGCGTTTGGGCTGACCGACCTATTGCTGAGTTTCATTGGTGGGAGCATTTGTTACACCTCTATGTTCAAACACGCAGTATTTTATTATAAATGATATGTTACTAACATTATGTTGTTGTAGGTAATTCAAGTATTACTGGTCATATTTCTGGGTCATGAAGAAGCCAATTTCATCACAAAATGGTGACATTACAGACAATACCACATCAGGTCACTGTATGGGCTATATTTTTCAAATCTGTATATGTTGTTTTATTTGTATGTGTTGTATACTTATTCCTCTGTTGGGGTTTCACACAAACCTTTTAATTGTTTTTCTAATAAAAAATATTTTTATCTAACATGTCTCCTCTCTATGGCAGATATAGTCCAGCATTGTAGGATACCGGGAGTTTCCCTTGTTATTTTTATTAGTTTTGTTAATAATTTATATTCTATATTAAGTAATGATATATGTGGGTAAGAATCAACTAATTCTGGATTTTTCCTCAGTTTAAAGTTAAGGTTGTATATGCCTCATTAAACTCTGGGTAGGATGTATTATGCTCATGATTTGAGATATAAAGATCCATGAGTACTGGAGATATTTCCCCGGATAGGAGCTTCCCATCCTTTCCTTTACGAACAGCTCAGGGTGCAGAACACACCCTGGTATCATTGATGTTTGATTCCACTATTCTAAGAGGCCAGAACTCAAAACGTTCCTTTACTTCACCAGTACAGGAACAGCACTTTGCCTCATTAAATTGCTTAAATCCATTTATTATGAAATATAAGTATTTTCTACTGTTAAATGGAACCTTCTTATTTATAATTGTCTCCCTTTATGTATCATTTATTTTATTATAGCAGTATATTTGTTAAGCTCACTATATTACTATCTAATGTTATATGCAAACGTGAACTTTCCTCTGTGGAAAATATATATTATATTTCATTCATCAGATTTAAATAAAAATTGGCATTTAACCTTGGAAGTGAAATTTAAGAGTTATATCATATAATTTTCCTATTTGTCAGTGCAAATTTCCTACTATGCAACCTTCAAAAAATTTAATACATTTCTGCAATGATTAGGTCCAACACACATTTAAAGTATTGTGCTTTAATAGTAGCATACCTTGTAAATGCTTTAGAGTATGATTATGTATTGCATTTTATATGTCATTATATCTAAATTGCTTTATGTTCCAGTGGAGAAAATTATTTGTGTCAAATTTTCTACTGAAAAACACAATCGACCAGCAAAAGGAGTTCACTAAATTAATTATTCCTTTTGCTTTAAGCTGAAGTCTATTCAGCTTATAGTTTGGTTATCTGGTTATTCATTTCCCCACTTATCAACATGCTAATTAAATGTTCAAATAATAATTAAAAAAAACAATTATTTTGATAATATAGCTTTATTAGAATGCAGGCATGCCATCACTGGGTCTCTATGCTTTTCTATAAAATGCAGGCAGGTAATGGGTGGTGGGAGAGGCAACCATGGTGCAAGCAGCTTCCTAAAATATTTGCAGCACTTTGCCTCAGTGCTTCTTTCAAGAGCCCTCAGCCCCAGTGGGCTGTCTTTGGGAGGAGTTGTACAAATATCAAGATGCCTTAATACAGGGCTCAAAATGTCAAGTCCTGAGCTACTAGCCAGGCCTCAAGGGTTACTCGCCACCAGTAGCCCCACCCAACCCCTACCCTGCCCTGACCCTTATCACGCCCTCATAAATTATATCATGAAATGACACTTAAGGCCTCGTACACACGAGGCAATCTATCTGTTCAAATCGGTCAGACCGACCGATTTGAACAGATCTGTCTGCTGGCATTTTGGTTTGCTCGCGTGTACACACGAGCAAACCAAAATCCCCGCCAGCAGACAGCGCGCTGACGTGTCGGTGACGTGGTGGTGACGTGGTGGTGATGTTGAGGCTGCCACGTCACCGCACCAGGAAGTAAAACACTTCTGCGCATGCGTCGAAATCATTCGGCGCGTGTGCGAGAAGACATGTCTAGCAGACCGTTTCCAGCAGACAGATTTGATCGTGTGTACGAGGCCTAAGTGTTTTATGCAGAATTACATTACAAAAATAAATATTAACAACAACTTTATCAATGCAGGCTCACCTGTGCCCACCATTGCAGCGTGACCTGTGCCCACCATTGCAGCATGACCTCTGCCCACAATTGCAGCGTGACCTGTGCTCACCATTGCAGCGTAACCTGTGCCCACTATTACAGCCTCACCGTGCCCCAAATTGCACTCTCATCATGCCCCACATTGCAGCCTCCCTGTGCCCTAAAATCTAGCCTCACTGTGCCCCAAATTACAGCCGCAATGTCATTAAGCCCCAAAATCCAGCCTCACTGTGCCCCAAAATCTATCCTCACTCTGTCCCAAAATACAGTCCTCCTGACTCCGCGCATGTGAGCAAGGGTGGATTTATGTTTTGTGCTGCCCTAGGCCTGTCTAAACTCATGCACCCCCCCAATTTAAATGTTACCCTTCCTGTCAATGCCACACCCCTTCATTTGTAAGACCCACCCTGTCATTTGTAAACCATGCCCTTTCCTCTTTAGGCTCCACCTTTTCCTCTTAGAGCTCTCATTAGTGCCCTCACAGGTGGTGAGGAAGCATATCACTACCTCCACTGCCTGTCAATTGCCTCTGAAAATATATCTGTGTGGATTGCTTTTCAGAGGCGTGACAGTTTTTTTTTTTTAAATCAGAGTAACAGAGTGGGGCATTAATGTAATTGTTGAGGGAGGAGGTGATGTTTAAACGTACTAACCAATTTTTTAGCCTCTAGTGTGCGTGTAATCAGATTTGCCACCTGTCCTGCACACCTTAACATACGCACAGAAAGTGTGTCTGTGTGTACATGAGGGGGTGGAGTATGGACACAGCTGATGGGGCAGGCACAACAGAGATTGGATAGATCATAAGTAGCAGGGCAAAATCATTGACCTCTTTAGCAAACTGCATTTACTCCAAATACTGTAGAGACATGGAGACAAAAAAAGAAAGAAAAATAAATATCCATCAGTACATCAGTGAGCAGGATACACAATAAAATCCAGACTGATCTATAATGAGAAATTACATTTTTCTTTATACGTCAGAAGGCAGCATGAACTATACAGGTAGCTATGAAAGGTTAACCAACATATACAAGGAGACATTAAGGTGTTAAATGCCATTTTTTTTGCCAGAAGCACCAGCCTGCAGATGTTGAGCTGTAAACAGTCAAGCAGCATTCACACCTAGGTGACAGAACGCTCAGATGTGAACAGGGGCCTTTGAGCTATGGCTGAGAGCAGAAAAATGCCCAAAAAGGCCTGGGTGTGAACAGAGCCTAACCTCAAAACAGTACATGAACTTCTTTATAGGCAGATTACAGGCGTTTTTCTGCTTTTTACATTGGTGACCTTTTGACCTGTACAAAATCGGGGGAAAAACGCAGCAAAAATTGTGGTAAAAACATGTGACGTTCTGTCTGAAAAAAAAAACAGGTGTGAGTGCAGCCTTAACCATTTAGGTAAGCAGCAGTGTACATGAGTTAATTAAGCCTGGGTTCACACTGGTGCGATGCGGGAACCAGTGCGATTCCAACGCCGGTTGCCACATATCTCTTCTGTGGGCAGTTCACACTGCCCTCTGCAAACCGATGCGGGTGTCAATACATTGTTAACGACACCCCCAGTTTAGTTCACAGATCGCAGTGTGAACTGTTAACTCGCACAGGAATCAGATTGCATAGGTGAGAACACTCATGTGATCTGATTCTAGTGCGGGAAATACAAGTCTCTGCGATTTTTTTTCTGTACCAATCCAACTACAACTGTATGGCTGAACTTGCATCTCACAGACATCCCATGCGATCTGCACCACATGTGCGGGTGCAAATTGCATGCAACATCTCTAATCACACTGGTATGAACCTGGGCTGAAGCAGAGAAGAAAAGCACAGTTCTCTTCTAGCAACGACAAAGAAGGGTCAATTACTAAAGAGTCTTTATATCAGATAACAAAGAGATAGGAGAAACAAAGTCGTAAAGCTGGAGCACAGATAAACCATGGCATGAGGCTTACAAGGAGACACAGTGAGGATTGTTTTTTATATCTGACCTGGCTGGTGGGGTAAGAAGACAGAATGTACACAGTAGGTGGGTCTGCTGCTGAAGCCACGATCCTACGGCTCAATCATCCATGTGCACTGGGGTCACAAGTTCACAACACAGGAAGAGAAACTGACCAGCTCTCTCACTGGTCTTCCATCTGTGCAGAGAGAAGGGGGAGGGAGGGGGGAACTGTCACCACACATTGTATGAGAGAGAGCTCTCTCTGAACGCTGCAGCTAGCAACTCCTCTTCCACATCGCGCTGGGAGAATGTCTCCTGATCAACCCCACCCGCCGCCAGTGCTCGCCCTTCCCCCTCTCCCAGGCAGCCCAGCTCCTTGCCAGACCTCATTTTCCACTTACAAAATGCTAGTAGGCGAGTGAAAAATTTGAGGGCTGCCTTAATAGATGGATGTCAGTCTAGAGGAGTGGGTAATCCAAGGTGGATGGCCCTTGGTTATACCCATATGTCAATGATTTAAACAACTGAAATTCAATGAATGGAAAGGCTGGGCTTTGTGACAGTAAGACCAAAGGGGAAAGTGTTAGATGATGCTGGAGGTCTTCTAGGCAGGAAACAGACACAGTTTTATCCGACTTGTTGCAGCTTATAATGCACATTGTGTGAAGTTTAGTGTTCAGTGGATTTAGATTAAGTCATTTTAATACAGGAGAGGAGCATTTATAGCTGTGCAAGACTGAAGGCAAGGTAGGAGTTTAGCTTTAAAGTCCAATTCTGGGCAGAAAAAAAATGTTCAGCCCAGACACCATCACCTGTGAATAGAGCCTCTCCTTGACAAAAAGCCGCAGCCTCCACAACATCTCTAACAGAAAGGACTCTAGAAGACATGATAATATTACACCAAAATGCATAAACTGAGTGCTGACCTATCGGACATGAGGCTGCAATCTGACAGCTAAACACCTTGACGAACAAAGTTATATTTACTAAAAAGTCAGATCTTTTAAAGCAAAGCTTAGCAAGCGTGACAAAATAAATCACTTATGAAATCAGATATCAGGGGCCCTTGGTTCACGCAAAGAAGTCATTGAACAAAAATTGAATTCTGCCATCGCTAGAACCTACCAAAATACTAACTTTAAACAGGACCTGCAACAAAAAACGAACACAGTTACAGTACAGTATGTCTAATATGTATGATCTTGAAAACAGATCCATAACTTAGAATTTTGTATTTGTGGTCCTCCAGAATCAATAACAGACTTAGAAATGGCGATATTTTTTTTTTTTGTCAAAGCTATCATTCCGAATATACCAGAACATCTTCTAGAACTTGGTTCAGGCTCATAGAGCCATGACCTCTGCAAGATTTGAAGTTTGGGCAGGGGATAAAAAAAATAAAAAAATTTTTATGGGGTCAAGAAAAAAGTTGCAAAAAGCTAGGGAAACGTTCAACCTCCAATTAATGGATCAATTACTCAAAAATTTAGATCATTGAAAATCTTACCTCTTGCCCATACTTAAAATGACACAAAGTAAAAATTAGCTTTTTTATCTTTTATATTAACCCTCAATAACAAATCACATGTCTTCTCTATTTTTTGAACATAGAATTTCTGCTTTTTCAAGTGGGTATCATACCCAAAGAAAGCAACCCCATAACTGTGGAACCCACAAGCCCACCTCAAGCCACCTGCTCTGCCTTAAGACCGATTTTTCCAGCATCGAGGGAGGATGGGAGGGGGGGAGGAGGGGAGGAGGGGAGGGGGGAGGAGGGGAGAGGGATGAACAAAATTTATGTTCCCTACTCATTCACTAAAAAAAAAAAATATCAAAAAAGAATTAAAATCACGCACACAGTTTTTGATTGACAATTCCTTTACTAAAAATGAAAAAAACAATGAATGTCCACCCAATGTAGATCAATCATCAATTATGACGCCGTTGCACCACTGAACCTGAAAAGAAGAGCATCTTGTGGGGGTCTGCGGGTACAGGGCTTATCAGAATCTGGACTTTAACAAGTCTACATTTCATTGCCAACATGTGTCTGAAGACAATTGAACGATCAGTTTAATGGAAACTGGATCCTGGTGCCATCTAGGTATAATGCCGCGTACACACGGTCGTTTTTTGCAATTAAAAAAAAACGACGTTTTCTGTGAAGTAAAAACGACGTTTTTGAAACGTCACTTTTCAAAGACAATTTTGCATACACACCATCGTTTTTTCACAAAAAGCAAGGTTACGTTCACCACGCTTTTCCATTGAAGCTCGCTTCATAACTAGCTTCTGGGCATGCGCGGGTTGAAAAACGTCGTTTTGAACGACGTTTTTGCTACACACGGTGACTTTTTGTGAAACAAAAAACGACGTTTTGAAAAACGACACAAAAAATTCAAGCATGTTGGAATTTTTTTTTCGTCGTTTTTTTGAAGACAAAAAACGACGTTTTGCCCACACACCATCAACTTAAATGACGTTTTAAAAAAACGTCGTTTTTTTTTCATCGCAAAAAACGACCGTGTGTACACGGCATTAGTTTATAATTCTTCTCTTAAGCGTAATCTGAAATAGAATTTTTTTTTGTAAAGAGGAGTGCCGTGTGCAAATCCTCTATGGGGACATCGAAATTGGAGGGCTGCCACTGTTGGGGGGGAAAGTGTTGCAAGAATTTAAATGTGGATTTGTAGCCCCAAAGTAGAGCTTGAAAGTCTATCTTTAATATATTAATCCGACCACACCTTGCCATGTTTCGGTCAACCGCCTAATTTTCGGGAGGACTGGGCTGTAGTTAAGGCCATTAAGGTCTTGTGTTCATACTGGTAGAGCGGTACCCAGGTAAGTAATAGCTCTAATAGCTCTAAACTGAAATTTGGATTGGAGAGTGGAGAGAGTTTTATGTGGTAAGAAGATGTTTAAAGCATCTGTTTTATTGAGATTAAGCTTAAAATTACTGAGCAAACCAAATCTATGAATTCAGCCAGTATGGAGTGGATACTAATGTGTGGTTGAGTGACATATAGGAGGTGGTCATGTGCATAAGGGATAATATACAATGTGCTAAAGACGTTTGTATGCCATTTATAGAGGGATTAGATCTAATGCCCTGGGCAAGGTGTTCTATGACAATGGCAAATAACAGAGGTGATAGGGCGCAGCCCTGTCGGGTACCATTGGCAATAAAAAAACGTTCAAATCAGGTCCCATTAACTATTACCGTAGCTGAAGGAGAGTAATACAGGGATATACTATGGGAAAGCATTCTGGGGCCTAATCCTAGATGAGTGACTATCAAAGAAAGGACCAATTGACCCTATCAAAGGCCTTCCATTCTTAAGGCCTTTGATAACCTGCAGAAACTCTGTGACCATTATAGGGGAGTCTCATTCCTCTGCGTCGAGAACAGGAATGGTAGACAAAGCCGTTTCATGGATATAAGCGTACATATCTTGGATACTGGTGGAAGAGGAGGGAGACAATGTTGGGGAGGTAAGTTATATAGAGAGGAATAGTACCTACACAAATGTTCAGCTATTTCAGAATTAACATACTGTTTACTTCTAGAGGGGGACAGGATAAAATCGATCATTGTGTGGTCTTGCCTGGGATGAAGTACTCTGGCAAGATGTTTGCCGCACTTATTGGCCTGGGAGTAATGGATATGACACCCTTTGTCTCTGGCTATTGGGGAAGGTTCTGCTAGTAGTCGCAAAAGATCCTGAGCATTGGATAATTCCACTAACGTTGGGGGATCAAGAGAGCATTGGTTTGATCTTGTGCGTGAGTGCAAATAAACTCCCTAATGGCTTGTGAAATGGGTTGAGAGCAGACTGAATCAGATAAAAGATTATCATTCAGCCTCCAGGAAAATCCTTTATTGCGCAAAGGTATATGCCTAAGACTAAGGTGCACAAGTCGCATCCCAATAGATGAAGTAGGGGTATAGTCTAGGAGGGATTGGGAGACCATCAAATAATCAATGCGGCTATACAACGAGTGTTTAAGGGAAAAATATGTGTAGTCTCTCCCAGAGAGGTTTAAAGCCTGTCACACATCTACCAGTGACAATTTGGAGAATAATGAGCACATTTTGGTAAGGCAAGCGCGAGATATAGAGGACTTACTCGGAGTAGAGTGAAGTCGTGTAAACAAGGGACCTCCAAAGGTTATGTTCATAGTGCCAAAGAACTCCAGATGGGATATCACAGAGAGGAAGCTCGGCTAGTCCTGGTTGGGAGAGTATATGTCAACAATGGTAAACACTGATTGTATATAGGTTAATTTATTTATCAATTGTTTATGAAGAAAGTGGGGAATTTTATCAGACTGGAAATGGGTCTCTTTTGGGTGCGGATTTTGTGAAAATGGTCCAGAATTTGTCTATGTTTTTCAGGGGTATTAAAGCCTCTAAAGTATAAAGATGATGCTTTTAAGGAAATTGGGGGAGCCATCTTACAAGGCTTGCGCTGCTGTCAATCACATCCAAAGACGCGGCACACCGGGGGCGGAGCCAAGTGATACAGTGAGCGGCTATGGCCCTGGCTGTATCACAGGAGCGCGCCCGCAAGAACTTAACACCATGCAAGCTCGCTTACATGAAGATGTTGAGTCCTTGAGGGGAGAGTCGAGACAGCCACCAAGAGAACCCAGAAGACCAGGATCGGGGCCACTCTGTGCAAAACAAGCTGCACAGTGGAGGTAAGTATAACATGTTTGTTATTTAACAATGATCCTCTAATGGGAAAAATAAAAAAGAAAGGGCTTCCATAGTGAAGTATGTCATGATTTTATTCCAAAAACAGATAAAAACAAGGTAAAACAGCAAATGATTGCAGCTTAAAAATCCATGTGCATGGGGAATCTGTGGTGCGTTCCAGCTGCGTTTCAAAAAACTGCGGAAATGACATATCACAATCAAGCACCCTACCGGTTTCGTTGGTGCACACCAACATCTTCAGTGGTATAGAGGCTGTGTGGGTGCTGGGAGCTATTAGTAACCCAGGATGTGTGTGAGCCTAAGAGACTCAGGTCTTATTGCTTCGTGTGTTAGGCCACGGCCCGTATTTCTTTATAAGCAGACTAAGACAACCCTCCCGTGCACTATTTTTAAAGGAATTTTTCATTTGTATTGTTTCACTTTAAGTATCATTAAAATCTCTGCTCCTTTAAAAACAATCTGTTAAAATACTTTTTGAATTGATACATGTCCCCCAGGGCAGCACCTGGGCCCCCATAACCTTTTTATAGCATAACGTGCATATAAACTTCAAAATGTGGACTTTTGATTTTTGGGTCCCATAGACTTTAATAGAGTTCAAACTTTTTCCATGTTTGGAAGTTCTGGTGCAAACCAAACCGGGGGGTATTCAGCCTATCACTATCAATCAACTGCCTTTGCATAATTATCCCAGTCTATAGACTATCCCAGTCTGAGGCTGTCATCTCTGACTTTGCCTCTTTCATGCTGGCAATCTCTGTTTGCATATTCCTTGCTGATGTTGAGGGCAAGCGGCCTGGTATGGTTCAGGGAGGCACTTGCTCATCCCCCCTTTTTCTGGCCTGCTTGGCTGCTTGCTTGGATAAAAGTCGGGTATGGATTTTGGGGGGACCCCATGCCAATTTTGTTACACATTTTGACGTGGAGTTCCCCTTGAAATCTACGAGAGACCCAAAGGGTGTGGAGTTCCCCCAAAGGGCCTGGTATGGATTTTGGGCGGTTTCTATGCATTTTTTTTCTTTATTTCTGTCATAGGGTTCCCCATAAACCACTTAAACACACTGTATTATATACTCTGCATTGCATTATTTGCCTGCACTGTATATATACAGGGAGTGCAGAATATAGGCAAGTTGTATTTTTGAGGATATTTTATATTGAACAACAACCATGTTCTCATAACCCAAAAAACTATATATAAAGCTATATTTTTGGAAGTATTTTTATTTGTTTTTATTTTAGCTATTTTAGGGGGATATCTGTGTGTGCAGTACTATTACTGTGCATAATTATTAGGAACTTAACAAAAAACAAATATATACCCATTTCAATTATTTATTTTTACCAGTGAAACATATAACATCTCAACATTCACAAATATACATTTCTGAATTCAAAAACAAAACAAAAACAAATCAGTGACATATAGCCACCTTTCTTTGCAAGGACACTCTCAGCCTCCATCCATGGATTCTGTCAGTTTTTGATCTGTTCACCATCAACATGCGTGCACAGCAACCACAGCCTAGACACTGTTCAGCGAGGTATGTTTTCCCTCCTTGTAAATCTCACATTTGATATGGACCACAGGTTCTCATGGGGTTCAGATATAACAAGGAGGCCATGTCATAGTTTTTCTTCTTTTATACCCTTTCTTGCCAGCCACGCTGTGGATATTGGACGTGTGTGATGGAGCATTGTCCTGCATAAAATATGTTTTTCTTGAAGGATGCAGACTTCTTCCTGTACCACTGCTTGAAGAAGGTGTCTTCCAGAAACTGGCATAGGACTGGGATTAAACTTGATCCATCCTCAACCCGAAAAGGCCCCACAAGCTATTTTGTGTATACCAGCCCAAACCAGTACTCCACCTCCACCTTGCTGGCGTCTGAGTCGGACTGGAGCCTCTGCCCTTTACAATCCACCAGGGCCCATCCATCTGGCCCATAAGACTACCTCATTTCATCAGCATAAAACCTTAGAAAAATCAGTCTTGAGATATTTCTTGGCCCAGTTTAGTTTCAGCTTGTGTGTCTTGTTAAGTGGTGGTCGTCTTTCAGCCTTTCTTACCTTGGCCATGTCTCTGAGTATTGCACACCTTGTGCTTTTGGGCACTCCAGTGATTTCGCTCTGAAATATGGCCAAAACTGGTGGCAAGTGGCATCTTGGCAGCTGCACGCTTGATTTTCTCAGTTCAGGGCAGTTATTTTGCGCCTTGGTTTTTCCACACGCTTCTTGGACCCTGTTGACATTTTGAATGAAAAGCTTGATGTTCGATGATCCGCTTCAAAGCTTTGCAATTTTAAGAGTGTTGCATCCCTCTGCAAGATATCTCATATTTGTGACTTTTCTGAGCCTGTCAAGTCCTTCTTTTGACCCATTTTGCAAAGGAAAGGAAGTTGCTAATAATTATGCACACCTGTATAGGGTGTTGATGTCATTAGACCACACCCCTTCTCTTTACAGGATGCACATCACCTAATATGCTTAATTGGTAGTAGGCTTTAGAGCCATACAGCTTGGAGTAAGCAACATCATAAAGAGGATGATTGGTCAAAATACTAATTTGCCTAATCATTCTGACTCCCTGTGTATATATATATATATATATATATATATATATATATATATATATATATATATATAGATCATAAAAGGATTGCATCAAAGCATGTGTCTTTTTGTCTTTTTTCCTTGATATATATATATATATATATATATATACTGTTATATATATATATATATATATATATATATATACTGTATGTATATATATATATATATATATATATATATATATACGTTTACTAAACTGCCTCACACCACCAGCCTAATATACCTCAAGCACCCTGCCTTTAGCCAAGCATGGCTCTCAAGAAGATTTTGCTGTGATTGGCAAAAACATGCAGGTCAGGGGCATGTTTGGCCAATCAGAGCCATCAATTTACTGAACTTGCAGTGCATTATGGGGCGCTCCATGGTGCTCGATTTGCGCGAACATCCCATATGTTCCGTTTGTCTGCGAACAAATCAACACCAGATGTTCGAGATGAACTTACCTTGATTCGAACATCGGGATTATCCCTAGTTGCAATTATTAAAAATATTAATTATAAAGACTACTTTTTAAATCCGATCAAAAGAATGCAAGACAGAAAAATATATATACCTAACAGTAAGAAATGTGTTTTCCTTATTTTCTCTGTTTAGAAGTGACTTTCTCATTTCATTCTTATTTCCTTTTCAATCAAACTAAGTTTACAAGTCTGTTTACTTTAATTTGCATTTCCCTTGGAGACCAAGATCTTTGCTTACTTCTCATGTATTATCTATTTGTTGCATATTGCATTTTACTTTAGAGGTTTATTTTCTACTTTATAAGCTGTAAATCAGAATTGGATTTTTCAAGAACAGTAGCAGTTTTAACCTAAGATACAAATAGATTGTAAGTAATCTACAATGCACCATTTCCTTCTGCAGCATCTTGTTTGAACCATCCCCTATACTATAGTGGATACTAAAACATGGAAGTAAAAATATTAAATTGATGTTTAGTCTGATGATCAAATACATCGTTGGTAATGTAAGCAGTATATGCACTAAAGGTGTGCAAAGCAAAATGCTGAGTTTAAGAATGAATTTGCCTATAAGAATCGAACACCTTTACATTTATTTTTCAGATTACCTAAATATTTATTTTAATTGGTTACCTGGCACTTCTGTACTTTGGTCTTTGTCTTAAAGTAGTAGTAAAGTCTTTACTACCACTTTTACCTACAGGTAAGCCTATAATAAGGCTTACCTGTAGGTATAAAGAATATCTCCTAAACCTGTACGGTTTAGAAGATATTCTCTTCGCAATGCGCCGCTGATTTTAGTGGCGCATGCGCAGGGGGATCCTCGGCTAAAGGGCCGGCAGCCACCGGACCTTGCCGAAATGAAATCTCTTGTGCGCATGCGTGGGAGTGACGACACCGCCACTCCAACCAATCACAGCGCTGATAGAAAAAGAAAATTGCGCTAACCAAAAAATACAAATGATGATGAAATCAAAAAAGCAAAGGCAGCAATAAGCGTGTATATCACAGTAGCATATAGAAAAGAAAAAATTGCGCCAATAAAACAAATATAAAGTCCTTATATATTGTATAAATAATAAAGTCCACAAAAGTGCATGTATTTAAACGACACCCAAGTGATTGATACGATCCAGTGAACCGCCACCTTATGGACAGAGGCTTACCAGCAAGTAGTGGGTAAACAGCATATCACAGCTCCACAGTAGTGTTGCTCACGAATATTCGCATTGCGAACATTCGCTACAAATATTGCATATTCGAGTATTCGCGAATAACTCGAATATCGCGGCGAATATTCGCTATTTCGAATATTCGTATTTTTCAAATTTCGCAATCAATTTCGCAATAAATTTCGCAATACATTTTACAATCAATTTCGCAATCAATTTCGCATGCGCAAAATTTTGCAATAGCGAAATTTCGCATTTTTTTTTTTTTTTTATAAAATATAGCGAATATTCGTAAATATCGAATATTCGTGATATTTTATCCAACAAAAAAATAGCGAAATTTCGCAATCATTTTCGCTTTCGCATATGCAAAATTTCGTTTTTTTTTTTTTTTTATAAAATATAGCGAATATTCGTAAATATTGAATATTCGTGATATTTTATAAAAAAAAAAAAAACGCGAAATTTCGCATTGGTGAAAATTCGCATTGGCGAAAATTCGCATTGGCGAAAATTCGCATTGGCGAAAATTCGCAATTTTTATTTTTTTTTTTATAAAATATCACGAATATTCGATATTAACGAATATTCGCGAATATTCTTCGAAATATTCGCGAAATATCGCAAAATCGAATATGGCGTATTCCGCTCATCACTACTCCACAGCTGTTCACAGGATGAAGACTGAAGACAAAATCAGCAGATGACAGGAAACAAGCAGAAATCCAGCTCAAACAGCCGCTCAAAGGCCAAGCAGATGACATGAATGAATGACTGAAAACTTGTATAGAGCGGCACATGCAAACTGAATCGCCTCTGGGCGCTTGTTGTTCCTGTCTCCTTTGATATCAAAAGAGAAAAGTCTTGACCTTTTTCCTAAAATCTAGGTGGTTCTCCTCCAACCGAATGCTGGTTGGTAAAGCGTTCCAAAGTCTGGGACCTTGGATCGCGAATCTTCTTTCTCCTTTGGACTTGAAGTTGGCTTTCGGAACCTGGAGCAGGTTCTGATTCGTGGATCGCAAAACGCAATTGGGATTATGCGCTTTTATTATTTCGCATAAATAAAGGGGGGCGTTCCCATGGACACATCTGTGCGTAAGACAGAGAGCTTTAAAAGCAATCCTGTCTTTGACTGGCAGCCAATGAAGGGCTCTCAGTGAAGGTGAGATGGATTCCCAGGGTTTTTTCCCAGTCACAAGTCTGGCGGCCGTATTCTGAACGACTTGCAGACGAGCGATTTGGTACTTGGGGAGGCCGAGGTAAAGGGCATTTGCATAATCCAGCCTGGAGTTTACAATTGCTCCCACCACGACCGCTAAATCTTCTGATTCTGAAGTGTGGTCTCATAGATGGTCCTCAGTACAGGTGTAGGTACCGTCAAACATAATTAAAGAAACGAAGAGGCCGCACATAGTGTAAAACCATCAAGGAGATTTAATATCGAATAAAAAAACTACTTACAAACGAATATGAAATTCGATCATAAAACGAAAAATTAGATGCGATCCTAAAACGAATGCCGGCCGGCAACACGAGGAGCCCTTCCTCACAACGTCGAACGCGGTGGCGTCACTGCACGCCAATAGCCCAGACGCGTTTCGTCAAAGTAGAGAGTGTCCTGACTTGCCTGCTCACCCCCTCCCCCCTCAAGAGGCTTTCTTCACACCACGGAGAAAGACTCGCATTACTGTGTGTAGTTACAGACAGAAGAACAGGAGGTGAGGATTTCTCAGAAAAAAAAAAGGACAAAAAAAGCAAAATTTAAGAATTTTGTGAAGGAGAACTGCACAAAGGTTAAGAAAAATTACCTTTACAACCCCTTTAAGTTGTACAATTAATTTATGGTCAGATATGTACAACTAGTAGTTTCTAAAATATGGGAAACATAAAAGTATGTAGAAATACTGTAAAAGTCAAAGTGCATCAAGCATAGCATAATAGTTAAAGTGCACCAAGCATGGAAAATAGGATTTATTGTTCTCCTGGCCAAATAAAATATTTTGTATTTGGCCAAAGAAGGAGAATGAGTCAAGCAAAACGGCTGTCGTTCTGATGATAGAAATTTGAGCAAGAACTCTCACACACTGTCTTATGCCGCTGTAGCTGCACACGCCCACTCATCCCTTCTATATTTTCCAAGACTGCAAGTACCATACCATTGTAGGCATTCCTAAATGTTATTATTATAACCTTTTTGTTTCTATTTTCTTAGAGAAAAAAATGTGTAGTTTTTTTGGCTTATTTAATATGATGTTAGCAGAAGTGATTACAGTTATTTTGATCCTGTTTTTCAACCATGGTGAAACAAATGCGTTTTTATGAGCATCTTTTATCATAAATGCAATGTTTAATTTAAGTGGGAAGTCAATGTGGTGTTAAATTGATTTGAGCTAATTACTGTAAGAATCCTTTCATATTCAAAACAGTGCACTTAAAAATAGAAAATAAATGCGTTTAGGAGGTAAAACTTTCTCCCTAAAACAGTAAGCTTGTAATTCAAATTAGGGTACTGAACAGAAATTGTCCCTCTGTCATTCTCTCACATAGTGCTCACAAGTGACTCGTGACTTTCCTAAAGAGAAGATCAGACTTGAGAGGGGAGTTTGCAGTGTGTTATTCTGACATTTTTGCCTGATTTCCGAAGATGTACTAACAGTGCAGTGACATCTAGAGACAAACTTCCGTACTGCAGCAATCCATCATCATCATCATACTGTTTAGAGGATTCTGTGGCCTGTGTTGACCCCATCGCCATCCAGTTGGCTGAAACAGTGAACCATCTACCAAATGCTAGAAGGAGATATATCAAGTGCATCTAATGGTGAGAGATCTTCTGCCACCCTTGTGTGAGTGGATCTTGCTTAATCCTGCTAGGACCTATTTACCGCCAATGCAACTCTATCTGAAGGTGGATCACATCTGTTAATCTTTTGTTACCCTCTGACACTTTGCAAAGATACCCCTTTCCATTCTGTGGATTACAAGTATTTCTTCACAAATGGCTGAGTACTCAAACACAGGATTTAACAGGCCCAAACACTGGCAGACTCTGTGTATGTGTGTGTTAATAGAATTCCCACTGGCCAGTGTTTAGCCAGAACGTACAAGACCTAGATAGGCTCTTATAGAAAGTAATATCACTTTTGGCTAATTGTTGAACATTATTTTTTTTGTATTGTGCAACTGACCGTATTCGTTCAGCAGGCGCTCAGTGCATTTCAGACAAGGGCTCTCACTGGCGGTTAAAGTGAACGAACACCAATCCTATTTTAATTTGCTGAGTGGTCATTGCATTTAATATTGGTACCCTGTTAATCAGTTTATCTCTTTCCAGGGCTAATTGCTAGTTCTAATAAAGCCCAGCTAAAAGTTTAAATGATGTATTGGAGTTACTTGGATCCAGGTGAGGGTGAGTCATCACTGGGGTGGGACAGAAGACCTGTATATTACAGCGGCCCTTGCATAAGTAGCACCAAATGGGAAAAAGCTTTCATTGTCTTAACTTGGAAATTAGTTCTAGTAAAAAGGGTTCAATCTCAGGATTTCTAGAAACAGAGTTGTCAATCCAGATGGCCTTCCCGACGCAAACATGACCTGCACCAATGATCCGCTACCATTGATACTCATATTATATTTTATGACATTTTTTTAGACATTGTGGGACATTATTTATTTATTTTAGACCCCTTTCACACTGGAGGCATTTTTCAGGCAATTTAATGCTAAAAATAGCGCCTGTAAAGTGCCTGAAAAATGCCTTCTCTGCAGTGCCAGTGTTAAAGCCTGAGTGCTCATACACTGGGGCGCTGCACAGGCAGGATATTAAAAAAAATCCTGAAGCAGCATCTTTGGGGTTATTTTGCTCTTAAAGCACCCCTGCCCATTGTAGAATGGGCAGCACCATCAAGCACCTGAAAAGCGATTCGGCAGCCGTCTTTTAGCCCCTTATTCAGACAGTAGCAGGGGTGAAAAGCCCCTAGCGGCCGAAAAGCGACTTAAAACAGAAATCAACTAAAACCCGGCGATTCCGCTACTGCCTTTAGTGTGAAAGTGCCTGTGCTTGTTTATGTTTATTTACTTTTAAACAATGAATCTCTCTTTTTCCTCAAATATTGCAACTCCTCCTTGATTGGCCTAACTTATACTGTTCTCCCTTCAGTTTATTATGAATGCTGCTGCTAACATCCGTCTGTCCACAACCCCTTTCACAACCCTTCCATCCTTCCTCTTGTCCAATGAATAAATCTCAAAATACCTACAACAACATACAAATCCAATTCTGCCCCTAGTTATTTCACCAACCTCATCTGAAAATATAACCCAAAAGTCGCGTACACACAAATGGATTTCTGATGGAATAAAATCCGATGGATTTTTTCGTCGGAATTCTGATAAAGCTGACTTTCATCAGTCTTGCATACACACTATCAGACTAAATTCTGACTGTGCCAAACCTCGGTGACGTAAAACACTGCGAGGGGCCCAAAAAAATGAAGTTCAATGCTTCCGAGCATGCGTCGACTTGATTCTGAGCATGCGTCGATAGAGTTCCACACAGACGATTGGAATTTACCATTGTTTTTTTTGTCATCGAAAAAATTTAAAACATGTTCTATTTTTTTGAAATGTTGGGCCCACAAACGATCGGTTTCTCCGATAAAAAAAACGATTGTGTGTACACGGCATAACTGTGCTTTTCCCAAGACTTTCAGCTCTCTATCTCACTTGTCTTTTCCCCCCATAGCATAATCCAGGACTTCTCCAAAACCTTTCTAATCCTCTAAAATACCCTGCTTCAAATACTGTATATAATAAACCAGGGTACTATTTACCTCTTACTCTTGGGCTCCCAGATTCAGTTAAGTCCCCTTCCACAGAACCCCCACTGAACCAGAGAATTGAGGAAAAGGTCCTTGTCCCTATCAACATTGGAGCAAAGTGCTTTCCTAGGAGTGCTCCCATGTGTAAAAGAAGCGCAGAACTTGTTGGAATAAGAAGGCTGGCTCATGCTCATACCTATGTGCATGCTCATAACTCTGAGCAAAATTTCAATGCAAAACAGGCATTGTCACACTTGTTAAAACATATTAGCGAGTGGAGAATACATATGCACATGTGCATGGATGGGTTTCTGAGTGGACTTCAGCTATTTCCTGGCTTTACCTGAGCCTAGACCTGCAATACCTGCCGTACCTGCAAATCGGCTTGCCCCTGACCTGTTCTTGGATTTTTGCCTGCCTGCTGACCTCGGCTTGTATTCTGACTCTGCTCATGTCTTGCATTGCTGTGCCTTGCTGCCTGGCTGTGTACAAATCCTGGCTTGTGTCTTAACTCTGTCTCTGCCCAACGTTCCTGGACCTCGCTACCCAGCTGTTGATGACCTTTTGGCTTATGTCCTGGCTACACTTCTGTCTGCCAATCAAGTGTCTCTGTTTTCCAGTTCCTGGTTCCTACCTGGTAAATCTACGGTCACCTGCCTCCTGCAAACCCAAACTGGCACTACCTGCTATACTGGCCCTTTGTGCCACTTTGTGCCCTCAAACTTCCTGTCATCACTACATCACTACTACCAGGGCTGTTGGACAAGAGGTGAAAGAGAAGCCCCCTCTTCAGGTTGATCTCCACCCTGGCAAGGTACCCTCCTGCTGCTAAAGGCCTGTTATGATTCAAATGGATGCTGCTCCCTAGCAGCCAATGGCATTGTGCAGCCACCTATTTCCTAGCAACCAATGAATATTTTACCCTTGCATAGCATCTTTAGTGGCCAGGCCACACAGCGTCATTTGTTTTTAGGGTGCAGGTGGCTGCTAGAATTCTAGCAACAAATGACAGGGGTGGAGGCTGAGCGAGAAGTTTACATTGTGTTGTTGCAGTAGTTATGCTGCCACTAAATGAGTAGTTGCAAAAAGCAGAGGTTTGGGGGGGAGCAGGCCAAATTTGACATTTCATTAGACCACTTTTGCAAATGGAGAAAAGCTTTTTGGAAGTACTGTTGAAATTTTAGTTTAAACTCGATATACAGTATTTTCTGATTATTCCAAGCAGGTAGATAATCATTTGAAAAATATAATACAATTAATTGATAAACAAATATATTCTATGTACATTTATGCTACCTGGAATATTAAAAACTTGTAATGCTAATTTTGCTATAATAAGGGAGGGCTTAGGTTCTATAAAAAAAAAAGTTAATTCCAGGTGTCATGAAATACAAGTAATACATTTAAATAGTTTAAAAATTCAAACATGTTTTATGTCTTTGAGGTTCATTTTTCATTTTTGAATATTCTATTCAGCAGCAGGCATCAGTCATGTTGATTGATAGAAAAAATAAAGCTTTCTTGCAGCATAGCAAATCCGTGGAGACTAATTCCATTGGTAGTGATTGTTCTTTTTATCCTAGAAATATGTGACACAAATGCTAAAGTATTAGATGTGTACAGTTTCATAAACAAGTTATAGGTTAGGCTGATTCACAAAGTTACAAATGTGCTATGAGTCCAATCTATACTTATCAATTTGTAAATATAGTGACTAATCCAAACTTGCAAGTTTAATATCATTTATTGTATCTCATGCTAGACTACATGTATGTGTTTTTATAAAAAGATTGTAAGCTTAAATGCCTCTGCCAAATGTAATATATATATATTTCTGGGATTGTCAAATCTATATGCAAAAAAACATGTAGAGTCAGTTTGTGTTATAGAGGTGCAAGTGAGTTACGTATGTTCAATAACAAGTTAATAAATTGTATGAAGTCTACAAAAAATGCAAAGCCTGCCTAACACATGTTTGGTGAGGTCATATGATAATCTCTATATGCTTGGAGTACAAATGAAATGCCCTGGCAGGCTACCAGTGTATACAGTACTAGTATTCTATTTTTCTCTGCTGGTAAAGCCAAAATGTATAGAGATAACGAGATGACACCAATAGCTACCAAATTGTCTGACATGCACGGAGTAGTGGACTTTTCAACCAGGACAAACAGGAAAATGTTTTTCAGATTTTATCTCAGTGCAAAAAGTGACCATTTGCCAAAGAAAATAAAAATCAGGTTATCAAAAGTTCTCAATTTTTTTCATGAATAATACACACAAAGACTAAAATAGATTTTTTAAGAATGCAAACAAAAAAATCTCTCTCCCAAAAAAGTATTGTATGTGTTAATACGCAGTTAATAATTTAAGTAAAGTGCAGCGCTAAATATCAAGTGAACAGAAACCATAAGCTTGGTCGCACAATTTGTGATATGATAGGTCCCACAATGATCAATCTAAACAGTGTGAAACACTAATTACAGTAAATAGATACACAGTGATTATGCAATGAAAAAAATAAACAATAATAAACATAAGTCATAGGACGTACATCCTCTTGGGTTCAAACCATTTGGTAAGCCTTCATCTCATCGGTGGCAAATTACTCACTTTCTCTTAAGCCCTGTACACACTGGCCAGAATCTCGTCACACATTGTTTTCCCTGACGAGATTCTTGGCAAGAACCTTTTGCCTCCCGAGTGCACAAACACTTCTTTCAAAAGAACCTCAGTTCTCTTGAAAGGCAAGAACGCGGTGACGTCATTGTGTATGATGAGCATCACTCGTCACATTCAATGCCGTCGCCGATATCTTGCTGCACCCTACCTATGCCTAGAAAGCTACCGCGCATGCATTGAAGTCATTTCGGGCATGCACAGGTTTCCACCGCGACAGGTTAGTATACAAACTCTCTGGTTTCTCGGCCGGAAAACTGCAGAGAATCTCACAACGAGAAAAATTTACAACATGTTCTCTATTTTTCTCATCTAGATTCTGGGCAGTTTTCTTGTCGAGAAATCTAAAAGCCTTCGTAGACTAGCTTGGTATACTCGGCAAGAAAGCTCTGTGTACGAGGCTTTATTGTTCACTAGTTATTCACCAATCAAAATGATTTTATGAACACCTTGCTCTTGTCCTTTTGTGGGTCACACAAACTCAATATACATCTGGTTTCGATTTCACTTATGGACTGTATGACCCGGATTCACAGAGATGGGCGCATATTTACGCCGGCGTAGCGCACACATAGTATGCTAAGCTGGCGATTCAACGCGGAGTCCAGAGCATCTTTGCACTGAATTCAGTAACGCTTCTCATTTGCGTCCCAACTCTGCGCCGGCGTAGCCGTATATTTCGTTAGGTGTAAGCCGGCGTAAGTGCTGTCATTCATGAAGCACTTGGGCTCCTAAAGTTGCGGCAGCGTGATCCATGCAAATGAGCCGGCGTGACCCCATGCAAATGATGGGCCGGGCACCAGACAAGTACTTAAAACAAGACGAGACGAGACGTGGACGTATCCCCGTGCACATGCGCACAACCACGTCGGAACAACTGCCTAAGATACGCGCAGATCACTGTGTACGCCGTTAAGGTAACCGACGTACTGCCCAGCCATGACCCACGTCGGCCAATATTCACAGACGTCCAACGTACAATAACATAGGCTTGTGTTCCCGTGGTCCATACCTTTGCATGGGTTGCGCCTCATCTATGGGGAATATCTTTACGCGAGATGACGAGATGACACGTCAATAGCTACCAAATTGTCTGACATGCACGGAGTAGTGGACTTTTCAACCAGGACAAACAGGAAAATGTTTTTCATGACCGTTTTATCTCAGTGCAAAAAGTGACCATTTGCCAAAGAAAATAAAAATCAGGTTATCAAAAGTTCTCAATTTTTTTCCCGACGCGATGACGACGCCTAATACACACAAAGACTAAAATAGATTTTTTAAGATATGCAAACAAAAAAATCTCTCTCCCAAAAAAGTATTGTATGTGTATAACTACGCAGTTAATAATTTAAGTAAAGTGCAGCGCTAAATATCAAGTGAACAGAAACCATAAGCTTGGTCCGCACAATTTGTGATATGATAGGTCCCACAATGATCAATCTAAACAGTGTGAAACACTAATTACAGTAAATAGATACACAGTTGATTATGCAATGAAAAAAATAAACAATAATAAACATAAGTCATAGGAGTACATCCTCTTGGGTTCAAACCATTTGGTAAGCCTTCATCTTATCGGTGGCAAATTACTCGACTTTCTCTTAAGCCCTGTACACACTGGCCAGAATCTCGTCACACATATGTTTTCCCTGAGCGTAGAATCTTGGCAAGGAACCTTTTGCCTCCCGAGTGCACAAACACTTCTTTCAAAAGAACCTCAGTTCTCTTGAAAGGCAAGAACGCGGTGAACGTCATGCGTGTATGATGAGCGATCACTCGTCACATTCAATGCCGTCGCCGATATCTTGCTGCACCCTACCTATGCCTAGAAAGCTACCGCGCATGCATTGAAGTCATTTCGGGCATGCACAGGTTTCCACCGCGACAGGTTAGTATACAAACTCTCTGGTTTTCTCGGCCGGAAAACTGCAGAGAATCTCACAACGAGAAAAATTTACAACATGTTCTCTATTTTTCTCATCTAGATTCTGGGCAGTTTTCTTGTCGAGAAATCTAAAAGCCTCGTAGACTAGCTTGGTATACTCGGCAAGAAAGCTCTGTGTACGAGGCTTTATTGTTCACTAGTTATTCACCAATCAAAATGATTTTATGAACACCTTGCTCTTGTCCTTTTGTGGGTCACACAAACTCAATATACATCTGGTTTCGATTTCACTTATGGACTGTATGACCCGGATTCACAGACATGGGCGCATATTTACGCCGGCGTAGCGCACACATAGTATGCTAAGCTGGCGAAACGCGGAGAGGCATGCACTGAATTCAGTAAGCTATTGCTCCCAACTCTGCGCCGGCGTAGCGTATATTTCGTAGGTGTAAGCCGGCGTAAGTGGAAGTGGGCTGGAAGTGGGCGTGATCCATGCAAATGAAGCGTGACCCCATGCAAATGATGGGCCGGGCACCAGACAAGTACTTAAAACAAGACGAGACGAGACGTGGACGTATCCCCGTGCACATGCGTACAACCACGTCGGAACAACTGCCTAAGATACGCCGGATCACTGTGTACGCCGTTAAGGTAACCTATGCCCAGCCAGACCCACGTCGGCCCATATTCACAGACGTCCAACGTACAATACATAGGCTTGTGTTCCCTGGTCCATACCTTTGCATGGGTTGCGCCTCATCTATGGGGAATAACTTTACGCCGGACGTAAAACTTACGCAAACCGCGTATATCATGCGCCGGGCGCAAGTATGTTCGTGAATATCCGTATTTCCCTCATTTGCATATGTGAATGCCTAATCAATGAAGAAGCAACATACGTCCAGACCATATTTGCGCCCACGCCACGCCGGCGTAAGTAAGATACGTCGGGGTAGGATGGCCTATTTTTAGGCGTATCTTGGTTTGTGACTCTGGTGCACACATACGCCGGCGCATATTTATGCTACGCCGGCAAAAGGTGAGTTACGTCGGCGCAAGTGCTTCCGTGAATCTGGGCCTATATGTTTATTATTGTTTATTTTTTTCATTGCATAATCACTGTGTATATATTTAATTAGTGTTTCACACTGTTTAGATTTATCATTGTGGTACCTATCATATGGCTATTGTGCGATGTAGCTTATGGTTTATGTTCAATTGATATTAAGCGCTGCACTTTACTATTATTGCAATTTTGCAAATTGTCTGTTTGTCGTGTTAGCTGCTGGTTTACTTTTTTTGGTCTAGCGCAATATTATACCAATACATTTTCAATCATGTATTATTAGTTAAACCTACTAGCTGACAAATGGGGAATTTTTGCTCTGGTCATGAAGGTATAAAATAGCTCCCATTATGAAGGGATGCAATTTACATAAAAGGAACAGTAATAAAAAGAGTTTCAACATTACCTTTGTGATTATTTGAGGGTCAAGGAATATAGTTACATTTCAGACCTATATGTAAATTTGGCAGGGGGAGAGTCATTACATTTCAGTTCTTGGAAAATAAAGGTGTTAAAAATGTAAAGATTTTGGTAAAATTATTACATAAAAATTAGACATTGTAAGGGGCTCATTTGTCAGGCAAAAGAGCAATAGAAAGAAAATGTATGTTAATTAGGCTACTTAGGTTACTGATGGTAGACTATATACGAAAGTAGCAGACATAAGATTTAGGCTTAGGAATGGATTAAGAATTAGAACTCCATGAGTGTACGCAATTTTAAAGCATGACATGTTAGGTATCTAGGTACTCGGCGTAACATCATCTTTAATTTTTTACCAAAAAATTGGGCTAACGTTACTGTGTTGTTGTTTTTTAATTTATGAAACCATTTTCTTTTACAAAAAAAAGCCGTTTGAAAAATGATTGCGCAAATACGGTGCAAGATAAAAAGTTGCAATGACCGCCATTTTATTCCCTAGAGTGTCTGCTAAAAAAAACATGTATAATGTTTTGGGGTTCTGAGTAATTTTCTAGCAAAAGAATGATTATTTGTACATGTACTGTAGGAGAGAAGTGGCAGAATAGGCCCGGGAAGGAGGTGGGTTTTAAAGCCCTGTATTGAAGTGGTAAAAAGACTCAATTGGAATGGCACCATGTGAATTCAGAACATTTATTACCCTGCTTAGTGTTTACCAAACTAAGTGGTAATTTAGTTATAATAAACATATAAAAGTTGCACAGCTGTTTTCATTTCGGTACAATATTTGATTTGCATTCCGTTGAGAATTCTTGAAGATGTCAAGGTTACTTAGGAAATTAAAAAAAAACATATACAGTAACTGACATATTTTAATATTTCTCTAACAAAGCCACTGAATATACATTTACCAGGCCAAAGTATTTATGTTTTTTGGAAATTGATATATTGGAAAATTAAGTGTTGTATGCTAAACAATGCTGTATTACTCAACACTAATTAGAATGCCTAGTCCAGACATTTGGAGAACATACAAATACTTTTTTTTCCAAACTGTTCCCATTTAAATTTCTGTTTGATAAATATGCATTGCATTAATGTTCCCTATAAGATTTTCTGACATTTACAGATGTGAGGTTCTACGGCAATTAATGATGTCTAGCTTATTTTTATAGAATGGGTCATAAATAATCTGTGTATTCTAAATCAATTTGCATGTCAAAAAAACGGTTAATTATGTGTACAACTCAATTGCCTGCAAAATTATATTTCTTGCAACTAATGTAACACACAGAAGTATAAGTCATGTTCAATGTTCTAATCTTGTTAATACTAGTTTTCATGTTTAAATTAATATGTATTACTTGTAATAAGATTAGCAGTCAAAGATGTAGATCATGCTGAATATCAACAAAACAAAAGATGAGTAAATTATAAAATAATTTAACAATTGTAATAAAATACGTATGACAATGCATTTAATATGATAATGTACTTGAACAAATAATTATACAGGTTCTTATAGAAAAATATTTAATTCCTGTATAGTAAACATCATACCTTTTTATACAGTTATCCTTTAACTTAATTAAGCTTAGCAACACTGGACCAGGTGGTTATTGGCATGAGAATTCTGGACATCAGAAAGATGTGCACACAAGCAGCTGCCGATGACTTCCACAAAGGGATGTACACTGGAAAGAGACAAAAGGGTGCTTCTAAGGCCCTCGTACACACAACCGAGAATCTCGTCGTAAAAGAAACATTGTTTTCCTCAACGAGATTCTTGTCAAGCTTTCCTTGCATACACACTGTCAAGACAAAATCTCGTCGTTCTCAAACACGGTGACGTACAACAAATACAACGGCACTATAAAGGGGAAGTCCGATTCCACTGGCGCCACCCTTGCTGCTTTTGCTAATCTCGTGTTACCGCGTGTGAGTAAAAGTTTGGTAAGAGACGATTTGCGCTTTTCAGTCTTTCGTGCTTTCAGATCATTTTCTGCGGTTCAGTTTGTGCTAGTGAGTTTGTATCTTGTCTTTCAGGGCATGTAGTCAGGTTGTATTTGTTTTACAGTGCGTTCCTGTCTGCTCGTTTCTGATTTTCAGGTCGTTCTTTATAGTACTTGCTGTTCTTCAGTGCGTTCTGTTTAGTTTGTTCGTTCTGATTAGACGTTCGTTTTCTAGTCATGTTGCAGGCACCTGCTTGTCGTAGAATTTGTGTTGTGCAGTCGGTGTGTGTTGGTCTTATTGTTTTAGACCAAGACGAGGCTATGAACAGGGTGAGGAGGCGTTCATGGACCAAGAATTGGTTGCTCCGTAGCAACCAATTCTCTCATATGCCTCTCCTGCGAGATCCAGGAGAATAATCCTGCAGATTACAGGAATTTCCTTAGGCCCCTTTTACACTGAGGCGTTGATAAAACCCGCTAAAAACGATAAAGGTTTTTACTGCGTTTTTACCGCGTTTGCGCTGATAATAGCGCTAACACCCATGCGTTTTAATCGTGTTTTTATAGCGTTTTAAGCATTAGCGTCAGCTAATAGCCATACTCCTTACATAACATCCTGTGCACTTCCTGGTTTTTCGTCAAGGAAGAAAGAACAGGGAGAAGATGGAGTTTCATGAACTGCTGTTGTTGTTTGTGCTACATGTTTGTCTCCAACAACAGAGATCACAATGTTGCTTTTGGGTTTATCTCATCCAACAAATGCACTCAGATAGAGAGCAATTTGTGCTACTCTATCATGACCTGAGAGAGCACCCTGATAAATTCAGAAATTACACGTGTATGAGCATTGCAAACGTAAGTATATCCTGGTTCTATAAAGCCACTCCTGTTAGTCCCAAAAAAACAATTGCCAGTCCCGGCAGTCCCCCACCCCTCCTAGTCCCCATCTCTTAACCTACACCTCCATGCCCAATACTCTTAACCCTAATCCCACTCCTCCATGCCCAATACTCTAACCCTAACCCAATCCCACTCCTCTCGATCCTCCTAACCCTAACCCCCCCCTCCACCCCAACCCCAAAATAAAACTCCTAACCCTAATCCCACTCCTCCATGCCCAATACTCCTAATCTTAATCCCACTCCTTCATGTCTAATACTCCTAACCCTAACCCTAATCCCACTTATTCTAACCTTAAAACACTTAACCCTAATCCCACTCCTCCATGCCCCATACTCCTAACCCTAATCCCACTCCTAACTCCTAACCCTTATCCCACTCCTCCATGCCCAATACATATAATTCTAATCCCACTCCTCCATGCCCAATACTTCTAACACTAACCCCAATCCCTCTCCTCCTATGCTTAAAACTCCTAACCCTAATCCCACTCCTCCATGTCCAATACTCCCAACCCTAATCCCACTCCTCCATGCCCAATACTCCTAACCCTAATCCCACTCTTTCTGTCCTTAAAACTCTAACCCTAATCCCACCCCTCCTTGTCCCACAAAACTACTCCTTGTGGTTTTTAACAACAAATCTATTTATTTTCCATAGGTTTGACTTTCTTCTTGACCTGCTGACACCTGCGTTGTTGAGACATGATATTAATTGTAGAGATGCAATATCACCATGTGAACACTTACTTTATAACACTGAGGTAAGCGATTTTATAATTATATGCATTTATTTTATCATTCACAAACCATAAACATACTACAAATATCTTTTAGGAAAAAAATAACATTTATTCTTTCAATTTGCACAACATATGCACATTTATTTTTTATAATATAAACAAATCAAATTTATTATTATTATCATTTTTAATATATAAATCTAATGCCGCGTACACACGATCATTTTCTGCGATGAAAAAAATTAATCGTGTGTGGGCAAAACGTCGTTTTTTGTCTTAAAAAAAACGACCAAAAAAAAATTCCAACATGCTTGAATTTTTTGTGTCGTTTTTCAAAACGTCGTTTTTTGTGTCATAAAAAATGATCGTGTGTGGGCAAAACAACATAGAAAATGACGTTTTAAACCCGCGCGTGCTCAGAAGCAATTTCTGAGATGGGAGAGCTCGTTCTGGTAAAACTACTGTTTAGAATGGATTAAGCACATTCGTTATTTTAAATCTAATGAAGAAAACAATGCGCTGCATTTGCCACAATGCTTTTTAAACCATTTCCAAGCTACCCTAAACTCCTAGGGGCAGATTCACAAAGACGTAATATTCCGCTGCGTAATCGAAATACGGTACGCTGCCGTATTTCACCAGACTCTACACCGAATTCAGGTAGTTTTTTTGCGCGTACGCTATTGTGTCGTATTTTTTTTCCGCCGCGCAATCGAAATACGTGATTAGGGGGCGTGAAGCATTTAAATTAAGCGCGTCCCCGCGACGATCGAACTGCGCATGCTCTGTTCAGGAATTTCCCGCCGTGCATTGCGCGAAATCACGTCGTGACGTCATTCGTTGTTTGAGTAGCGGCGTTTACGAACATTCCTATTCCCGGACGACTTACGTTAAAAATAATAAAAGACATCGGAAAACGTTGAAATTCGACGCGGGAACGACGGCCATACTTAACATGGGCTGTCTAATATTAGACCAGCAAAAAGCTGGTATAGTGAAACGGAAAAAAAAGATGACTAAAGGTGCCGTAAGAGATTGCGTTGAAAGTGCGAAATTTTGTGGATTGCAGGCAAAAGCTCATTAGCATACCCTGACGGCGAAAAACAACAGGAAGTCCGCCCAGTGGCCGCAATTTTCTGGCAGCGTAGATCTGAAGGCGTACTAACACGTAATACAGTCGAAATGAAGCCCGCAGGTGTCTTTTCATGGTTTGAGGATTTCGACTAGCGTAAAAACGCCCGTAAGTCGAAATTACTCCAGTCTAACAACATTTACACAGGCGTAATCGCTTTGTGAATCTAGGCCCTAGTTTGTTGTGGCTCATCTTGTTTGACATATTTCTGTCCACCTTTTGACTTTATTATTTTTTTGGGCCCTTTTTGTTATTTATTTTTTGTTTTTTGGGACACATGTAATTTTTTTGGGGTAATATCTTTTAACAGATGTTTTGAACTACAATTTTTTTTTAAGGATTTTGGAGGGTGTGAAGTGACCACAACAGCTTATTTTTTTTGGTTTAATTTACCCACAAGGAGGTTGTTGTTCCTTGTTTAATGTCGTTTTAATTTTTAAAATGTGTCTGCCTACTCACTATAACAATCTCTATATTTGTTTGTAAAAAATACACATGGTCAAAATTTGCAAACCAACCAAAATATACCTTTATTCAGGTTGAAAAGGTAAATAAATAAAAAGTACAACCATCTGGCAATCAAAAAGCAAAACCAAATAAAAACAAAGAAGCCTGGATAAAAACAAAGGAGACCCTGCTTGAAGCTGTAAACACAAGGGTCCACCAAGAAAACAATGAAGGCTGTGAAGGCCAAAAAAAATTCGCTTCGGGGCACCATCTCCTCACTTCTTCCTCCCTGCAGTCTTCCCTGCAGCCTTCCCTGTAGTCTTCCCTGCAGCCTTCCCTGCAGCCTTCCCTGCAGCCTTCCCTGCAGTCTTCCCTGCAGCCTTCCCTGCAGTCTTCCCTGCAGGCCGAGTCCTCAGGGGCTGTGTTCCTGGAGCCGACGTGCCAGGAGCCAGAGCAGGCTCAGGAAGAGGAGGAGCAGGAGAAGGAGCAGGGGCAGGAGATGGAGCAGGACCAGGAGCGCAGTAAGGACAGGAGTGCGAATCAGCCCAATGCCAATATCGTCATTGAGCTGTCCCAGTGTGGCCATGCTTATGGCCTGGAATATAATGGATTTGCAGCGCACACGCTGTCCCAGCTCAAGATTTTTAAGCTTGGCAGCGATCAGCGCTGCGAATCCCTCTTCCTCACTGGGCTGCTCTCTGATGGCCAAAGTTGCTTCACGGAGCATGGCCTGGGTCTCCTCCTCCATCTGCATGAGCCTTCTGGCCCTTTTTGCTGGGTTCCGGATAGGAGGGATTTGGGAGATACAATCACGCTGGTGTGACTCCTGTCTCCCACTGGGGCCTGCCTCCTCCTGGCTCCCAGTGGGGCCTGCCTCTTCCTGGCTCCCTGCGTGGCCTGCCTCTTCCTGGCTCCCTGCGTGGCCTGCCTCTTCCTGGCTCCCTGTGTGGCCTGCCTCCTCCTGGCTCCCTGCATGGCCTGCCTCCTCCTGGCTTTGCTCTGCCTGTGTATAATAAAAAAGGGACATATTTTATTTTTTGGCTTCATTCATCACACACATTTCTAACTTAATGACATATCATAATTGAATGCTAAAATATATTTATCACAGGCCCTCCATCCCTAATTCTGTGGCCCCTTACACAGCTTTAGATATGTGCCCCCTGGAGCTGGGGGCGGGGGGGGGGGGTTGATGCTGACTGAAATTCCAAACTAGGGGGCCTTTACCCAACCGTTTTTTTACTTTAGGGTGGACAAAATGTTAATAGGCAAAAAGGGTGTTTAACATCTGCGGCCACTGTATGTTGTACCTAATGGCGTACAAGAAAATGACACACATTCATTATGACCTCTGCATTTATGTATCTTGTCCCCATTCTGTTTTGTCACTATTGCTTAGTGATATGTTCCTAATTTTAATTTTTTATATATTTTTTTTGTTTTTTTTTCATTATTGTCTTGGCCCGAATCATTTAATAATAATTTCGATCCGTTGTAACATAAATTACTCATTCATTATTAGACTTTGCATTACAAAAATGAATATGAAAATTGCGAATACTGGCTCCATGGGTCACACTCTGGGTCCTCCAGGAACTCAGGCTCTTCCTCTAAACTTGCCTGCTCTTGCCTGCAGGGAACACTGGAGGGCTGACTGCAGGGAACACTGGAGGGCTGACTGCAGGGAACACTGGAGGGCTGACTGCAGGGAACACTGGAGGGCTGACTGCAGGGAACACTGGAGGGCTGACTGCAGGGAACACTGAAGGGCTGACTGCAGGGAACACTGGACTGTCTCCTTCGGGGAAGGGTAGACATGGATGGCCTGGACTCTATGTGATCATCCAGGAACTGCATCTGACTATAGTACCAAAGGTTAGGCTTGTAGACGCTGTCAGCTGCAGCCCCAGATCTCATTGAGGCCAGGACTTGTGACCGTTGGGTCCTGTAGGTGCCCTAAAGCGAATTTATTTTAGCCTTCACAGTCTCCAATGTAGCGTTGGGGACCCTTGTTTTTACAAATTCAAGCAGGACCTCCTTTGCTTTCTTCCGGGCATCTTTGTTTTTATTAATTTTGCTTTTGGATTGCCAGAGCACTGGATGTTCCTTCCATCTCTGGATAAATTCGGTCAGAAATTCGGGATCCTTAAAGGCCTCCATTAGTTCTGCATGTACAAAACAAAAAACAAAGCCTAGTGTCAGTCAAGCCACTACTACTAATTAGCTTTTAACACCATGGGGGTTATTTATGAAAGGAAAATACACTCTGCACTTCAATTGCACTGAAAGTGCATTTGGAAGTGCAATCGTTGTATAAATCTGAGAGGGGTAGATCAGAAATGAGGGGAAGCTCTGCTGATTTTATCAGCCAATGATGTGCATGCTAAAATGCTATTTTATAAAATTCTCCTTGCATGTCCTCCTCAAGATCTTACAGCGACTGCATTTCC